>OZ012690.1:33778732-33871232 GCA_963942565.1 Maea johnstoni
TCATCGATGCGCGCCCTGGTGAACTTCTCCATGTATGTCATCAGTTCATCAGGGCTGGTTCTCACGATGGGGCTCAACACGTTGGCATCAAAGGTGAGACGACGAGACTGCTCGACAACTTGTCCTCGCTGGACTGCTCTGATGTCGTAGGCTACCGCCAGGGTTCGCCTCACTTCAACTTGGTCTGTTTCTCGGTCTTCTACTGGTGGGAACCGGGCCATGGTATCTTCACTCCCCACCATCGTTCGCGGTCTCGAAGTTCGGCCTCTGCTCAGTTCGTTCCACTGTAGTTTTAGGTCTTCCAGGCTTGTCGTCAGGGCGTCTATTTCTTCCTGCTTTCCGGCTGACTGCTCCTGGACAAGTCGGATTTCATTCTCCGCCGCCGTCAGCTGCCGATCTCGACGTTCTATCTGGTGCTGCATATGGTCGATCTCTAATCGGCAACTCTGCACCAGTTCTTGCGCTTCTTTGGCCTCTAGTCGGATCTCCGTCACCTGCTTCTGTAGAGTCAGCCTCTCTTGGTCTTGGCAATGGGCAGCCTGCATGGCTACCTTCGTGGCCTCTTTGTTGGTGTGTTTCTCTAACCGGAGATCTTCCAGCGCCGTCTCGCAACACTCTCTGTAGTTCGCAGCATCCTGCTCTGCTGCCCTCAAGCGAACGTCAAGCTGCCTCTTGACTTCTTCGGCTTCTTCCATGCTGAGCAGGGTTTCGGCCAGCATCTTTTCGGTGGTCTCTTTCTTTCTCTTGTAGTTCTCTGTTGCCTTCGCTGTCTCTGCGCCAGCCCACTCTGCCATTTCATGTCGGATGCTGGTCACTTTCCGGCGTAGCTGCTGGATGGTTCGCCCATCGTCTCGTCGACCCGCCACGGCCCTCTGCTCGGACTGGTGGGCTAGCAGGAGCGAGTCTTTCTGGGCTCGACACCTGTCGCTCAGCTCTCTGTACTGCCGCTCTAACTCGGTCTCGTGTAGCGTCATCAGGTCGATCTTCTGCTCCATCTCGGCTTTCGTCTTCAGCGATACCTTGTGGCTTTCTTCGAGGGCACTGTACTTTTCCCTCCAGAGGTCCTCCACATCTTGCATGGACTGTAAGAGTTCTGTTTCGACGCTCTGGATTCGCTGTGCCAGCTCGTCCCGCTCTGCCTCGGCCTTCCTCGCCCTGTCTGTATTAGCTTCATACCGCACGTGAGCCGGTTGCACTCCACGGGGATGGTCGTCTCGAGGGTAGCCTCCCGCTGCGCCGGGCTCGCTACCTTGGTGCCAGTTATCGCCTCCCCCATAGCTGCGCCTGTCGGTATCTCGCCTGCTTTCTTCTCGGGAGTTTCTGCGGGTGCGAGGTGGTGAAGGTGTCCTCGTTCGCTTCCTTGGTGGTGGAGTCTCGCCTTCCCATCTTCTCGCCTCCATGCGATACATCGCACTCGCCGAAGTAGGCCGCACCATCGGATCGAACGGCGTCTCTCCCCTCTCTGTTTGTTGGTATCTCTCCTCGTCGATCTCAAGACGTCGGGCAGGGAAATCCGGGTCGTCGACAGCGCTAAACGGGTGCTCCGATGGGTAGAATGGAGCCCCAGGCACGATGTGTCCGTCTTCGACTGCATAATACCCCTTCTTCCACTTGACTTGTATGCACTCGAGTTCTTCGGCATGATGTTTCATGTAGTGCATCTTCATTTCGGTAAAGTTGCAGTCTACGTAGGTGCACCGTCCGCCATGTCCCGTTCCCTTGTAGCTCAGGCACCTCCACGCGTGTATTCCCCTTCCATCGTGCAAGTCTAGGTTGTGTCGGCCCATATCCCGAAAATTCCTCTTGCAGATGCCGCAGTATCCCTCTTCTCGAAGCGAGTGTGTCGGCTGCATGCTCATGTTGCTTTCTTTTGTATCGGATGACTTGTTGACAATGGGATTAGCGGCGATTAATTCGTGATCTGTTTGGTTCGCTCAGGCGTGAGATGAAGAATGGCGTCTTTCCGCTAACTGGGTCAATCTGGTGATGCGGTTCCGGGGGTGTGGCACCCCTTGGAGACATCTGATTGGTTCTCAGGTGACCTCTGCGACACTTGTTGTTTCTCGGACTCTTTCGCCGCCGCCATCCTCCACCATCACCGCCGAAATATCTCAAGTCTCCCCGTTCTCCAGCCTCCACGTTCCCGCATTCTATTCAGTTACTGCTTGACTGCTTGCCATCAGCTCGGTTGGTTTCTATTTCGCCGCGCGGAGATTATTTCTGTACTTTCGCCCACGGCAAATTCCTCGCTTCGCCAACTAGGTCAAACCCAGCCACTGCCGTGACGTCATGCGGGGACTCCCTCTCACGTGCGGGGAAACCCCTTGGTCTCCAGATGGGACTTCTCACTCGACTCGCCAACACTCGACGCAGCAACAGGCACAGTTCGCCGCTCTCCACAGTCTCTATTCTCCTGCAGTCTCTCACGCCAGAGCGTCTCTATGTCTTCTCTCCAGCAACTTTTTGACGCCAGGGCGAATCTTCTTCTCTTCTCCAGCAACTTCTTGACGCCAGAGCGATTCTTCTTCTCTTCTCCAGCAACTTTCTAACGCCAGAGCGATTCTTCTTCTCTTCTCCAGCAACTTCTTACGCCAGAGCGAATCTTCTTCTCTACTCCAGCGATTTCCTACGCCAGAGCGAATCTTCTTCTCTTCAGTTTTCACACTTCAGAAATTTCTTTTGTCTTCACTGTTCTTGGTGGTCTGGATGATGCCTTCACCCTACTCCCCCTCTTCTTTTACGCTACAATCTCCTGATTGTTCTGGGATTTTTCTTCCGGATGCCTTCCTTTCTCGTTTCCATGGCAACCCTTTCTCCCCAGGTGTCATCTTAAGGACTTTCTGTCGGACATTTTCTCTCCATCGTCTCTTCCTACTGGTACTCAGGCGGCTGGTCACCTCCCCAAGTGGTCGAAATCACCATTCTTGAATTCTAAGATGTTCCCAGGATGTGCTAGCAATTTTGAATTTAGTAAATTACTTGGCGTTCTTCTCACTCTTCAAATGACTCCTCCTCCAGCTAGACGAATATTCTTCAGTCCTCACGGTGCATTAGCTTTTGAGTTGATGTCAGCATGATCCAGGGTTGTAGGAGTTATCCTTGTTGCTGGCTAGTCTTGCCATTTCCCCTGCTACCAGCCGGCACAGCATATGCACGCGTATTTCGTAGCTCGAACTTCAGTGTCTTGTCTTTCTCTATCCTTCACACTTCCATACGATCTCTCTCTGCCTTAGACCACCTGGTTTTCTTCATTCTCTATTCACACCCATAGCGCTGCGGAGCTCTTCTTTCTCTCCGCCCCGAGGTTCTCTGGGAATTTTCTTTCTCTGGTCTCACGTCGGGTTGGTCATCACCACTTTCGGAGTCTACCGATGTCGGAATCTCGTGTTCTCTCGGCTCGTCCTCAGCTCCATCGGTGCTAGACCAATCCCCGGGCTTGACAAAGGTTATCAGCCTCTCTCCATTGACCACTGTTCTCTTTCCTTTCTTGTCTTCTATTCGGTACGTCACGTCGGCCATCACGTCGATCACGGTATAGGGTCCCTTGCACTTGTGTTCAAACTTGGCAGCTCTACCCTGTCTTCTAACCTTGGTGATCAGCCAGACCAAGTCTCCCACGTCTCTCCGGTGGCCCATTGCCCCCCGATCATGCTGCAGTTTCTGTCGTCGCATTGCTTGACCGGTGACTTCTCTGGCCCGTCGGTGGACTTTAGCCAATTTCTCTCGGAGGTCCCAGGTGTGCTCCAGCTCGTCCTGCTCCACCAGGCTGGTGGGCAACTCGGACATGGTGAGTGCCAAGGGGACGGTCATCTCTCTTCCAAACAGCATCATGTGTGGTGTCTGTTGAGTGGTCTCATGCACACTGGATCTGTAAGCCATCAGGGTGAGGGGTAGGATTTTATCCCAGTTGTCGTGTTCTTCTCCTATCAGGCTTCTGATCATGGCTCCCATCGTACGGTTGAACCTCTCCACCATTCCGTTTCCCTCAGGGTGATAGGCAGTTGTTCTTGTCTTGCGTATTCCCAGTAATCTGCACACCTCTTGGAACAGCGTACTCTCGAAGTTTCTTCCCTGATCGCTGTGGATGGAGACAGGGGTACCATATCTGCTGACGAAGTCATTCACCAGGGCCTCGGCTACCGTCTCGGCTGTCTCGTCCGGCAAGGCATAGGCTTCTACCCACTTGGTAAAATAACAAGTGATGACTAGGATCTTCGAGTTCCCTCTGGCTGTCTCAGGCAGCGGTCCATACATGTCTATGGCGATTCTCTCAAAGGGCGTCCCCGATCTCACAATGGTCATAGGATTCTTCCTGGTCCTGCCTCCCGGTCCCTTGGCTCTGACGCAGACCCCGCACTGGGCCAGCCAACTCCTGACGTCAGCTCGCATGTCATACCAGAAGTACTTCTCATGTAGACGTGCCACCGTTCGCTTCACTCCCAGATGAGCTGTCCACCTCTCACCGTGGGCTTGCTGTAGGAATTCTTTCCGCTTGCTCCTTGGAACCAACACTTGAGTGTGAACTTTCGCTCCGTCGGAACTCTCCCACTTTCTGTAGATGACACCTTCTCTCATCTTCAGGCGTTGCCATTCTCCCCAGTAGGACTTGGTGGCCAAGCTGTGTTCGGATATCTCATTCCATCTGGGTCTCTCTTCCCCCCTGGCCAGCCTAGTCCAGATTGGCGCGATGTCGGGGTCTTCTTTTTGTAATTCTCTCCACTCAGCATTCGTCCACAGCGGCTGTATAGTGACCGCTGCCACCCTGTGGTTTTCCTCTGGACGAAGGCAGGTGATGTTCTCTTCCACCTCTTCAGGCGATTCACTCTCTGTACTCTTGATTTCGGGGTCACCACTGTCGGAGCTTCTCCCCCTCTCTGGTTGTTCGTTTGGCCGTCTGCTCAAGCCGTCGGCGTTACCGTGACTCCTGCCAGCTCTGTGCACAATTTCCTTGTTGAACTCTGCCAGGGTATTCTGCCACCTGGCCCACATTCCCGTAGCGTCTTTGAAGGTTTGCAACCACCTCAAGGCGGCGTGATCTGTGCGTAGCTTGAACTTTCTTCCTATCAGGTAGTGCCGGAAATACTTGCAGTAGAAGACCACCGCCAACAGCTCTCTCTTTGTCACGCTGTAGTTCCTCTCCGACTTGCTCAGCCCCCGACTTGCATATGCTATGGGCCTCTCTACGCCGTCTTGCACCTGCGACAATACCGCCCCGATTCCTGTGGCACTGGCGTCGGTATCTAAGATGAAGTCTTCCTCACTGCTAGGGTAGGCCAGGATGGGGGCCTCCACCAATTTCTTCCGCAGTGTCTCGAAGGCAACCTGGCATTCGGTGGTCCACAAGAAGGGTCTGTTCTTCTCCGTCAGCCTATGCAGGGGACGGGCAATTGTCCCGAAATTCTGTACAAACCTCCTGTAGTACGATGCAGTCCCCAGGAAGCTGCGTACCTCTGTCTGCGTGGTGGGCACTGGCCACTCTCTCACTGTCTCGATCTTCTCAGGGTCCGTCATGACTCCCTCCTCCGTCACCACGTGCCCCAGGTAATGTACTCTCTTCTGGAATAAGCGACACTTGCTGGGCTTGAGCTTCATTCCTGCCTGTCCTATTCTGCTCAGGATCGCATCCAGGCGGTCCAGGGTCTGCTGCTCTGTTTTCCCGAAGATGATGACGTCATCCAGGTAGATGAGGCAGGTTTCCCACTGTAGTCCCGACAGCACTGTTTCCATCAGCCGCTCGAAAGTACCGGGTGCTGTACTCAAGCCAAAGGGCATGACCTTCCAGGAATACAACCCCCCGCTGGTTATAAACGCGGACTTCTCTTGTGCACTCTTGGACATTCCCACCTGCCAGTAGCCGCTGGCCAGGTCAAGGGTACAAAACCACTTGCTTCCTCCCAAGGCGTCCAGTGAATCGTCGATTCTGGGTAAGGGGTAGGCGTCCTGGATGGTGTGGCTGTTCAGACGTCGGTAGTCTACGCACAGACGGGTCGTGTTGTCTTTCTTTTTCACCATCACCACTGGTGCCGCCCACGGGCTCGCCGACGGCTCTATCAGGTCCCTCTTCAGCAGGTCGTCCACTATTTCCTTGGCTTCTGTTTGTTTCCAAAACGGGAACCTTCTGGCCGGCTGTCGCAATGGTCGCAGGTCTGGGGGTGTCCTGATCTCGTGCTGGACCAAATGGGTCCGCCCCAGGTCGTCTGGCCCACTAGCAAAAGCACTCTGGTGTTTGGTCAGCAGCTCCGCCAGTTTCTTCTTCCCTTCCGACGACAGGTTTTCACTTCCCTCTTTACACAATGGCCGCAGGAAGTCGGGCATCTTTTCTGTACCTCTTTTCTGCTCTGGTTCTTTCTTGGTTTCCACGGGGACGGGTGGCTCTCCGGCCACCGGGGTCACTACTCCCGCTGGCGTGCCCTTGTAGATCGTGATAGGTTCGCTGGTGGTATTGAGGAGTCGGATGGGTATATAATCTTTGCCCACATCCACCAGTGCTTTCCCCACCATGACGCCCCTCTGTCCCATCTTCCCCTTCGAACTAGGTTCCACCAATCCTGATCCTCTCACTCTCTCCAATTCTTTCGTGCGGCCGCAGATATACCCCGTGGTCAGGATTTCCTTTCGGGGGGGTATCACCACTGTTCTGTCCGCCAGCACCTTGCAACACTTCGACAGCCCTGATACTCTCTGGCTGATGTAGGGGACTGTTTTTCCTCCCTCGAACTCGACTTGTTGAGTATGATGGTTCACCATGATTCCGCCCGCTCTCTGTAGTCCTATACCTAACACGACGTCATCGGCTATCTCGGCGATCATGAAGTGTCCTACCAATATCGTTCCACACAAATCCACTTCTCCCCGAACTGTCACTGGTGATTTGTCGATGGAGACTAGCCTCTCTCTGCACTCTCTCAGGGCTAGATCGTTTCTATTCGGATGGTTCAGGTAGACCTCGGGCGAGATAATCGACTTCGTGGCGCCGGTATCCAACAAGCATTCGTACTCTTTTCCTCCTATCTTTCCAATCATGTAGGGGCTCCCCTCATCTTCCCCGTCGAAGTGTATTTTCTTGGGCGTCTGTTCTACTCCTCCTGTGCCGGCCCTCCTGCCCCGGGGGCGGCACTCGGTCCGTTTCCCGAACCGGTCTTGTTGGGACAGTCTCTCGCCATGTGGCCTGGCTGTCGGCAGCTATAGCACAGGAACGGCCTCTGTGGTCCTCCAGCACCCTCCCATCTTCTGGGCTGCAACTTCAGGACGAGTTCTTCCAGGGCCTCTAATTTCGCTTGGATGGTGTTATCCGCAGTGGGTGTCACGGTCCCCACCTGTCGGGCTACCGTGGTCAGCAGGGGTTTTCCCTTCAGCTCTTTCGCGCCACGCCCACTTTCGGTGCCCTCGTACTTGATGGCTAGGTGCACTGCTTCCTCCAAGGTCTGGGCATCCCCTCTGGCGGTCAAACGCTGTATCTTCTCGTCTGCAATCATCTCGATGAACGCCTTCTTCATGAGACGATCCTTCAACTTCCCTTCTGCGTCGGGGTAGGCCAGGGTGAACAACCGTCGACACACGTCACCCAACTCCTGCAGACTCTCTTCTGGCTTCTGGCGACGCTGCGCTAACTCCATGGCGTGTTTCTCGGCCTGGTCATCCGATGCGTAGCGCTGGTCAAGAACCCGGACGATGTTTCGGTACGAGGATCTCTCGGCGTCGGACAGGTGCTGCACCACCCGTTGGGCTCCTCCCTTCATAGCCGCGATAAGGCACAGGCTTTACTCGCTTTCGCTCCACTTGTTGAGCTTCGCTGTCGCCTCGAAGTGCATGCGATAATCCACCCATGACTCGCTCACCCCGTCGAAGCGGTCCACTCGGGCGTTTCGCCAGTGTTCGGATGTCTTCGGCCGTTGGGGCTCGCCCGTTCCCTCTGTCCGTGCTGCCATGGCCCGCTGCGTCTCCGCTATCGTCTTCAACGTTCCTCCCATCAGGGCTGCCATGTCTGCTATCACCTGCTCCATACCAATCGGCTCTCTCTCTCGCGGTGACTCTGTACCTCGGGTCGGGGCTGTCGTCCGCCCCGCCCCCACAATTCCCTTCCTGGGAAAGTCAATCACCCCGGAGCTGCTACTGGCCAACGGCACTTCCATCAGGGGCACCGTAGTGTCCAACGAAGCGTTGACCGCTCCTCTTCTACTCGCCGAGGGATGGCCTGGTGGTGCTCGTATACCGCAATCAGCTTCTGTCCTCTGCTCGGCTCTGGAGGTCACCCGCTCCCCTGTGACGTCACGGCACGGTCGATCTGGCGCCACCGACTCTGCATCTGACGACGAATCTCCCGCCTCTGCCTTGCTATCTCTCTGAAGAACCGCTTGTCTCTCAGCTACCGGTCGCTCGGACGGCCACTCTGTCGCTCGGGTTGCACCAAATGAACGATCTGCTGACATAAAATCGTCCAAACGGGCACCCGAGATCTGTTCTCTGAAAGTGTTAACGGTTCGCTCAGGCGTAAGAAAGGTTCGCTCAATGCGTAAGGAATCGGTTCGCTCAGGCGTAAGAAAGGTTCGCTTTATGCGTGGTTTGGACGATAATTCTGTGTCTTGAGGTGGACTCAATGCCACTTTTGGTGAATGTTCTCGCCCAAACTCCGATCCCGATCTGTTGGCCGCCGCCATCGCCAGTGACTGCGTCGCCAGCCACGGCTGCGTGATGTCTACCCCCTCGAGCCGCAACGCACCGTCCGCCTGTTCCTCCACCACCTCGACAATTTGCCTTCGTTCCGCTTCACCTTCCATCCCCACTGATTATTACTACCAACTGTGAGTTCGTTCCGACAAAAAGTTTCGAGAATTTCGCCGATAGTGTTAAACACTATCCCACCGCTGTCACCAAAGAAGAGTGTGCTATATGTAGCGGAATGGATCCCTGGCCGAAGGGATGATCCGACTGACAAACAGAATCACCTTACTTAAATAAAAGGTTTCTTAGTTCTCTCTTGAAATGAAATAAAGCTCAGTTGGGTTTTCTGACTCTTACAATAACGCTTAGCGAAGGTTGGGGATGGATGTGGTGTTGAAGAGAAGACGGGACGAGCAAGTATAAATCAACAATACAGTTTAATCATCACAGTACAATATACATACCACCGCACTCGTTCTCTATACAGCAGCATCAACACAATAAGTCCACTCTATGTAAATGACCATCTCAGCATCACAAGTCCACAAAAAGTTTTTGATCTCTCTAATATCTGGTCTCAATGTCTGGTAAATCCGGATGTAAATACACACACTCTGCTCAGCTACAGTTCTTCTCTATGCTGTCATCATAATCCTCTCTATACACACATAATAATCCGTGAACAGCTTCAGTCTCTTTCTGGCTACTTGACCTTGTAATCGTTACTCTCTGGGTAGTCTAAATCCAGCTCTCAAGCACCTTAATCCGTCTGTAAACACCTCTGTCGCCAACTCTACTTCTGCTCTATTCTAACTCTAATCTAAGACTGACGTGATTCGAACCTAACCTAGTTTCCCGCCCTTCCTTCCAATCGCACGCGCGGTACATCAATCGTTGAGGCCGCACGAGCGCTACGTCACAGAGCACTCGAAATAACTAGATACTTTGTCGCACGTCTAAATGCTAGGCTCTGCGAAGGCAGAGACCCAGCTTACAATAATAGGAGTGACGGAACATGACCTGTTTCTTAGCCCTGGGGTCATTCCGTCACAATATATATATATATATATATATATATATATATATATATATATATATATATATATATATATATATATATATATATATATATATATATATATATATATATATATATATATATATATATATATATATATATATATATATATATATATATATATATATATATATATATATATATATATATATATATGATATACATATATACATACATATATATATATATATATATATATATATATATATATATATATATATATATATATATATATATATATATATATATATATATATATATATATATATATATATATATATATACATGGAAAAGTTTGCAATATGAAACATGTGGGATTGACAACATCTCAACTTCACAAATGATTAGTACTGATTTTACAAGAGACACACCGTGTCAGAATGTCACACATAAAAGATAATAGACAATGCTGTGAGTAATTACCTGCAATGCCAAGTTCCGTAAGGGTCATCAGGGGCAAGCCAATGGGTAACGTAAACACGTCGAATACAATTATATTAACAATGCTTCCCAAAACCTGGCGGCCACATCCTTTTAATATGCCCTGTCCCAGACCCTGTAACGTATATGAAATATAGTGTGGTAAATGTATCTTCACATATTCCCATTTAGAATAACAAGGAAAGCGTGTCCCAGAAACAGGTTAACTAACCATTTTCTTTTCTAAAATTTATGAATATCGAAATGTATGTGTTTTTCAAGTGCAAGGCAGGAATGGCACGCCTATCAAAAATATCCACACGCAACAGAAATGCCTAGATATGAACTCGTGTCCATTTCCCACTCGGAACTCAGAATAGCAAATTTAAAATGTTAAAATTTAAATATTTAAATATCTAAATATTTCCGTGCACTGCTTCCTTGTTGTTGACATTCAATACACGCAAATTCTAAAGTGATTATTAAACAGAAAAGAAGTTTCTAAGATATCTTAAAGGTCCATGCATGTGAGGTGCTTTTCGAAATCTCTATTTAGTACCTATGATGTGTCCTTACCATATACAAATCTTACCTGCCTTCGTGAGTTTGAAAAGTAAGGGTGTATGGAGTGTTTAAGACACCCTGTATAGCGATAAATAAGCAGCTAACTTTTATTTTAAAACCAATTCCCTTTAAGCACTATGATATGAACCAAGGATTCCAGAATTTCTTTAAAACACGTGGATTTTGTGTGATGTTAAAACATCATCCTTTTCAGTGGCTTGAGTTTTTGATAATGAAATATTTCCAAACATATAACTGACAGACAGTTTGTGTTACTTTTGGTAATAGTATAATGAATCGTGTACGTACTGCATACGCATCGAAGAACATAAAACAGTTGAATAGCAGAAAGGTTTTCTTAGCGAGAGCTTGTATGTCAACATCATTGGTGAAAAGACTTAGAATATCCTGACAAAATACTTGGAGGATGACGGCTATAAATACAGTTAGCACAACTGGAAGAGAAGCATTTCACAATTGATATCATTGAATCGCGATTACAACATACGTTTATTACCATTAGTGAAAGCAAAGACATATATGACTCAAAATGTACATTCTCTGGTGATAGACATTCCGTAACGGACAGGTACTAATATACACAGACACACACTAGTCGCGTTCAATCTTATGTTGACATCCACTATACAAGGATAACTATCAATATAGCACAATACCTCTTATAATTATTATCATCATTTTTCTTCTTCTTCTTATCGTCATCATCATCATCATCATCATCATCATTATTATTATTATTATTATTATTATTATTATTATTATTATTATTATTATTATTAGTAGTAGTAGTAGTAGTAGTAGTAGTAGTAGTAGTAGTAGTAGTAGTAGTAGTAGAAGTAGTAGTAGACGTAATCTAAATGGCAATCATACTGACTTGGAAACAAGAAGATACTATTAGTTTACCAATTATGGTGTAAGACACAGAAACAACCATTTTCGCACCAACCGCAAATCCATCTCCTAGCTCCTGACCTACACGGATGGTACAGGCGAGGTGAACTGCATATGACAACTGAAAGGTGATAAGAGTTATGTTAAAATCAGGAGTAGCAGCAGCGGCATCAATATGCATACATAATAGTAGAAGCAGCAGTAGTAGTTACATACCTGTAACATTCTATGTATTCATCCATCGGTTTATCTAATTTCTGTATAGCGATCTCTCCATCTCTAACCCATGGGCATGTGCGACAATATGGTACGAATAGTATGTAAATGTAGCCTTCTGAAACGTGATGACGTGATATTGAAGAGACTCACTAATAGCTGACGCTAGTGCTATCTGTTCGATCACTCTGTTGAAGAGGACATAAGGCACTCTGTTATGCAATGTCCATTTTAACCATGATGCTAGAGCATATATGTTTAAAGATATAGAATCTCTATTTGATGGAAGAGAACAAGCGTTCATAGAACATGGGTATTTTATTCTGTCTATGCTAGTCGGTGCAACAATACCAGGATTCTCCTTTGAAAGCATGATAGAGATATGGAAGATCTCCGGTTCTTACATTAGTAAGATGTATGAGTCCAGATTAAAAACCAGACAGGGTATCGGATAGATTATTCCTGTATTATTGTAAAAGTCCGGATGGATTCTGACCCAGGACCTGTTAGAGGATTTGGACAAAAGGCTTTATTTAGCACAGTATTTTGTATAATAATGAAGCAATAACACAATAAGGGTCCCTCTGTACTTTTCGTTTGATCCGTTTTGACTTGTCTATTATTTGTTTTGCTGTATTTCTGCAATGATTTATTCGTTCTGATTTATATTACTAAGTATAATTTTATGTTGTTACTACGTTACAGTCAATAAAGATACATACATACATTGAGTAGAGGTAGAGGTAGCGGCAGCAGCAGCAGCGCATACGTAGTAGTAGTAGCAGAGACATAGACTTACGTTGGGAGTCTCTGGTAGTAGTAGTAGTAGTAGTAGTAGTAGTAGTAGTAGTAGTAGTAGTAGTAGTAGTAGTAGTAGTAGTAGCAGTAGTAGTAGAAGTAGTAGTAGTAGTAGTAGTAGTAGTAGTAGTAGTAGTAGTAGTAGTAGTAGTAGAAGCAGTAGAATAATATTCATTAGGTTATTTTTAGAATAAGAAATATGCCTACCCTATACACTACGTTGTTTAAATTGATCAGAAGAGCCATCGCACCGAGTTCAATGTCTCCAATAGTTCCTAAATGAAACGTATCAAGCTTGTCTTACTACAGTGACAGGGACATGTATCAATGCAATGGGCTACGTAGGTAAAACATACACATATTCAAATGCAACTCCACTATGATGGGGTTAATCTTGTTTTAAAGTGTAGTGCTATATGCAGTGTTGGGTTTCTTACTGAATAACCTTACGTCTTCCAGGACGGATTTGCGTTTTTTCATCTGGGGAAACTGGACGAAATTGGAGAGAACTAATTTAATGGTACTTACCACACGATGTAGGGAAATAAGTTACATATTCATTAAACATTTTATAATAAGCTAATAAATAGGTTGCCAACTTTTGTCATGCACCTTTTCATATCTCTATTGCTATCAAAAAATGGTTGTTTTAGAGTGTGTTTTTGCAAGACTGCCAAAGACGTTTGCTCCATCGTTTTGAGCAATGGCTCACACACACTTCGAACATTTCATTCAAACATTCCAGTGTGGTTCGTTGGATTGTGCCCCTTCTTGAAAATACAAAGGAGCCCTAAGGGGTAATATTGATATAGTCCACTCTTTTAATTGAGCCAAGCGCCTCCATCTACAAGTTGTTTCGATAAAACTCTTTTTGAATTTCAAAATGACGTGGGATTTAGCACTATATCAATAATAAGTTCAAAGGAAAATTGCAATATCCACTAGGGGCGCTTTTTATAGTCCTTAACTTGCTATTACCTAAATGAATTACAAATATGCATACATGAAATAAGAATATATATAATTGAGTATAAATTATGAATATTCGCAATTCATCAAAAATGTTCTATATCATTTCAATAATATATTTGTTTTAGTTTACCAACATCTGTGGAAACATTATAAGTATGAGATTGATCATTCCCAGAAAGCACTTACCCGATACTATTAATCCTACTTCTAAGCTGAACCACTCTACCACAACCATAACCGTATTCGCAAGTGCGAGTCGTAACAAAGGTCCCCAATCGCGTAAGGATTCCATGGTCCATCCGTCCCAATATTCCTTATAAACTCCGCTCATCACTATGTAAAGCAAGACACCAACAGGCATAACCAGGTAGGATACCATCAAGGCTATCGCTGAACCACTTGTGAAATGGAAATAATCAAAAAATAGATAATATATTAGATGCATTATATATATATATATATATATATATATATATATATATATATATATATATATATATATATATATATATATATATATATATATATATATATTTATATATATATAAATAGGTTAGGTGGGCGCAGTGAGCGCAGCGAACGAGTGAGTGATATCATACAGCCACAAGCTATAAAACCATATCACTACCACACCCATTATGTAACCTGTTTATTACATGCATATTTATACTCAATGAATCAAACTAAGAAAAACATTATGTAATATGTTTATTACCCGTGGGTCGTGCGTGTATGAGCGCTCTGTCAAACATTGAAGAGCATCTGTAGCAACATGCGTAAATGGTGTGACAGCAGTTTTGTTTACCATTTTGAAGTAGGGCAGACGCCTTGAAATTGTTCATGACGTCATTGGCAAGGCAACAGAGGACTGACGTCATGCAAAGAACACTCAACAGAGGGCCTGTCGTTCTTCAACAAAAGGCCAACAATAGGCCAACAATAAAAAGGTGTGATATGGTTTGATATGATTTTTTTCACTCTTTATCAATTTTACCACGTGGTCACAATAATGGGAATATAGGGCAAGCATGTGATAAATATATATTTATATATATATATATATATATATATATATATATGATTATTTATTTTCCTGATATTTTAAAGAAACTAGTTTAGTTTAGCTTTTTTTTAAAATTAATTACATATTATCTCGACCACAGGCGTGTAGTGTATATATAGGGAAATAGTAGAGGTGATGAATAGGTATACTACGTGTACTCACTCAACGCCAAGGTGGAGGATGTCTATAAGTAGGTAGTGTAGTACAACATTGGTGATAGTATTCACTATAATCACATAGAGTACTGGACGGACTAAGTTCTGAAATAACAATCAGCAAGCGATGAAGCATATGTTGATATCTCTTGATAATAACTCGTATCAGAGAAAGGGAACTTGCAAGTCAGCAGTCGATGGTAACACCAGCATTAAATCATACATACAGGACCAGGACTGAAAAAAGATGGTAGGTATGTTACAGCTATGTTACAACTTGTCTCGTTGATTTCCCTTTTAGTTATACATCACGTGGGTTCACCTCTATTAAAATCCTGCTGATACGTGCAAAACATAATTAGTTTTAGTCATTTAGTCAATATTTAGTTCCACATGTGAGGGACCTGCGACATACCTTTTATTTAGAGACAGACACGACCCTAATACTTCACATTTGGATACGGACTCTTTCTTAGTTGTATACACATACGAGTATGATATAACAGTGCATAAGTAATAGGTAACACAGGGTCCAGATAAACACTCGCACGAGGCTACAGAATGTTGTAGAGGGCTATAATAATATTTCCCTTTGTAGCCCGGCTGGCTGTGAGAAAAGTCATATTCTAAGATCATTGCTCAGAGGAATATCACCATGTGATACATCAATTGTACTTCAGTACAGTTCCAAAAAGATAGCATACAACTTCGAAGTTGTTTTTGAAAATGAACTAGAGTGGGACCGCAGGATCTAGCAAAGCTAGGGGATTGGGGTGGGGATATGACGTGAGAAAGAGAAGTCATATGGTCTCTCAGAGTTTATAGTCCATGCCTGACCCCTGAAACATATCCTAAAAACCAGGTCTTTATATTAACTATATCTCTTGCTTACAATCAATATACTTACTCACGACATGAGGCAAACAATGACGCCATCTATAAGCCAGGAGAGTACCTATTTATTGTTCATTAGTTGAGAAAATGTGCATTATAGGTTGTTCGTTGATAGTCGAGGTGAACTACTAAACATGTCATAAATTCCTCTTAATCAAATAGAGTATGCATTCTAAATTTTACATACCTGGGTTTGAACGAACTTGCTCAAGAATTGGAAAGAGAAGAACGCCTTTAATGAAAAAGAAACACGTATATGCAAGTAGGCCCGTGACGAAGTATGCTCATACTCAGATGAAAGCAAAAATACCATTAGATATGTCCTGCTATATAAATATATATATATATATATATATATATATATATATATATATATATATATATATATATATATATATATATATATATATATATATGTATATATATATATACATATATATATATATATATATATAAGAACGCCTTTAATGAAAAAGTAGCATGTATATGCAAGTATGCCGGTGACAAAATATGCACATACTCACATGCACCCTTGGTTGTATCGGTATTGAGAAATTTTCTTACTTTTCAAATATTTCTAATGTGGCAATTTGCACACTTGATAACTTCTGATACATGCGCAGACATATTCATATTGGGATTAAAAACAGCACCCAGATTACCAACTTGTTCATCAAGTACTGGTACTATTACGCCATTTATGATAATACTAGGAATAGAGATTTTTGCCCACATCTGTTGGGTACCCATAACCAGAAGCTCTGTCGTTTGTATTTCTTTTTCTTTTGAGACGTCCATGTATAGATGTCGGTGAGGCAGTTTCCCAGCAGTTACCCCTATGTCAACTGCACGCTGATTGAAAGTTTTGATAGAGACGTAGAGTTGTGTATCATCCGCATAAGCATGGAGTTTAAGACCATGCTTTTTTATCAGTATTACTATCGGTATGAGGTAAATCAGGAAGAGCCCAACACTGATCATTGTGGTACAGACCATCAGATTTCCTGTGATGCAGAGAATGAATCATTTATCTGAACTTGAAGAGTACGGTCCCAAACGTATGAACAGAATCATTTAAGGGCTGGCCCTGCTATACCCAGAGTGCTTTCCATTCTAGAAAACAGCACATCATGGCCAATGGTATCAAATGCTGCACTTAGGTCCTGCAGGATTAGTATGACAATTCCATGCTGGCCAATGCTTGTAAGGATGTCATTCTGTAACTTCACCAGTGCTGTAATTTGTCAGGTGCTGAGCAACCACCCTCTCTAAAACCTTGATACAAAAGAAAGGTTGCTATCTCATGCTCTACGGTAGCTTTAAGTAAAGGGGCTACCACATCTGATTACATAGATATAGGTACTTGACTTGACCTCAGTGAAGCATCAATGGTGTCTGTGATGGTTGGAAGTAGTTCATTTTTAGCATCCCTAATGAGCCAAGTGGGTATAGGGTCCAATATACAACTTTCAGAAGGATATTACCATGTGATCTCTCATACCTCCTCCTGTGCTGTGGTTTGATGAAAACTTAAGAGTTGAAGTAGGCTTATCTGGGGTATATTCTGGTTGATGTCAGAGCAATCGGGGATCTCATCTCTGATATTGTAAATTTTTACAACTTAATGCAGGATTTTCCCCATGCTTCACTGTCAAATTAGTGGCCCTCTCTGCTTGGGGCCCTACTGACATAGATTCTTCTCACGGCTCATTGAGATGTATTTGTTCTTTTTTCTTAGCATGAAAGAGTAGGTGATAAATTCGTTACACCCTGCTGGAAAGTGTGTTCCGGCCTGCTATCCACCCTCAGTTATCCAGATCCCACTCGGCGCATCTGGATGATGGTGGATATCAGGCCAGGCCGCACTTTCCAACAGGGCATAGCTCATGGTATCTGTTCAGAAGATCCGAGACGGAGTCACTGCCATCACTAACCCTCAGCCCTTGCACAAAATCTTCTCTAAAGCTGGGCAGGTCAATGGATCAGATTTTTCTCATCACAATTTTCTTTTCTGCGAGTGTGGCATGGAATAGTAGACGGTGCATAGCAGTAGATTTTGATCTGTTATCATATCACCCACCTTGACTTCTTGGATCAAGTTGGCAGTGGCTCGACACATGATAACATCAAGTGTGTGCCCAGACATATGAGTTGCTGCATTCACAAACCGCAGGATGTAAAAAAGATATATGTTAAGCCCAATTAATATTGCTTCCACTGGCTCATCCAATCAGCAATCAGGATTTGTACCATGTTACCGGTCCTTAAATCCGCATGATGCCCTTGACCACAGGGCATTAAATCTCACTGCATAATGCCCTCCTTCAAATTGTACAAGTAGGGCAATGCCATGCATTGAAAGAGGTGTATTTAATTTTTTTGCGCTCAGATCCATCTTATAGTCACCCTCTTTTGCAATCCATAATCCTTGCTTAGTGAAATAAATGGCAAAAGAGCAACAGAGTACTGGTACTCACTGAGCAGAAGAACTTATGACTATGACTGACACAGGAACATTAAAGATACAAAATTGGAAGAAATACTGAACAAAAAAGATAGTAGACAACATACCTTGCTAAGAAGAGATTTTTTATATATACTCTGAGGAGAGGGGATGATTGCAAAGAACTTAAGCCAGATATATTTGTGTTGCCAATCAACCTTGCAACTAGTGCAGAACTGGAAGACATTCTTTGGAAGTGTACGTTGTAAAAATGGACAATAGAACTCTCATCCCTCACTAAGCTATGGGTTGAAAAGCGTTTTGATGGAGGAGTTTGTGATATAACAGGTAGGGTAATTTTCCCACAACGGAAAAAATGATTGCAGCTATGCTGAAGAGCTGAAAAATGGAGGGAAGTCCAAAACTGCACACACCAAACCACTTTCAGCAAATGACCAGAACATGTGCAGGGAATATTTTTCAAAGAATATTGATCAACCAGTAGTACTACAGATGTATGTTTTGCTTGTAATCACACTGTGCCTCTGCTTAAGAGGCAGGGAAAACAGAGAGAAATGACCAAGGAAACCACTAAGGTATTTCAGGACAAGGATGGCAAGATGTACTCCTTTGGATCATATCTTAGAATTTAACCTTCCATGCAAGGCATGTATTAAGCACAGTTGTTGTTTATCTTCATATTAATATTAAATATTTCTCCAAATATCTTTCAATGAGCTGCTTTTATCCCAACATTATGACCAAACTAGTTTGGGCTTTTTTTGACTGGACATGGTATCAATGAGTTTGATACATATCTACTTTAGACTATCCCGACCTGTTTCAAATATTCTATTCTCATTATATATTACCGAGGTTATCACTTCGACTTTATACTTTCAATTTTCTTATCTTTAATTTACAGTTCATCTTTTTGGTGTCAAAGAACTATCAAGGCCTTGAGACAGACCCTGATGAACCTGATGGTAGAGTTATATATTAGCAGCCTGAATCAACTTTGCGCCATGTCAATTGTTTCCTGAGGATTATTGATCACCTCAATCCTGAAGAAACGTCATTATTTCACTGACCTAAATTGCAGATCAGGCCTGGGAACCCTGTTTGGTTTGACAAGGTACCAGTTTGGAAATCATCCTTGGCACAATGATTAGCAAGATCTCAATCAATGCTGGTCTTCCAGAAATCCATACCCGTGATTCATTGAGAGCTATTCTAATCACACAACAGATGGATGGCATCCCTTTAAAATTACAGCCATCATAAAGCACAGAGACACTCGCTCACTTAAGCACTATTATTCAGATATTTCACATGAGCAACGCTCAATGATGGCAAAATATAACAGTTCAGCTACAGGTTTGCCCAAACTGCAACTTCCGATAGTCAGGCAACAAGTGCTGCTTGATCACCTCAATCCTGACGAAACGGCCTTATTTCACTGACCTAAATTGCAGATCAGGCCTGGGGACCCTGTTTGGTTTGACAAGATACCTGTTGGGAAATCATCCTTGGCACAATGATTAGCAAGATCTCAATCAATGCGGGTCTTCCAGAAATCCATACCCATGATTCATTGAGAGCTATTCTAATCACACAACAGATGGACGGCATCATAAAGCACAGAGACACTCCCTCAACGAACTAGGAAAATTAATATTGTTGACATAAAATTTTGTTACCATTAAAACTGTTAAGAGAAAGTATCTAATGCCCTCATCATATACATGTTAATAGTCAGAGAATTTTCATCTCATGACATGTTAATTCAACTTGGGAGTTGTTATTTTACTATTTCAAAAACCAATTTGTATTTGCCAATTCTAGTGAAAGTGACATGACTATGTGATAAATTGATTACATGATACATGTACGTACGTACATCATACTTCCAGTTGTAAATGTATATTGACCTGTTACACCGTTTTATTTGAAAAGCAATTTGTAAACATTTCTACTTAGGTCTCATTTTGAGTTTTGACCAATATCACACAATATAGTATGACTGTCAAGCAGGGCATTATGTGTATTCACTATACACCTTCATCCTAGCTGGACCTTGGACTTTAGGCCCTTGGCCCAGCCCAGGATGTCTCCAGGTGTACATTAAGTACACATTATGCTCTGCCGGACAGTCATGAAGGCTTTGATGTAAAACATGCTATAGGAACTTACCAATGAACATGGCATTAGAATAAGGATGTATCTCCCAGCAATGCTGCAAAGATGCATGACGTAAAAAGATAAGATGACTTATCAATGTATTCTGTTACAAATGATATTGTACAAGGTACTTGGTTGAAAATCGAATATTAACAAACCTGTTACAACTTAAACATTTCTTCACTAACGATGTGACTATGTTAGACTTGAATATGACTATTCTGTAATGCCAACAGTTTTTAGCGAATTTGCTATTAATATGACTATAACTGTTTTTGTAGGTTGTCTTTTTTCGTATGACATTTAAAATACCTTTTGCGTAAATAATTATATAGCTTAATGTGTGTTAATTCGTGACTCAAACAAATACTGTCGATGAGCAATTATCATTTAATGAAAGGGGGTAATTTCTAAAATATGACATGTACTTTAGTTCAAAATCAGTAAGCTGAAGTTGTATTTTCTACAAATATTAGAATACATACATTAAGTAACAGAACATTTTGAAAAATATATATTTAAATGAGATTGTAAATAAGCTCAACATTATATAACAAATAAAATCCATGACTGATTCGACTTAAACACATTGTGATCACTAAATATCAATTAAAAGAACAATACAAGTATTATACTTAGTTAGCTTGTACATATACTTACTATGCCACTTGTTCATTGAGGCCTACTCCTACAAGGATCAGCTCGGCGTTTATATATAAAGTCAGTGGAAGTAAACTGGTCAGAAACAATATTATGACCGATTTCTGGAGATAAACACCCATTAGCTTCTTTTTTGATGAACCATAACACTGAAAGACAAATAGATATAGCATACATACTCTTTATCATCATATACTGAATGTATACTAGCAACATGCCCTCGAGTTCAGCAGAATAATAGGCAATACAGTGTTCTAGAAATTTGGTTTGAATAAAGTGGGATAGTTTGCACATGAATAATGCGTAAACACACACATATATGTATGTATGTAGGTATGTAAGTATGTATGTATGTATGTATTTATTTATCATGTATGCATATATGTACTAGTATGTATGTATGCATGTATGTATTATGTATGTATGTATATATGTTTGTGTCTGTGTTATGGTGTGTGGGGGGGGGGGGGGTATGTTTGCATGAGTGTGAGTATGTCTGAATGTGTGTGTGTGGTGTATGTGTGTGTGTGTGTGTGTGTGTGTGTGTGTGTGTGTTTGACACTGTGTTTATTGGTATGTGGGTGTTTTGCAGCTTGCAGTGTTACTCTTAGATCGGCAACAAATGTTCATACTACCTGCGAAAATACTGTATCACATGCTCCACCCATTCCGTCACCGATTGCCAAACAGGTCACGTTTAAAATCTGAAGTTCAGAAATCAATATCGGTGAATTCATGTAATTGTATGTTCTCTCCACGTTAAAAGGTTGCCTACACATACCCACTAGGATATTTCCAATGTTCGGAAATCAATATTGGTGAGTTCATGTATATATTCTGTCTACGTTAAAATATTGTCAGCAGGTACCCATTTGAATCGATATCCAATTGGGCTTTAACGTTTTGGCAAAGGCTTGTTTTCCAATAGATGTTTCTGCGCCTCAATATATGTATATTATCTGGGAGTGAAATGCGTCAACATAGTATGGTCAAGACAGTTCTGTCAATGATATTTTTCATACATTGATAAGCAAAAGGAAGATGAGATTTTCTATCAATATTTCCCTGATGATTATAACACACCTTAAAGGACAATTACACCTTCAGGCTAATATATGCTGAGAACTTACTTTAGTATGTATACTTTACAGTCCCTGTCCACCTGAATACTGTTTGGCTTCCTAACCTCTGAAATTGCACTTAATTGCAACCCCCTAACCAGTCATTAAGCTCAAGACCATGGGAGCCATTGTATCCCACAATGCACTGCTACTCTACATCTGACAGGCAGTCCATGCCAGAATAGTTGCACTTCCTGTATGTACAGCACCCAGTATCACACATGAAACCATGACAACAATGTTGTGAAAATGGTGATTTGTGCTGTTTATTGGATGCTACAACAGATCTGACAGGGGAAAAGGAAAGGGAATTTCCTTTTTCTCCATTTCAAACCCAAAGATTAACCAAGAAAAAAAGGATTTAGCAGCAAGATGGCTATTCAACATTGGGGCAGAATGGACAATGAAAAACTAATCATTTAAGTGGAGCCCAAAGCGTTTGTCATGAACACTTTGAGGAATCTTGTTTTGAGGCTGCACTACAAACAAAACTTGGATTTAGGAGGTTTAAACACCCGAAACCTGGTGCAGTGCCTACAATATTCAATTTTGATCCCACACAGAGCCATGTTCAACAAGAGAGAAAAGAAAGGGTCCAGAAGTGCTCAAAAAAGGAGGCCATATCTGTTACATCAAATTGTTGGAAGACAATTTCTCTTTGAAGGGTACAATAAAATGGCTAAGAAAGGGAGAGAGATAAAAGTACACTTAACCTTTGTTATGGATAAGTTTGCTTCTGCCAAACCCCTTAATTTGCTGATTATTCATTCTATACCCTGAACATCAGCGTCATATAACTCATCATTTTGATTGTTTGTATGACAGCTGGGAAAAGTTTGTATCAAATGACTTCCCTTAATAATTTTTGAATCCTAAAACTAGACTTGCAAACCCATCAGGGAAAGTGTTCCTTAGATTGACAGTACTAGCCAGGTCAATTGCATTATATGACTGATTGATTAGTAGTTCCCCAGATTCACTTCCTGCAATGGTGATAGCAATCAACAAAATTGTGTTGAGATGGCTGTTTCCTGAGCACCTGAAGTCCCCAGGGTGTTTTCAACTCTGGGAAGCGCTTGCAATTGTTGTTATCTACCCAACTTACCATTTCCTGCCTTTTAACAACTACAATGTAAATCAGTGCAAACAAACAATAATTTACAATCAGTGTACTATCTGAATGTGGTCTAGCGCGATGGGAAGGGTAAGTATTTTACTCTTACATCTTAACCTTACAGAATCTAGTGTGTCCTTGTAAACTCAATAAATATGTCATATGATCTTTGTCAAATTCCTACTACTTGAAGAAACATGACACAATGTATTTGGGCACACTCCTAGCCTTGTATATGCAGATGCTGGCTACTGCAGAGGTTGTGCAACTATTCTGTCATGAGCTAGTTTCAAAATGGCCGCCCCCAGATACATGGCAAAACATGACTTAAAACAGCAATAAACTTTTAATGTGACGGTCGGTGGTTGTGGGGTCTTGGATATGAGTAGAGTATACCCTAAGACACTATTTGGGCCCATGTTTTATTCATGGTGGAATTGTCCTTTAAACCAAAAACATCCCCATCATTCAGTATCAATTTTACACAACTGGATTACGACATTATTAATTGAAAGTCAGATTAAAAACACGAATGTTAAAAAAAAGACATGCAACTTGAAAGAAAGTGCATCACGTCTTATCTTCTTGTAACCTAATGATAATGTGTATGTCTTTGCTACAAAGAAAATAAGCTGAATGAGAGATTCATATTGTATACAATGTTAGATAAATAAATAGTAGAAGATCAAGCTAATTTTTTCTGTAGTCAGATAGTTTACAACAGTTTGGTAAGGATTGAACATGTTCATCGTTGTAACAGAGCATGGTACTCTGGTGTTAATGTTGGGTTTATTTCCTCTGCAACTCGTTTTTGTTTATACCAGCCAGTGTGGAACCCTTAATCAGTGTAAGTACCAAGTTTTGTCAATTAGTATACTTGGTATTACTAAAATCATAATGTTTGGATGTCTAAACATGTAGGACAAAGAGAAAGGGATTTGACATTTGGACTGGAAACCTGGCTTATGGCCACATGTAAGCCCCAACTCCTTTCCCTTTACATAACGGGCCTGTTGGCTGGTAGGGACAGATAGCGAGAGAGTGCGAGAGAGAAATACATAGAGCGAGAAAGAGAGAGAGCGAGAGAAAGGGAGAGGGACATGCATTTGGAACTAAAGAGCAATAAACATTCTGCAATAAATTGAGGTTGTCTAATTTTTGATTACATCGTCTCTTCTCCTTGGATAGCAAATTTAGGGAAAAGCGAAACTTTTATTCCTTAAATCAGTGATAATCTATAACGTTCTTGTCTAAATAAGTGTTTAAATCCCTGAGACAGTATTGTAGTCTGGAGTACTGAAATAGGCCACTTTGAGAGTTTTTTGGCAGGGTCCTCCATTGAGGCTGTTTTAGGGGCAATTTGTCCCTTATGATTGCTGTGGGCTCATAATGCATTTGCCTAAAATGATGGTAACCCTCATAATATTCATTCTGCTTTATCAATATAATGCAATGAAATACCAACATGACTTCAGTATTATTTTGAAAAATGACGATATTTAATCATTGCTGGGCCTTACAGGGCAACGGCTTGATTTTCCTCAGGTGACCACTGATTCGATCTTGGCACACAAACCTTATAAGAGCTAAACAAGGAAATTACGAATGCATCTGTAAATGATAATACATGTTTTATCACAAATTCTACGAACATATTTAACTCCACTATAGTCCAACTAACATCATCAGCTGTCGTCTCTTGGGATAATACCACAAACTAATACAAAGTAACAATTTTGATGTTTTCAAAATGTGTAGTTTATTTGCACGATACAATAACCTTTCATTCAGATGGCGTTAGTATGTGGAATTTCCTTTCGGATGAATGGCTCGAAGATGATAATACATATGTGTTGATGATGTCTTGATGAATAATTTAGATTAGTTAACTGTATTTGACCCGCAGAGGAGGGGATTTCCAAAGCGATTTGTCAAGAACCAGAAATTTCAAATCCTGTATATCGTCATATTTTCAGCCATGTTTAGGCTAAAGCGTTACTCCTCATCAAGTGATAATGGTGTGGGAATATGGAGTTTTTCATGAAAATATAAGACTACTCCTTAATCTATGACAACCGTTGCACGTTCTTCGACATGAATACGATTCCCAAACCTTTGGCAATGGCGGTGAGGAATACTGAGAAGAAAGTGATTGAAAACCCTATACGTAGTGAAAATGGCAACTGTGGCTTCTAATCAGTATTATCAGGGAACGTAATTCATAGCGTAGATTGAATCTCTTGCATATATTAGCAGCGGGATAAAAAAGCTTCAGCAGTGAATAACATCAGCTAAGTAATCATCTAATCACACCTTAAAATGCCTGAATATGATTTATTGTTTTTTTTATCTCTCTTCTCCCACACGTACTGTTGTCCATTGGCAGCGACACACGGAGATATGTTTGTGTGTACATGTTGTATGTATGTTATGTAAGTCTGTCTGTATGTATGTATATATGTATGTATGTGTGTGTGTCTGCATGTATGTATGTATGTATGTATGTATGTATGTATGTACGTAGGTATATACGTATGCATGTATGTATTCATGTATGTGTGTACGTATAAGTGTAGGCAGGTAGTTATGTATGTATGTATTTATGTATGTGTGTATATATGTATGTATGTATGTATGTGTGTGCATGCGTACGTATATGTATTTATGTCAATATGTATGTATGTATGTATGCGTGTATGTATGTGTGTATGTATGTATGTATGTATTCATGTATGTATGGATGTATGAATACACGTATCTATCTATGTGATCAGTTATAAATGTGAATATGACTATTATTGAGATGAGGATTTCTGGATGAAATTTAAGAATAAGGTTGGTACTCACTGTTAGAGCTAAGGCTACGCCATCTAATTCCTCTCGTCCTAATCTGCCACAGAATGCTAAAGCTATGGGCCCGAGTGAGGCCTTTAATGCTTCGGTAATAATCTACAATCATAGTGATCAATTATTTGAATATTTCAAATTCCTCAAACAACAATTTAGATTGAATACCCTGTACATTTTTCAAAATGCATCTATCATGAAAATACCAGCTGCGTTGCAGGATCATGACTTTGAAACTTAATGCTGTTATTTAGATTTGTTAATAGGACATCACCGCATGGTTGTGTAGAAATGCACATGATATTATGGCTACATTGTGATGACTAGAAAGAATTTAAACGTTTGCCTCTTATTCAAAGCGAGACATTCCTTGAAACCACGCCATATCATGAATCATTAAGTATCCCACCATCTTGAATTGCTCATTTGGTTGCTAAGCCATTAATGTAGTTTATAAAAGTGAACGAGTGTACATGTGCGATTGCCATTCTGAAAAAGAGGTTCTGTTTCACAAACAGACATATGCAGCAGGTGGTGATGATTGTGCTAACATTATTATATTAGGAATATTGAGCAATCCAGAATCTGCGATAAAACCTTTTGCAATTCATTAAAACCTCTGCTTACCATAGGCCATGCCAGGTTGAGTATCTTCTTTAACTCCACCCAGTAGTTCAGAGGAAAGACCATTCTGCAGAGATCAGCACATCTATAGCTGGCTTCACTTTTGTACTCATCTAGTGAGTGAAAAGTTAGTAAGAATATATCACAGATGAAGATTATAGCCCTAAATTGAAAGATTCGCACAAGACATCACCATATCTGGATGGTCACTTGTCTATTCTACCATCATCATATTTGGAAGGTCAGGTGAAATCGCATCATCATTTTCTGTTGATCATCTGATTGGTATGGTCTGACTTTTTATGGACGCCAGCAGTGACTTTTTAAGTAGATCAATTTATATGACACTTCTGTCATCAAAGATGGCAACCAAGCAGTGTGCCTTTGCTGGTGCTCTTACAGAAATGGCTATTTCACAATTAGGTTCGAACAAATGCATCTTTTGCTTGGAAATGTAGATTTAGTCTACTCCCATTTAAAGTCATAAACATTGTATTGCAGTGTGTTTGTTTCTTTGTTCAACACCTTTCTGAGAGTAACATTTCACAATATGATGAAACCACCCTTTTTTCCTGTAGATCCCTCTTATGGTCTTCACTATTGCTTTAGATGATACGACTAAACTTCGGAAGCCTGTGCCAACAGATATGAAATTGAATATAATGTCCTAGGGTGTTTCAGATGAATTTTAATATCTGGTGATCTGTGATTCTCTAGCATGTGATTCCGTAACAGAAAAACATGAACTTTTGAACTTTTGAAATTGTTCAGATAGGGTCATAACCATAGACCTTCATCAAAACAAGAATTTCTGCATTAATTTAGCTATGAGGGGCACGATTTGAAAAATATCTTTTTTTGAATGGTGGCTTCGTGGCGCGGCAAAGTTGGTGATTCCATAAGAGTTTCTTATCTTATCTTTAACTTTAGCATTAACTGATAGTTTCCATATTTGAATTTACATATTGTGCACACATGTTTGAACAAGAAAATATGTGTCTATTACCAAATCGCAGTTTCAAAATGGTGTAAAACAGTAATGGCTATGACTAGGACAAAGCTATGACTAGGACAAAACTGTAACGAAATCAAATGACGTCTATTTAATCCAGAAGTTTATACAGAAGTTTCATAGAAAAGGGTCATCAAAGTATGTAGTGGCGCCACCTATATTCAAACCATAACACATATACTCCTTTTCCATCCAAAACTTTTGGGCTATAAATTAACTTTATAAATGTGAAAACAGAATCAAAGTATCTTCTCTGGGAACAGAGGTATAGGCATTTAAGTGAGGACTCTCCAGGCTTGTAACTCTGCTGGCCATTAGGTTGCGCCACAGAGGTCTTAGAGGGGTCAGATTCACGAGGTACCCTTCTAGAATCGTTTGCCACACCAAGTTACATACTTGTACGATATAAGCGCTTTTACCAAAAAGTTCACGATTCACTTTATTTTTTTACATATCTGCTGGATTATTAATCGTTATACACTAACACGTTTTAACTGCATTGCACATTGATAGACTATGATCATAGCGACTTCACTTTAGTTCCTATTGATATATTTCAATAGTCTATAGAACATCCACGGTCAAATGACAGTTTATGATGGTAACATAATCCTACTCACCTTTTTCCATTTTAGTGTATATATTTCCATTTACTTCCAATACACTGTCCTGCATGTCTCTGCAAATGTGCTTAATTGAGCTACATCCGGGTCTCCTTATGACTCTTACACCACATGCGTTTATAAGTTAAAGCCCTTCATCCAATGTAGAGATAACTATATAACAAGTCGTTATCAGAAAGGCCTGACAGCTTTTACAGCTTTTTCTAAAGATAGAATGCCACCATCAGGTGCTATGAAGTGTGGTGTAAAATTAAGCTAACGCAATCAACAGTTGTTAAGGTCATGATGTTTAAACTCGTACTAAAATTGTTAAAGCAAAGGGCACACAAAGCATATATATATATATATATATATATATATATATATATATATATATATATATATATATATATATATATATATATATGTATATAAATATATATATATATATATATATATATATATATATATATATATATATATATATATATATATATATATATATATATATATATAAATATATATATATATATTATATACATATATATATATATATATATATATATATATATATATATATATATATATATATATATATATATATATATGTATATAATATATATATATATATATATATATATATATATGTATATATATATATATATATATATATATATATATATATATATATATATATATATATATATATATATATATATATATATATATATACATATATACCGCCCGTATACAGCCCGTGTCGGTGAACTGGGAAGAAATCCTTGCCGATTATCGATATGTTGGACATCCCGAGATGGGTTTAAGGCACCACACAATGAAAGTAGGAGAATAAAAGTCCTGCACTGACTTTCTTTTGAACTTTATTTTCAACAAAATATCTTGTAAAAGATACAAATCTATAATAGTTCTCAGTACGTGAGGAAAGATATTTACTTCCTTCTTCTTGCTGGTATTTTGTTATAGCGTGTCAACCCAGAAGCTGGAGTAGCATTTAATTTTTTTCTGAGATTATAGATCCACAGGTAGAGAAAAGTCCTGTAACCAAACCATCAATGTCAAGTTTTGACAATTCACTCTGGCTGTGTGTTAACCCTCAGAAATTGTCTACATGGGAGCCGAATCACATGCTTTGACTGAAGTTGACTCCATCCACCTTCTGCTAACAGATCTAATGCAAATAGCTCCCTTGCAATCCCATGCCACAGATCTGGAACATACTGCCACGAGGTGATCTATTTTCACTATCGGTGGTGTTCTGTCTCTACATTGCCAACGAGACCTTGAAAATAGCCAAATTAACATAGATAATCAACATCTAGGCAAATGTAGAGTCAGACATTTTGGTCTAGCACGTAGTTGCCATTGCAACCATTAGAACCCTTTCACAAAAAAACTACTTAGTAAGTAAAGTAGTGTAGTATTGATAGTCATCTGTTGATAGTCATTCACCCAAACAAGCTTTCTAAATAGTTGACCAGATAATCCTATACTGATATATAGTGACGTGGCATATTATGGCAACAATTAAACACAATAGTGTTGATAAAAGTTAATTCATGTAACAAAGCATTTTGACTTAACATGAAAACAACTGCTACTACTTAAACATTACTTAGTATATTGAACACAAAAATGAATATGAATCTTCGGAATAAGAGAAGAGACAGAAATCAGGACTTGTAAATGCCATTACACTTTTCAGATGATTATATCTAAGTATTTTGTTATCAACCATGCAGATTTTGTGTTTGGAAACCTCAAAGAAAATATGTAGTGTGTACATATTAGATTAATAAGTAAGGGCTGTTCCATTTAAAAGTGTGGGGGGGAGGAGGAACGGAAGGTTTTTTGAAGGGGGGAAGGGGCCGAATTCTGAATTAGTTTATACCATTAGAGTATATATGATTTCTGGCCGGAGGGGGAGGGGGGTGTCGAATTTTTAATTACCTTCCGTTCCCCCCCCCACCACACTTTTAAATGGAACGGCCCTAACCTTAAAATGCACAATTTTAGAACGTAGTCAGAATTGTCAATAAAGGAGATGCAGTCCCTCTGGGTTACCTGTGGATGTAAGTGCGCCGGACATCTAGCAAATCCAGTCACATCCGATACCCAAAATGGTCGTTTGAGATGACAATGTTTTCACAAAGGTGAATATCAATAGTGAAAGAAAACTTGTTCTGCGTGCCTGCGAGCCTATATTAAGGTCCGATGGAATCAGGCATTTGATACTGCTGAGTTAAGGCCTAGACAGCAACAGTTCCTCTGATGAGCAGAAAATAAAATATATATATTCCCTAATTATCCCTGTAAGCTATCTTAGTATCAGCACTTGTGAAATTAGCTTGGTTGGTTATATTCACAGAATTAAAACCAACAAAGGGGTCTTGAGGCATTGGCACCAGCAATCTTATGACCACACTAGTTAGAAGTAGGACAATGATGATAGAGGATACAGCAACTCTCGTGCACACAACCCGCTTAATATCCAATGCATCTGATGAAGACGCTGCTGTCTTCTCTTCCCCCGAGTACTTCAGGATGGACTTGCTGCCGAGCAATTGCATGTTTTCCTGTCTAGCACTTGTGGCTTGAACTGTGTCACTTCCTACATCTGAACATATGAGAAATATGATTATTAAGTTATGCTCAGCTTTGGGCTGATTCTGGAAGACGATTGCCAATCCATGCCACGTAAAAGAACATTACTAGCGTACCATCATTGATTTTCACAAATATCATTGTTTGAAAATTCGGATTAATATCCTACATTTTGAACACAAAAAACGTTATGGATTCCAGCCCTGACATTAAATGTTAACCCCACTTAGCGTTTTAAAAGAGTTCAAAAACTATAGGCTGACAGCATATTACAAATGTTAAAGATGTGAAATACAATCAGGGGTCATGATCTATCTGCTAATCTTAAGCTTGAAATCCTTGGCAAAATCATATGCAGCAACCAGGATATGATTTAATTGGGTCTCTCTTAAGTCAACATCGAGAGTAAAGTAATAGAGGGGCGGGTCATGTTAGGGACACTAGAACAGGGCAAAGCCCTAAAGAACAGGTACAGAGTAGGTCCAGCTAGCCGTATACATAACTCGTCCGCAACATGTCTGGTACAGGCCTTGCATTGCCTAGATCATTTCTAGAGCGCATATATATATATATATATATATATATATATATATATATATATATATATATATATATATATATATATATATATATATATATATATATATATATATATATATATATACTCTGTATATTTATTTGAATGAATAATGAATGTAGAGGACGTGATAATACAGCCTAAGGCCTCAACAGCTGGCTTCTTGCCATGAGATCTGGCATTATCCACATTTTAGAATATGCAATAGTATTACCATTTCCCTTGCATACACTGTCGAGGGGAATGTCCTCGATTGACTGAATTTCATCAAGTGTTATAAGGCCAGTCTCTGTATTGGTTCGCACTCTCGCCTGAAACAAGATGCACAGATTAATAGAATGAAAGATTCGTTAATACGACTGGCATGTTGGCGATTAACTAACATTTACATTTAAATTGTCATCTTCATAATTATAACACATGAAATAGTTAAATGAAAAGTCTAAACGTCTAACTTTATCCATGTATATAGATTCGTGAATTAACACACACACACTCAGACACACATCAGACAAATACACACACAGACACACATACATACACATTGATTCACGAACTAACCATAACAATGCACACACTATTAATTATACGCTGCAGATGAGCGTAAAGTATGAAAATATTATTCTCACCTTTTCTACTTGTTTATCCCAATCAGTCAGGAGAACAATAAAGAAAAGGGTTACGGACAAGATTACCAAGACTCCAATCTGTGCTCCATAAAAACCTAAAACAACAAAAGAAGTATCACAGGAACATGCAATTCACGATCGAATTATATATATATACATATATATATATATATATATATATATATATATATATATATATATATATATATATATATATATATATATATATATATATATACATACATATATATATATATATATATATATATATATATATATATATATATATATATATATATATATATATATATATATATAAATAAATATACGTGGAAAACTTTATGATGGGAAACATGTGGGATTGACGACATCTGAATTTGAAATTTGATTAGCATTGATATTACTAAGTTTACTGTTAACTGAAACAAAAAAACTCACCGTGTCAGGATGTCGCACCTAGAAGTAGCTTAGACGATTTATACATGTAGCATTAAAAGGTAAAGATGAAAGGAAACGGCAATAGACACCGGTGTGGTTAATTACCTGCAATGCCAAGTTCTGTTAGGGTCATCAAGGGCAAGCCAATGGGTAACGCAAACACGTCATATACGATGATATTTAGAATGCTTCCCAGAAACTGGCGGCCACATCCTTTTAATATGCCCTGTCCCAGACACTGTAACATATAGGAAATGTATTGTGGTAAATGTATCTTCACATATGCTCATTTTAAATAAAAAGAAAAGCGTGTCCCAGAAACAGTTTAACTCACCATTTTCATTTCCTTTCTAAAATTTTAGATTATCGAAATGCAATTGTTCTTAGACTAGTGCACGGCAGGAATGGTGCGTGTCTACCAAAAAAATATCCACCTGAGACAGAAATGAACCCGCATCCCTTTTCAACCCGTGACTCAAAATAACTAGTTTAAAATGTTAAAATGCTCTGTTTAACTTAATACTACTTTCATCAGATATATATATTTCTGTGCACTGCTTCATTGTTGTTAACATGCAATAAACACGAATTCTAAAGTGATTATTAAACAGAAAAGAACGTTTCTAAGATATCTTAAAGGTCCATGCATGTGAGGTGCTTTTCGAAATCGCTATTTAGTAACTATCATATGTGTCCCTACCAAATACAAATCCTATCTGTCTTCGTGAAGTAAGGATGTATGGAGTGATTGAGACACCATGTATAGCGATAACTACTGTTAATCTGGTATTAAGTGTGTAATAAAATTTTGCAGTTTTCTCATTTTCAGATTTTTGCTACTTCTTATTTTTGCGTTTATTACCATTTTAGAAGCGCCATCTATTTTGCAGCATCGGAACTTAACTACTAAATGCTATGCTTGTTATTATGCTTTTACTTCTAGACTAAAGACATTCCATTTTATAAAAGAAACTGCCACTGGTTAACAGCTGGTGAAGCAGCTCTTGTGTTTGGTCATCTAAGGTAGCAGGTAGCAGGGAAGACACGCAATTGAAATTAGTGCATCTGTTGCTATTTTAAAGCTGGTTGTCATGGCCAACAGACCGGACTGGTCACTTACAAGTGACCTGGAAAGCCCTGGTGTGTGGAACCAGTACACAGTCACACACATACGTTTGCTGAACTTACAAACAAAGCTAGTAATTGTGCCCAGCTTGCTACATACCAGTATCAAAAATGCTTTCAATATTGTGCTTTTTACATTGTTAGATTGAATACATTTTGCTGTCTGAGTATAATTTGTATGATATAAACACTTTGATTGTTTTATCTTGATTATTTTCCCCTCCCACCCGTTAACACTGTTGAAATTATTAGAGTAGCTTCATTTCAATGTAATGTATATGGCGCCATCTAGTGGATGAATACTGAACTAAACGTATGGATTTTTGGCGTCTTGTAATAAGTGCGTATTGTGTGTGACGCAAAAAACGCACTAATTAAACACACACACACTTATATCCAGATTTACAGTATGCAGCTAACTTTTATTGGAAACCATATATAATTAACAGACTTTCGGTGTTACTGAAGCGTTTTTGGGTAATAATATCATGAATCTTGTACGTACTGAATACGCATCGAAGAATAAAAAACAGATAAATAGCGGAAAGGTTTTCGAAGTGAGAGCTTGTATATCAACATCATTGGTGAAAAGGTATAGGATGTCCTGACGAAATACATGGAGGAAGACGACTATAGATACAGTTAGCACAACTGGAAGAGAAGCATTTTACAATTAATATCAATGAATCGCGATTACCATACGTTTATTATCATTAATGAACGTAAAGACATGTAAAACTCAAAACGTACATTCTCTCTGGTGATAAACATTTCGTAATGGACAGGTACTAAAACTAGTATAAACCAACACGCGTGCACACACACACTCACACACACACACTCTCTCTCTCTCTCTCTCTCTCTCTCTCTCTCTCTCTCTCTCTCTCTCTCTCTCTCTCTCTCTCTCTCCGTACATTAAAACCAGAAAATACTTGACAAAGAACGAGGAACGACATAACTAATCTTGAACGACAATAATTCACTACAAACTTGCATACTTGTATCAGATGTATGTTCAAATAATAGTCGCATTATCTTATGTTGACATGCACGGTACAAGGATAACTAATAACCTAGAACATTATCTCATAGAGTTATAATCATCATTATCATTGTTATTTTTATTATTAGTATTAGTATCATTATTATTATTATTATTATTATTATTATTATTATTATTATTATCATCATCATCATCATCATCATCATCATCATCATCATCATCATCATCATCATCATCAGTAGTAGTAGTAGTAGTAGTAGTAGTAGTAGTAGTAGTAGTAGTAGTAGTAGTAGTAGTAGTAGTAGTAGTAGTAGAAATACTGGTAGTAGCTAACTGGCAACCATACTGACTTGAGAACAAGAAGATACTGTTAGTTTACCAATTATGGTGTAAGACACAGAAACAACCATTTTCGCACCAACCGCAAATCCATCTCCTAGCTCCTGGCCTACACGGATGGTACAGGCGAGATGAACTGCATATGAAAACTGAAAGGCGATGAGAGGTATGATAAGATCAGGTGTGGCATCAATATGCATACATCATGGTAGAAGCAGCTTTAGTAGTTACATACAGTGCATGTACCTGTAACTTACTATGTGTTCAGGCATCGGTTTATCTACTTTTTATATATCGATTCCCTCTGTCTATGACTAATATTGAGCAGAAGTAGAAGTTACAGCAGCAACAGCAGCGCACAAGTAGTAGTAGCAGTAGCAGATACATAGACGTAAGTTGGAAGTCTCTGGTAGTAGTAGTAGTAGTAGTAGTAGTAGTAGTAGTAGTAGTAGTATAGTAGTAGTAGTAGTAGTAGTAGTAGTAGTAGTAGTAGTAGTAGTAGTAGTAGTAGTAGTAGAAGCAGTAGACGAATATTCATTAGGTTATTTTTAGAATAAGAAATATGCCTACCCTATACACTACGTTGTTTAAATTGATCAGAAGAGCCATCGCACCGAGTTCAATGTCTCCAATAGTTCCTAAATGAAACGTATCAAGCTTGTCTTACTACAGTGACAGGGACATGTATCAATGCAATGGGCTACGTAGGTAAAACATACACATATTCAAATGCAACTCCACTATGATGGGGTTAATCTTGGTCTAAAGTGTAGTGCTATATGCAGTGTTGGGTTTCTTACTGAATAACCTTACGTCTTCCAGGACGGATTTGCGGTTTTTTATCTGGAGAAACTGGAAGAAATTGGAGGGAACTAATTTAATGGTACTTACCACACGATGTAGGGAAATAAGTTGCATATTCATTAAACATTTTATAATAAGCTAATAAATAGGTTGCCAACTTTTGTCATGCACCTTTTCATATCTCTATTGCTATCAAAAATGTGTTGTTTTAGAGTGTTTTTTGCAAGACTGCCAAAGACGTTTGCTCCATCGTTTTGAGCAATGGCTCACACACACTTCGAACATTTCATTCAAACATTCCAGTGTGGTTCGTTGGATTGTGCCCCTTCTTGAAAATATCAAGGAGCCCTAAGGGGTAATATTGATATAGTCCACTCTTTTAATTGAGCCAAGCGCCTCTATCTATAAGTTGTTTCGATAAAACTCTTTTGAATTTCAAAATGACGTGGGATTTAGCACTATATCAATAATAAGTTCAAAGGAAAATTGAAATATCCACTAGGGGCGCTTTTTATAGTCCTTAACTTGCTATTACCTAAATGAATTACAAATATGCATACATGAAATAAGAATATATATAATTGAGTCTACATTATGAATATTCGCAATTCATCAAAAATGTTCTATATCATTTCAATAATATATTTGTTTTAGTTTACCAACATCTGTGGAAACATTATAAGTATGAGATTGATCATTCCCAGAAAGCACTTACCCGATACTATTAATCCTACTTCTAAGCTGAACCACTCTACCACAACCATAACCGTATTCGCAAGTGCGAGTCGTAACAAAGGTCCCCAATCGCGTAAGGATTCCATGGTCCACCCGTCCCAATATTCCTTATAAACTCCGCTCATCACTATGTAAAGCAAGACACCAACAGGCATAACCAGGTAGGATACCATCAAGGCTATCGCTGAACCACTTGTGAAATGGAAATAATCAAAAAATAGATAATATATTAGATGCATTATATATATATATATTTATCACGTGCTTGCCCAATATTCCCATTGTTGTGGCCATGTGGTAAAATTGATATAACATGTTCCGGAGTGAAAAAAACCCATATCAAGTGAAAAAAACCCATATCAAGTGAAAAAAACCCATATCAAGTGAAAAAAACCCATATCAAACCATATCACACCTTTTATTGTTGGCCTATTGTTAGTCTATTGTTGAAGAACGGCAGGCCCTGTGTTGAGTGTCCTATTCAAGATGGCGGCAGCTCTGTTGGAAGCCCCGCTTCGCCCGGAAGAGGCGTGATTAAAGTTGTAATGCATCGTAATTTCACAAGCTTCCCTACCGCTGAGGATTCAGGATGAGGGGATGAGCAGGCAAAACTGCTGTCACGTCATTTGCGCATACATATGCTGTTACAGATGCTCTTCAATGATTGACAGAGCGCTCATACACGCGCGACCCACGGGTAATTAACAGGTTACATAATTTCTTCCTTAGTTTGTTTCTTTGAGTATAAATAAGCATGTAATAAACAGGTTACATAATGGTTGTGGGTGTGATATGGTTTTATCGCTTGTGGCTGTATGATATCACTCACTCGTTCGCTACCGCTCACTCGTTCGTGATATCAAACAGCCACTCGCGATAAAAACCATATCACACCCCCAACCATTAAGTAACCTATTTATATATATATATATATATATATATATATATATATATATATATATATATATATACATATATATATATATATATATATATATATATATATATATATATATATATATATATATATATATATATTTACATATATATATAAATAGGTTAGGTGGGTGTGATATGTTTTTATCGCGAATGGCTGTTTGATATCACGAACGAGTGAGCGCAGCGAACGAGTGAGTGATATCATACAGCCACAAGCGATAAAACCATATCACTACCACACCCATTATGTAACCTGTTTATTGCATGCATATTTATACTCAATGAATCAAACTAAGAAAAACATTATGTAATCTGTTTATTACCCGTGGGTCGTGCGTGTATGAGCGCTCTGTCAAACATTGAAGAGCATCTGTAGCAACATGCGTAAATGGTGTGACAGCAGTTTTGTTTGCCATTTTGAAGTAGGGCAGACGCCTTGAAATTGTTCATGACGTCATTGGCAAGGCAACGGAGGACTGACGTCATGCAAAGAACACTCAACAGAGGGCCTGTCGTTCTTCAACAAAAGGCCAACAATAGGCCAACAATAAAAAGGTGTGATATGGTTTGATATGATTTTTTTCACTCTTTATCAATTTTACCACGTGGTCACAATAATGGGAATATAGGGCAAGCATGTGATAAATATATATATATATATATATATATATATATATATATATATATATATATATATATATATATATATATATATATATATATATATATATATGATTATTTATTTTCCTGATATTTTAAAGAAACTACTTTAGTTTAGCTTTTTTTTTAAATTAATTACATATTATCTCGACCACAGGCGTGTAGTGTATATATAGGGTAATAGTCTACTAGCCAGCCCTATATGTTAAGTATGTGAACCTTGCAATGTTGATTCCTGTGTGGTTTTATGATGGAAATGCAATGTACATACCCTAAGAACAACGAAACTGCCGGATGCTAATTTCCAAGTGTTGGGCAATTTTTTTTATCAACCTAAATACTATTTGGTGCAAATGACCTCTCGGGATTGCAAAAAATGGTCACAATTATGGGGGTAGGGGTAACATTTTTTATCATAACTTCTGTTATATTGGTTTATTTTCAACAAATGAGGCATCACCATGTATGACTTTTAATTTCGCAGGGATTAAAACCAGCCACATTCCGATTGGTCACTTGTGAAGGGTCATTTGGGGTAGACAAAGGTTAAAAAGGTCACGAGGCTGAAAACCTGCAGTATTATGATTCTGAAATAGAGGGTTTTTGCACATTTTTAAAATGCACATGTTCTGATTCATCAATACTAAGAGGTCATTTAAGGGTCAACTAAGGTCAAAAAGGTCATGAAAATGTTGTGAAAATGGGTAGAAATTGGCTGTATTGGTACAGTACAGTAGCCAGCCACCCATTTTGGGGATTCATGTTAACCCAAGAGTTAGAAAATTTCCGTTGGTATCTTGTTTTAGGCCCACACTTGTGGCATACCGCAAGGGTGGATGTAGACTTCAGAAGTGGTGCACATCTTTTTTATGGGGTCATGTCTTGGATACCCCTATATATGTAAAAAGGCCCCACCATGGTCAAAATAATATGTATAGGGATAGTGAAGGCACTTTAAAACACTCATAACTCTTAAACCAAACTTAAACTTAAGCTTAAACCAAACATAAGGATGAGTGTTTGGTATCAAAATGTTAGTATGAAAGAGAAGTATCTTTTGAAATACTAAACACATGACTAACTCTATCAAATGATGTGATAAAGGTCATTCAAGGTCAAAATGGCTGCCAAATCAAGAATCTGGGATTTTCCCATATTCTATAGTTTCCATTTATAAACATCTCTGTTTTTTTGAAGATATGTATTTCATTTCTGTAGCCACTTTTTCTGAAGGAATGCTCTTTATTAGTTGTTGAACATTTTAGAAAGTTCATTGACTAGATCGAGTTTTAAGTCCAATTTTGAGCTTTAAGGTTCAAAATCGGGTACCAAGTCCACTTGGAGACCCCAAAAAGTGCCTAAAATGATACAAATTTGAAAACCAAGATGACTGTATCTTAAGTTTTACAAGTCGGAAGGGAGCATATGATGCACCAAAATGTCAGGTTTAATTTTCCCCTCAATCTGGAAGATGATGGTAAAATAATACTAAAATTAAGGGGTCGATGAAGTTCAAGTAAAGGTCAAAATGTCATTTTTTCTCTAAAAAAAATCTAATTTTGGTGAAGTGATTGTGATGAAGTAGTTGTGTTTTGCCATTATATAATTTCCATACCAGGTTACCACAATAATTGACAGATACATAATCTCAAATATGGTCCAACAATACATTTTTTACCATTTACCAGTGAAAATGAAGTAGTTTTAAGTCAATATGGAAGAGTAGAATGTGGCATTTGGCTATTCCATGCTTAAATAAAGTGTTTGGGGACAGGTTGTGAGAAAGTGCTTGTTACGGGACCACCGTTTAGGTTATGAAAGTTGTAAGCACCAAACATTATAGGCAGTGTTTGGTATCAAAATGTTTGTTGTAAGACCATCTTTCCATTTCATGCAACGAACCTAGGGTAGGGTATTCTGTTGTGGAAATAGAGGTCATTCAAGGTCAATTAACCCCAATTTCAAGATTTAAGGCATTTTGTCTTTGATTTTTCCATTTAGCAGCTTATGAAATGCTCCTGGAATACATACTTTATTCTGGAAATATTTTTAGGTGAGAAATATCTTTAAAAGGGATTCTGAGACATTTTTGAGTCATTTCAAGACCCAGTCAGGACCAATCTGCAACATTCTGGGACCAAAAAGCCCAAAATGTCTGAGTATGGGTGCACTCAAATATTTAAGTAAAGCAGCAGAAAGTTGAAATAACAAATCGAGTCATATCTTATGGTATGTCAGCTTTTATTTTCAATGGGGAGAATAAGCCTTTAAACTTGCATATTGTGTCATGTAAGATTATAAAGGCAGTGTAAAATATAACTGAGATTTAAGGAAAAATGAAGGTCAATTAAAGGTCGTAACGTCAAGAAATATTGCTGAAGTAGTTCTGTTTTGTCATTACAATTAATTTCCTAACCACGTCACCACAATAATTGACAGACAGAATACCTTAAATACGTTTTACCAGTACATTTTTAACCCTTTACCTGTGAAAATGAAGTAGTTTTAAGTTAATATGCAGATGTTGAATGTGCTATTGGACAATTCATGCCTATATTAAGTGTTTAAGATCGAGTTGTTAGAAAATGCGAGTATGGGACCACTGTTTAGGTCATAAATGTTGTGAGCATTAAACAGTATGGGCATTGTTTGGTATCAAAATGCTTGTTGTAAGACAATCTTTCCATTTCATGCAATCAACCTAGGGTAAGGTATTCTGTTGTGATATCAGAGGCCATTCAAGGTCAAAGTAACCACAATTTTATGATTAAAGACATTTTGTCATTGAATTTTCCATTAAGCAGCTTATTAGATTCTCCTGGAATGCATATTTTATCCTGCAAATATTTTAGGTGAGGTACTTCAAGACTGGGTCAATCTTGAATATTTATGGGCCAAAATGACAAAACGCCTGAATACAGGTGCATCCGAATATAAGTGAATCAGCAGAAAGTTGACATAACAGATTCATGTCTTATGGTATACCAGCTTTCATTTTCACAGGGTGAAATATGCATTTTACTTGCCTATCATGTTTTTCCCTTACAGGTAAAGGTAGTGTAAAATATTACTGAGATTTAAGGAAATAATGCAGGTCAAACCAAGGTCAAAAGGTCAAATAGAGTGTTGATAACTTTGTAGCAAATATCTGTAATACTGCACTTGCATCTTGGTATAAGTCAGAATTCCCTAGTTTAATTTTCACTAAATTTTGTCCACACTTTCTACACAATGCTCTTAATAAGAAGACATAAAGAAAATGAATGACAGGTCATCATGTTAGTTTTTGAACCACAGATGGTCAAAGTTTGTGAAATAGAACTTTTTTGGGGCATGATTTTATGAAAATGTTAGGAAAGAGTTACTCAATTGTTACCATATATGCCCATCCTTATATAAGATATTGTTGAGCAAGGGAACCCCATTTTATACACATGTATGATCACATATTATGTCTGAAAAAGTGTCAAAACATCAGATTCAATGAATATGAAAATCAAAGTAGCCAAAAACAAAAAACTTTCAGGACACCATTTATAGTAGGCTGGTATAATCATAATTGGTACATATTCAATAAAAATCAATTTCTTTTCCATTTTTCCAGTCGCGTCAGGTAAATTGTAATAAATTATTTTAGTTTATCCTATACCCAATAGGTGTCACCGGTAAAGAGTATCGTAAGACCTTAACATGATATATAGCTTTTATGTCAAACATGTGTTGCATTCAGGTTGCATTCATCAAGAGGCACTCTGTAAGCAGGCTAATCATTATGTATACACGATTGGTCAAGACCACCCATAATGTAACTAAAACAATCTCTTTACTGCATAAATGTTTTTTAAGGATAAAATGTTACTTCCCAACAACGAATAACGTAAGGCCTAAGAAAATTGTTTGTTTCCTGTAACCCTACCCTAACAAGTTTTTATTCAAAAAAATCCCTACCCTAAAGTTTTTCCGCCCTCCCAACTCCCAATCAATGCAAAACATGCATAAAAAGCACATTTTTTACCAAAAAAATAATGCATCAAAAATAATACTTACCAACCTACCTACCCTATTTTTTTCTGACTGTTACAGGAAACAAACAATATTTTTTTCTTGGCCTTAGCATAGTAATGGACAATTGAATAAATCATGAAGTGTGGGTTAATTTTACCTTTATTGAACTGGAAAAGAACAACTGAGCAACATGGCATAGGAAGGTTCCTAGAAACGCAAAACCACAACATTGCCAAGACTATTTTACTAACTTTGGCCCATGATGTTTGTAGACCTGATGCTAGCCATTTATAGCAACCTGCCTTAAAACACTTATCATAGACAGGAAATTGTCATATGCCAAGTTATTCACCTCAAGTCTAACCTTTTCATTATCCCTAAAAGGTGTAGATGGTATCAGTGAACCTCATTTTGAATAATTCATCTGCTGATTTTAAGGTAACTTTGGATGAAATTACATAATGCCGAAATAAAAGTGTTATATCTTATGACCTTTATATAACATCTACCAATCTTTTGATTCTGATAATAATTCAACTTAATGTGATAATAATTTCTGATAATAATTTAGTCTTCCATATTGCATAGTTGCTATATTATGTTCCAATATATTCTTTTTTTCCAGTTGCATAACTTATGTTTTTGTACTGAATTTCCATTATAAGCTACCAGTTATTTCTTTGGGGTGGGGGGGGGGGGGGGGGGGGGGGGGCGCTCTCCAGGTTGGATGGATATCCCCATCTGTACCTCAGAGTTGAATAAATATAATTTCCAATATGTTGAACAATATTAATAGAAGGCATTTTTCTGAAAAGTGACTACAGAATAGAAATAGTTTCCAAAATCAAAACACAAGTAATTTGAAAAAACTGTATTCTTGATATGATTAATTTTGACTTTGACTGACTTCCATCTTTAATAAAGGATTATAAACCCACCCCTGTCCCTATGTTGACCATTGCAAATGATACATGTAGTCCAGACAAAGATTTGATAGCAAACACTAAAACCCTTATTTTTGGCGTATGATCATTTTTGTGGTTAAACTAACTTCTGGAATAGGGTCTTTTTCCCGATCTTTTTGCCAGTTTGAATTCCAATATGGCCACCAGTTGCCATGGCAACCAATTTAGAAGTGTACTAATATTTTCTATCTATGTTATGCTGCGCCCCTTTCAACTCTTGCTGTTCCACTGCCAGCTGACATAACTGTTGATATTATTGAATGGAATATGATCTGCATTCATTTGTTTCATTAACAATAGCGAGTGGCAGGGGCTTAGCCGTAATGCGTCCAGTGTGTCATTTAGACACGCAGAACACTGTTTTTTGACAGTTTGGACACCCAAAATTTTATGTCAGAATTTGCTGAAAATAACTTTTCTTAGAAGATAGAAGATGTAGAAGCTGTAGTTTCACTTTCATAAGACACACAAAGCAGTATCTGGCCTAAAAAAGCAACATCTGTAAAGGTATAGGGCTATCTCATTAGTAGTATGTATTTTGTACCACACTTTGGACACAAGTCTATGAAACCTCTATTTGGACACCCTGTTTCCAAATATCAGCTAAGACCCTGGCGAGTGGAGGTCATATTTTTGTGTAATAAGCTTAATCTTAAGTACAGCAGCTTGGTTATCACATTGAAATCCCATTTAGATGCCCCCTGATGATAACATTTATTGCAGAATTAGGTTCTGCACCCCTGAAAACACACTTACAGACACCACGATCATGTTTCTAGCTAATCTGGATGCTTAAATATGCAGAAATATAGCTTTCAGTAGTGGCCTTTTGAATTCCAATATGGCCACCAGTTGCCATGGCAACCACTAAAATGTATTCAGGTTACAATGTTCTAAATGTGGTTACTAAGTCTGTGTTTAACTGCGTCAATTCGAAGAAACATAGGCCCAGTTTACTAAATGTATCATTATCCCTTAAGTGTTCCATATGCATTTGTTTCATTAACAATAGCTTTGGAGGTCAAATTTTGTGTAATAAGATTAATTTTAAATATAACAGCTTGATTGCGATCTTGAAATCCAATTTAAATGCTATCAGATGATAACAGCTATTTCAGAATTAAGTTCTGCACCCCTGAAAACCTACTTGTAGACACCAAGGTCCTGTTTCTAGTTATTCTGTATGCTTGAATATGCAGAAATGTAGCTTTTGGTAGTGCTTATTTCGAATTTCAGTATGGCCGCCAGTTGCCATGGCAACCACTGTAAAAATGTATTCAGGTAACAATGTCGTAAATGAGTGGTATAAACGATGAGCAGATCAAAATGTTGTACATTTTTATACAGAATGTATAGAGTTTTTGTATTACTTGAGATACAATACAGAATAACTATCTATAACAATGTTTTCTGAGCCTTAAATCAGCACAATATCAAGCAACATGGTCATATTTTAAAGCCGTCAATTTTTTTGTCCATAGAATTTTAATTTTTTTTCAACCTAAAATATGATTCTTTACTGTCCATTTTGCCAAGAAATGAATTTTTACTGAAAAAAATATCAACTTATTTTTGGGGAAAAAATTTGCTTTCTTTGGAAATGCAAATGGCGTTAGCCGATTTTGGGCTTCGTGACCTTTTTGACCTCTGTTGACCCTAAATGACCTTTCAGAGTTGACCAATCAAAAGGTGGCTGGTCTTAAAATTTGCGGAATGAAAAGTTGCAAATGTAGATGCCTCATTTGTTGAAATTGCCCCGAAATAACTAAAGTTATGATAAAAAGTCTTACCCCCACCCCCATATTTTATCAAAATTTGGCCACCTGAGGGATTCAGTATACCATATGGTTATAGGGGTGATAAAAAAAATTGCCCAACACTTTGAGATTAGCATCCGGCAGTTTCTACCACCTGAGGATCTCTATATTGCATTTCTAACATAAAACCATGCAGGAATCAACATTGCAAGGTTAACCTTTTTGGCTAGTAGACTATAATAGTAGAGGTGATGAACGGGCATATTACGTGTACTCACTCAACGCCAAGGTGGAGGATGTCTATAAGTAGGTAGTGTAGTACAACATTGGTGATAGTATTCACTATAATCACATAGAGTACTGGACGGACTAAGTTCTGAAATAACAATAAGCAAGCGATGAAGCATATGTTGATATCTCTTGATAATAACCCGTATCAGAGAAAGGGAACTTGCAAGTCAGCAGTCGATGGTAACACCAGCATTAAATCATACATACAGGACCAGGACTGAAAAAAGATGGTAGGTATGTTACAGCTATGTTACAACTTGTCTCGTTGATTTCCCTTTTAGTTATACATCACGTGGGTTCACCTCTATTAAAATCCTGCTGATACGTGCAAAACATAACTAGTTTTAGTCATTTAGTCAATATTTAGTTCCACATGTGAGGGACCTGCGACATACCTTTTATTTAGAGACAGACACGACCCTAATACTTCACATTTGGATACGGAATCTTTCTTAGTTGTATACACACACGAGTTTGACATAACAGTGCATAAGTAATAGGTAACACAGGGTCCAGATAAACACTCGCACGAGGCTACAGAAAGTTGTAGAGGGCTATAATAATATTTCCCTTTGTAGCCCGGCTGGCTGTGAGAAAAGTCATATTCTAAGATCATTGCTCAGAGGAATATCACCATGTGATACATCAATTGTACTTCAGTATAGTTCCAAAAAGATAGCATACAACTTCGAAGTTGTTTTTGAAAATGAACTAGAGTGGGACCGCAGGATTTAGCAAAGCTAGGGGATTGGGGTGGGGATATGACGTGAGAAAGAGAAGTCATATGGTCTCCCAGAGTTTATAGTCCATGCCTGACCCCTGAAACATATCCTAAGAACCAGGTCTTTATATTAACTATATCTCTTGCTTACAATCAATATACTTACTCACGACATGAGGCAAACAATGACGCCATCTATAAGCCAAGAGAGTACCTATTTATTGTTCATTAGTTGAGAAAATGTGCATTATAGGTTGTTCGTTGATAGTCGAGGTGAACTACTAAACATGTCATAAATTCCTCTTAATCAAATAGAGTATGCATTCTAAATTTTACATACCTGGGTTTGAACGAACTTGCTCAAGAATTGGAAAGAGAAGAACGCCTTTAATGAAAAAGAAACACGTATATGCAAGTAGGCCCGTGACGAAGTATGCTCATACTCAGATGAAAGCAAAAATACCATTAGATATGTCCTGCTATATATATATATATATTTATATATATATATATATATATATATATATATATATATATATATATATATATATATATATATATATATATATATATATATATATATGTATATTTATATATATATATTTGTATATATATATATATATATATATATATATATATATATATATATATATATATATATATATATATATATATATATATATATATATATATATATATATATATATATATACATATATATATATATATAAGAACGCCTTTAATGAAAAAGTAGCATGTATATGCAAGTATGCCGGTGACAAAATATGCACATACTCACATGCACCCTTGGTTGTATCGGTATTGAGAAATTTTCTTACTTTTCAAATATTTCTAAGGTGGCAATTTGCACACTTGATAACTTCTGATACATGCGCAGACATATTCATATTGGGATTAAAAACAGCACCCAGATTACCAACTGGTTCATCAAGTACTGGTACTATTACGCCATTTATGATAATACTAGGAATAGAGATTTTTGCCCACATCTGTTGGGTACCCATAACCAGAACCTCTGTCGTTTGTATTTCTTTTTCTTTTGAGACGTCCATGTATAGATGTCGGTGAGGCAGTTTCCCAGCAGTTACCCCTATGTCAACTGCACGCTGATTGAAAGTTTTGATAGAGACGTAGAGTTGTGTATCATCCGCATAAGCATGGAGTTTAAGACCATGCTTTTTTATCAGTATTACTATCGGTATGAGGTAAATCAGGAAGAGCCCAACACTGATCATTGTGGTACAGACCATCAGATTTCCTGTGATGCAGAGAATGAATCATTTATCTGAACTTGAAGAGTACGGTCCCAAACGTATGAACAGAATCATTTAAGGGCTGGCCCTGCTATACCCAGAGTGCTTTCCATTCTAGAAAACAGCACATCATGGCCAATGGTATCAAATGCTGCACTTAGGTCCTGCAGGATTAGTATGACAATTCCATGCTGGCCAATGCTTGTAAGGATGTCATTCTGTAACTTCACCAGTGCTGTAATTTGTCAGGTGCTGAGCAACCACCCTCTCTAAAACCTTGATACAAAAGAAAGGTTGCTATCTCATGCTCTACGGTAGCTTTAAGTAAAGGGGCTACCACATCTGATTACATAGATATAGGTACTTGACTTGACCTCAGTGAAGCATCATTGGTGTCTGTGATGGTTGGAAGTAGTTCATTTTTAGCATCCCTAATGAGCCAAGTGGGTAAAGGGTCCAATATACAACTTTCAGAAGGATATTACCATGTGATCTTTCATACCTCCTCCTGTGCTGTGGTTTGATGAAAACTTAAGAGTTGAAGTAGGCTTATCTGGGGTATATTCTGGTTGATGTCAGAGCAATCGGGGATCTCATCTCTGATTTTGTCAATTTTTACAACTTAATGCAGGATTTTCCCCATGCTTCACTGTCAAATTAGTGGCCCTCTCTGCTTGGGGCCCTACTGACATAGATTCTTCTCACGGCTCATTGAGATGTATTTGTTCTTTTTTCTTAGCATGAAAGAGTAGGTGATAAATTCGTTACACCCTGCTGGAAAGTGTGTTCAGGCCTGCTATCCACCCTCAGTTATCCAGATCCCACTCGGCGCATCTGGATGACGGTGGATATCAGGCCAGGCCGCACTTTCCAACCGGGCATAGCTCATGGTATCTGTTCAGAAGATCCGAGACGGAGTCACTGCCATCACTAACCCTCAGCCCTTGCACAAAATCTTCTCTAAAGCTGGGCAGGTCAATGGATCAGATTTTTCTCATCACAATTTTCTTTTCTGCGAGTGTGGCATGGGATAGTAGACGGTGCATAGCAGTAGATTTTGATCTGTTATCATATCACCCACCTTGACTTCTTGGATCAAGTTGGCAGTGGCTCGACACATGATAACATCAAGTGTGTGCCCAGACATATGAGTTGCTGCATTCACAAACCGCAGGATGTAAAAAAGATATATGTTAAGCCCAATTGATATTGCTTCCACTGGCTCATCCAATCAGCAATCAGGATTTGTACCATGTTACCGGTCCTTAAATCCGCATGATGCCCTTGACCACAGGGCATTAAATCTCACTGCATAATGCCCTCCTTCAAATTGTACAAGTAGGGCAATGCCATGCATTGAAAAAGGTGTATTTAATTTTTTTGCGCTCAGATCCATCTTATAGTCACCCTCTTTTGCAATCCATAATCCTTGCTTAGTGAAATAAATGGCAAAAGAGCAACTGAGTACTGGTACTCACTGAGCAGAAGAACTTATGACTATGACTGACACAGGAACATTAAAGATACAAAATTGGAAGAAATACTGAACAAAATGATAGTAGACAACATACCTTGCTAAGAAGAGATTTTTTAATATATACTCTGAGGAGAGGGGATGATTGCAAAGAACTTAAGCCAGATATATTTGTGTTGCCAATCAACCTTGCAACTATTGCAGAACTGGAAGACATTCTCTGGAAGTGTACGTTGTAAAAATGGACAATAGAACTCTCATCCCTCACTAAGCTATGGGTTGAAAAGCGTTTTGATGGAGGAGTTTGTGATATAACAGGTAGGGTAATTTTCCCACAACGGAAAAAATGATTGCAGCTATGCTGAAAGAGCTGAAAAATGGAGGGAAGTCCAAAACTGCACACACCAAACCACTTTCAGCAAATGACCAGAACATGTGCAGGGAATATTTTTCAAAGAATATTGATCAACCAGTAGTACTACAGATGTATGTTTTGCTTGTAATCACACTGTGCCTCTGCTTAAGAGGCAGGAAAAACAGAGAGAAATGACCAAGGAAACCACTGAGGTATTTCAGGACAAGGATGGCAAGATGTACTCCTTTGGATCATATCTTAGAATTTAACCTTCCATGCAAGGCATGTATTAAGCACAGTTGTTGTTTATCTTCATATTAATATTAAATATTTCTCCAAATATCTTTCAATGAGCTGCTTTTATCCCAACATTATGACCAAACTAGTTTGGGCTTTTTTTGACTGGACATGGTATCAATGAGTTTGATACATATCTACTTTAGACTATCCCGACCTGTTTCAAATATTCTATTCTCATTATATATTACCGAGGTTATCACTTCGACTTTATACTTTCAATTTTCTTATCTTTAATTTACAGTTCATCTTTTTGGTGTCAAAGAACTATCAAGGCCTTGAGACAGACCCTGATGAACCTGATGGTAGAGTTATATATTAGCAGCTTGAATCACCTTTGCGCCATGTCAATTGTTTCCTGAGGATTATTGATCACCTCAATCCTGAAGAAACGTCATTATTTCACTGACCTAAATTGCAGATCAGGCCTGGGAACCCTGTTTGGTTTGACAAGGTACCAGTTGGGAAATCATCCTTGGCACAATGATTAGCAAGATCTCAATCAATGCTGGTCTTCCAGAAATCCATACCCGTGATTCATTGAGAGCTATTCTAATCACACAACAGATGGATGGCATCCCTTTAAAATTACAGCCATCATAAAGCACAGAGACACTCGCTCACTTGAGCACTATTATTCAGATATTTCACATGAGCAACGCTCAATGATGGCAAAATATAACAGTTCAGCTACAGGTTTGCCCAAACTGCAACTTCCGATAGTCAGGCAACAAGTGCTGCTTGATCACCTCAATCCTGACGAAACGGCCTTATTTCACTGACCTAAATTGCAGATCAGGCCTGGGAACTCTGTTTGGTTTGACAAGATACCTGTTGGTAAATCATCCTTGGCACAATGATTAGCAAGATCTCAATCAATGCGGGTCTTCCAGAAATCCATACCCATGATTCATTGAGAGCTATTCTAATCACACAACAGATGGACGGCATCATAAAGCACAGAGGCACTCCCTCAACGAACTGGGAAAATTAATATTGTTGACATAAAATTTTGTTATCCATTAAAACTGTTAAGAGAAAGTATCTAATGCCCTCATCATATACATGTTAATAGTCAGAGAATGTTCATCTAATGACATGTTAATTCAACTTGGGAGTTGTTATTTTACTATTTCAAAAACCAATTTGTATTTGCCAATTCTAGTGAAAGTGACATGACTATGTGATAAATTTAGTCCGTGGGCTACCATGGGTTACCGTGCACCCCCCCCCCCCAGGGCAGTACGACCATGGTATGATTTTGTCGGCAGGAAGGTGAGGATCACAAATCACGATGTTAACATTGCATCAACTCAAATGAGCACCTCATTTTGGGGCAATTTCTCTCAAAAATGACTAAAAATGCATACTTTTTGGGATTTCTTTATAAGAAATATAATTTTTGAGACAGACAAGTCAGACTTGGCACACATATATTTGAGATGATAAAGATGAGATATGAGTGTGAAAAAATGGGATAGATGACCATTGGCGGTCAATTTTGACCGTTTTTGGTCCGAAATTGGCCAAAATCGGGTGTTTTTAAGAGAAATTATGTTCTTTTAGTACAATTTACACCTTCACCATACATACAATGCTGCATTTGGAGTTTTAGAAAACTTCCTTAGAATGTCCTGAAGAGATTGAGTGCTGTGAACCATGCATATATCTATGTGGGTGTTGATAGCAGACCATCAGAAGCCAAAAACCTCTAAAATGGCAAAAATCATAAATCTTGGGAATATGTTATTAAATTCTTGTTTGGTGGCCTTCTTACCAAAATTTCTCATTCACTTTACTCTTGATAATCAATAAGGTCCTTGTCTAGTGAAGAAACGTAACATAACATGTTGAAGGTGTGTCTGCACTGAGTGACCTCACATTTAGGGTACATATGTAGAAACGGGTAAAAACTGACTTAGTTGGACTTTAAGGTTTTTCTTAAAGTCATATATAAAGTTGTTCCGGCAGGCAATAGATATATTTAAACAGTAGACACTATAAACATTCATTTGAAATATCATTAGACCCCCTTGCACATTTTTGTATCAAAGGATTGGCTTCATACATAGTAGCTTTAGTGATGGCTATATAGAGCACATGGTGAAAACTCAGCTAATGACCATCTCATTCTAGTTGTGTGGCTTCTTAGCACCATTTACCATTCAAATTACTCCTAACAGTTAATAAGGTCCTGGTCTAGTGAAGCCATTGTTTAATATGTGTGCTGTACTGAGTGACCCCACGTTTAGGGTAAATATGAGATTGTGCAGACATACAATAGATATCTTCATGAAGTAGGCACTGTGGGCAATCATTCTATTATTTTTAGATCCCTTGCATACTTTTGTATTGAAAGTATGGCATCATACATGGTAGCGATAGTGAGGGCCATATACAGCTACTTGGTACAAACTCCCCTGATGACCATCTCACTCAACGTTTGTGGCTTCTTACCATCAATTCTCATTCAACTTACTCTTACCATGCAGTTAATTAGATCCTTGTTTAGTGGAAACAAATGTGAAATTCGTGTTTGCACTGAGTGACCCCATGTTTAGATTATATATGATGCAAAAAGGGTGTACATTTTATATTTTTGACCTCAAGGTTATAATAAAAGATGTGTTAGTTTAAAATTAAACAGGGCAACTAATGGATACAATATTGAAATTAGACCCTTTTATGCTTCCATTTTTTTCTGTATCATTCACCATGTTATGTTACCTAGTGTATGTATTGCTCAACATAATAGTCTCAGAACTTGTCATAATACTCTCTTCACAAAAAGGGTATTTGCCTTATTTGACCCCTAGTTCAGGTTATGAAACCTTGATTTCCTAGGTGTTTGTCATTTACTAAAGGTAGGATAATAATGCCAGCGGTGTCTATCCTGTGAAATGCAGTTAATTGAATAATGATAGGGAGAACTTGAAATGTGACTAGTTTAATGATATATAAATGGTGCCATTTTATGTCTATTTGATTTGAGATATCTAAAAGGAGCAATATTAATTGTCATTGAGGTTTAAAGAAGTTAATTTATATTGATTCAAAGAACTGGCACTACCATGATACAGCTCTGTTAGTAGTTTTCAACGAATTGCTGATGAGGTGAGGAGCTTTATTCCTAAATTATTTTCAAGAGTATCTTAGATCCAGACGGTCTCTCAGATTAGAAACTTAAACATGAATAGGTTAAGGTAACTCAGATCCAGTTCTCCCTGTAGTGGCCTCTACCCTGCTTTTATTTGACTAGTTAGCTTATACAAAACATTTAAGAATGACACTATCTTTATATCATTAAGCCACTCACATTTTAAGCTCTCTGTATTATGTATTGAATCAAAAGCATTTCACAGGATAGACACCTCTGACATTATAATCCTACCTCTTGTAACTTACAAACACTGAGGAAATCAAGGTTTTTACTAGCTTTGTTCACATATACCCTGATCTAGGGGTCAATCAGGGGCAACACACTGGTCAGCTTTTGCTAGTTCTTTTATTCCAACAAAGGCACCAGTGATTTAAGACTATCACAGGATTAGATAGCATTAAGTGAATAAAGCAATAACAGTTATTGTTTGTGAAAGAGCTTATTGTGTGTTCTGAAATTATTATGTGGAGTCATATTTACACTAGATGATATAACATGATGAATGATACATATAATGGAAGCTCAAAAGGTCCGATTTCAATATTTTATCCATTAGTGGCCTTGTTATAAGGTCAAAAATATCAAATCTACACCCTTTTTGCATCATATGTAATCTAAGGATGGGGTCACACAGTCCAAACACAAATTTCACGTTTGTTGTCACTAAACAAGGATCTCATTAACTGGCATGAGTAAGTTGAATGAGAATTGATGGTAAGAAGCCACAAACGTTGAGTGAGATGGTCATCAGGGGAGTTTGTACCAAGTAGCTGTATATGGCCCTCACTATCGCTACCATGTATGATGCCATACTTTCAATACAAAAGTATGCAAGGGATCTAAAAATAATATAATGATTGCCCACAGTGCCTACTTCATGGAGATATCTATTGTATGTCTGCACAATCTCATAAATGACTTTTGATAAAACAAAAAGGTCCAAAAATACGATTTTTTCTCCTGTTTCTGCATATTTACCCTAAACGTGGGGTCACTCAGTACAGCACACATATTAACAATGGCTTCACTAGACCAGGACCTAATTAACTGTTAGGAGTAATTTGAATGATAAATGGTGCTAAGAAGCCACACAACTAGAATGAGATGGTCATTAGCTGAGTTTTTACCATGTGCTCTATATAGCCATCACTAAAGCTACTATGTATGAAGCCAATCCTTTGATACAAAAATGTGCAAGGGGGTCTAATGATATTTCAAATGAATGTTTATAGTGTCTACTGTTTAAATATATCTATTGCCTGCCCGAACAACTTTATATATGACTTTAAGAAAAACCTTAAAGTCCAACTAAGTCAGTTTTTACCCGTTTCTACATATGTATCCTAAATGTGAGGTCACTCAGTGCAGACACACCTTCAACATGTTATGTTACGTTTCTTCACTAGACAAGGACCTTATTGATTATCAAGAATAAAGTGAATGAGAAATTTTGGTAAGAAGGCCACCAAACAAGAATTTAATAATATATTCCCAAGATTTATGATTAATGCCATTTTAGAGGTTTTTGGCTTCTGATGGTCTGCTATCAACACCCACATGGTTCACAGCACTCAATCTCTTCAGGACATTCTAAGGAAGTTTTCTAAAAACTCCAAATGCAGCATTGTATGTATGATGAAGGTGTAAATTGTACTAGAAGAACATAATTTCTCTTAAAAACACCCGATTTCGGACAATTTCGGACCAAAAACGGTCAAATTGACCGCCAAGGTCATCTATCCCATTTTTTCACACTCATATCTCATCTTTAGTATCTGAAGTATATTTGTGCCAAGTCTGACTTGTCTGTCTCAAAAATTATATTTTTTATAAAGAAATCCCAAAAAGTATGCATTTTTAGTCGTTTTTGAGAGAAATTGCCCCAAAATGAGGTGTTCATTTGAGTTGATGCAATGTTAACATCGTGATTCGTGATCCTCACCTTCCTGCCGACAAAATCATACCATGGTGGTACTGCCCTGGGGGAGGGGGGGGGGGGTGCACGGTAACCCATGGTAGCCCACGGACTAATTGATTACATGATACATGTACGTACGTACATCATACTTCCAGTTGTAAATGTATATTGACCTGTTACACCGTTTTATTTGAAAAGCAATTTGTAAACGTTTCTACATAGGTCTCATTTTGAGTTTTGACCAATATCACACAATATAGTATGACTGTCAAGCAGGGCATTATGTGTATTCACTATACACCTTCATCCTAGCTGGACCTTGGACTTTAGGCCCTTGGCCCAGCCCAGGATGCCTTCAGGTGTACATTAAGTACACATTATGCTCTGCTGGACAGGCAGTAAGGCTTTGATGTAAAACATGCTATAGGAACTTACCAATGAACATGGCATTAGAATAAGGATGTATCTCCCAGCAATGCTGCAAAGATGCATGACATAAAAAGATAAGATGACTTATCAATGTATTGTTACAAATGATATTGTACAAGGTACTTGGTTAAAAATCGAATATTAACAAACCTGTTACAACTTAAACATTTCTTCACTAACGATGTGACTATGTTAGACTTGAATATGACTATTCTGTAATGCCAACAGTTTTTAGCGAATTTGCTATTAATATGCCTATAACTGTTTTTGTAGGTTGTCTTTTTTCGTATGACATTTAAAATACCTTTTGCGTAAATAATTATATAGCTTAATGTGTGTTAATTCGTGACTCAAACAATTACTGTCGATGAGCAATTGTCATTTAATGAAAGGGGGTAATTTCTAAAATATGACATGTACTTTAGTTCAAAATCAGTAAGCTGAAGTTGTATTTTCTACAAATATTAGAATACATACATTAAGTAACAGAACATTTTGAAAAATATATATTTAAATGAGATTGTAAATAAGCTCAACATCATATAACAAATAAAATCCATGACTGATTCGACTTAAACACATTGTGATCACTAAATATCAATTAAAAGAACAATACAAGTATTATACTTAGTTAGCTTGTACATATACTTACTATGCCACTTGTTCATTGAGGCCTACTCCTACAAGGATCAGCTCGGCGTTTATATATAAAGTCAGTGGAAGTAAACTGGTCAGAAAAAATATTAGTACCGATTTCTGGAGATAAACACCCATTAGCTTCTTTTTTGATGAACCATAACACTGAAAGACAAATAGATATAGCATACATACCTTTTATCATCATATACTGAATGTATACTAGCAACATGCCCTCGAGTTCAGCAGAATAATAGGCAATACAGTGTTCTAGAAATTTGGTTTGAATAAAGTGGGATAGTTTGCGCATGAATAATGCGTAAACACACACATATATGTATGTATGTATGTAAGTATGTATGTATGTATGTATTTATTTATCATGTATGCATATATGTACTAGTATGTATGTATGCATGTATGTATTATGTATGTATGTATATATGTTTGTGTCTGTGTTATGGTGTGTGTGGGGGGGGGGTATGTTTGCATGAGTGTGAGTATGTCTGAATGTGTGTGTGTGTGTGTGTGTGTGTGTGTGTTTGATACTGTTTATTGGTATGTGGGTGTTTTGCAGCTTGCAGTGTTACTCTTAGATTGGCAACAAATGTTCATACTACCTGCGAAAATACTGTATCACATGCTCCACCCATTCCGTCACCGATTGCCAAACAGGTCACGTTTAAAATCTGAAGTTCAGAAATCAATATCGGTGAATTCATGTAATTGTATGTTCTCTCCACGTTAAAAGGTTGCCTACACATACCCACTAGGATATTTCCAATGTTCGGAAATCAATATTGGTGAGTTCATGTATATGTTCTGTCTACGTTAAAATATTGTCAGCAGGTACCCATTTGAATCGATATCCAATTGGGCTTTAACTTTTTGGCAAAGGCTTGTTTTCCAATAGATGTTTCTGCGCCTCAATATATGTATATTATCTGGGAGTGAAATGCGTCAACATAGTATGGTCAAGACAGTTCTGTCAATGATATTTTTCATACATTGATAAGCAAAAGGAAGATTAGATTTTCTATCAATATTTCCCTGATGATAATAACACACCTTAAACCAAAAACATCCCCATCATTCAGTATCAATTTTACACAACTGGATTAAGACATTATTAATTGAAAGTCCGATTAAAAACACGAATATTTAAAAAAGACATGCAACTTGAAAGAAAGTGCATCACGTCTTATCTTCTTGTAACCTAATGATAATGTGTATGTCTTTGCTACAAAGAAAATAAGCTGAATGAGAGATTCATATTGTATACAATGTTAGATAAATAAATAGTAGAAGATCAAGCTAATTTTTTCTGTAGTCAGATAGTTTACAACAGTTTGGTAAGGATTGAACATGTTCATCGTTGTAACAAAGCATGGTGCTCTGGTGTTAATGTTGGGTTTATTTCCTCTGCAACTCGTTTTTGTTTATACCAGCCAGTGTGGAGCCCTTAATCAGTGTAAGTACCAAGTTTTGTCAATTAGTATACTTGGTATTACTAAAATCATAATGTTTGGATATCAATTAGAGCTTTGTCTAAACATGTAGGACAAAGAGAAAGGGATTTGACATTTGGACTGGGAACCTGGCTTATGGCCACACGTAAGCCCCAACTCCTTTCCCTTTACATAACGGGCCTGTTGGCTGGTAGGGACAGATAGCGAGAGAGTGCGAGAGAGAAATACATAGAGCGAGAGAAAGCGAGAGGGACATGCATTTGGAACTAAAGAGCAATAAACATTCTGCAATAAATTGAGGTTGTCTAGTTTTTGATTACATCGTCTCTTCTCCTTGGATAGCAAATTTAGGGAAAAGCGAAACTTTTATTCCTTAAATCAGTGCTAATCTATAACGTTCTTGTCTAAATAAGTGTTTAAATCCCTGAGACAGTATTGTAGTCTGGAGTACTGAAATAGGCCTCTTTGAGAGTTTTTTGGCAGTGTCCTCCATTGAGGCTGTTTTAGGGGCAATTTGTCCCTTATGATTGCTGTGGGCTCATAATGCATTTGCCTAAAATGATGGTAACCCTCAGAATATTCATTCTGCTTTATCAATATAATGCAATGAAATACCAACATGACTTCAGTATTATTTTGAAAAATGACGATATTTAATCATTGCTGGGCCTTACAGGGCAACGGCTTGATTCTCCTCAGGTGACCACTGATTCGATCTTGGCACACAAACCTTATAAGAGCTAAACAAGCAAATTACGAATGCATCTGTAAATGATAATACATGTTTTATCACAAATTCTACGGACATATTTAACTCCACTATAGTCCAACTAACATCATCAGCTGTCGTCTCTTAGGATAATACCACAAACTAATACAAAGTAACAATTTTGATGTTTTCAAAATGTGTTGTTTATTTGCACGATACAATAACCTTTCATTCAGATGGCGTTAGTATGTGGTATTTCCTTTCGGATGAATGGCTCGAAGATGATAATACATATGTGTTGATGATGTCTTGATGAATAATTTAGATTAGTTAACTGTATTTGACCCACAGAGGAGGGGATTTCCAAAGTGATTTGTCAAGAACCAGAAATTTCAAATCCTGTATATCGTCATATTTTCAGACATGTTTAGGCTAAAGCGTTACTCCTCATCAAGTGATAATGGTGTGGGAATATGGAGTTTTTCATGAAAATATAATACTACTCCTTAATCTATGACAACCGTTGCACGTTCCTCGAGATCAATACGAATCCCAAACCTTTGGCAATGGCGGTGAGGAATACTGAGAAGAAAGTGATTGAAAACCCTATACGTAGTGAAAATGGCAACTGTGGATTCTAATCAGTATTATCAGGGAACGTAATTCATAGCTTAGATTGAATCTCTTGCATATATTAGCAGCGGGATAAAAAAGCTTCAGCAGTGAATAACATCAGCTAAGTAATCATCTAATCACACCTTAAAATGCCTGAATATGATTTATTGTTTTTTTTTATCTCTCTTCTCCCACACGTACTGTTGTCCATTGGCAGCGACACACGGAGATATGTTTGTGTGTACATGTTGTATGTATGTTATGTAAGTCTGTCTGTATGTCTGTATGTATGTATATATGTATGTATGTGTGTGTGCGCATGTGTGTATGTATGTATGTATGTACGTAGGTATATACGTATGCATGTATGTATTCATGTATGTGTGTACGTATAAGTGTAGGCAGGTAGTTATGTATGTATGTATTTATGTATGTATGTATATATGTATGTATGTATGTATGCATGTATGTATGTATGTGTGTGCGTGCGTATGTATATGTATTTATGTCAATATGTATGTATGTATTTATGCGTGTATGTATGTGTGTATGTATGTATGTATTCATGCATGTATGGATGTATGAATACACGTATCTATCTATGTGATCAGTTATAAATGTGAATATGACTATTATTGAGATGAGGATTTCTGGATGACCACAGAAATTTAAGAGTAAGGTTGGTACTCACTGTTAGAGCTAAGGCTACGCCATCTAATTCCTCTCGTCCTAGTCTGCCACAGAATGCTAAAGCTATGGGCCCGAGTGAGGCCTTTAATGCTTCGGTAATAATCTACAATCATAGTGATCAATTATTTAAATATTTCAAATTCCTCAAACAACAATTTAGATTGAATACCCTGTACATTTTTCAAAATGCATCTATCATGAAAATACCAGCTGCGATGCAGGATCATGACTTTGAAACTTAATGCTGTTATTTAGATTTGTTAATAGGACATCACCGCATGGTTGTGTAGAAATGCACATGATATTATGGCTACGTTGTGATGACTAGAAAGAATTTAAACGTTTGCCTCTTATTCAAAGCGAGACATTCCTTGAAACCACGCCATATCATGAATCATTAAGTATCCCACCATCTTGAATTGCTCATTTGGTTGCTAAGCCATTAATGTAGTTTATAAAAGTGAACGAGTGTACATGTGCGATTGCCATTCTGAAAAAGAAGATATGCAGCAGGTGGTGATGATTGTGCTAACATTATTGTATTAGGAATATTGAGCAATCCAGAATCTGCGATATAACTTTTTGCAATTCATTAAAACCTCTGCTTACCATAGGCCATGCCAGGTTGAGTATCTTCTTTAACTCCACCCAGTAGTTCAGAGGAAAGACCATTCTGCATAGATCAGCACATCTATAGCTGGCTTCATTTTTGTCCTCATCTAGTGAGTGAAAAGTTAGTTAGAATATATCACAGATGAGGATTATAGCCATAAATTGAAAGATTCACACAAGACATCACCATATCTGGATGGTCTCATGTCTATTCTACCATCATCATATTTGGAAGGTCAGGTGAAATCGCATCATCATTTTCTGTTGATCATCTGATTGGTATGGTCTGACTTTTCATGGACGCCAGCAGTGACTTTTTAAGTAGATCAATTTATATGACACTTCTGTCATCAAAGATGGCAACCAAGCAGTGTGCCTTTGCTGGTGCTCTTACAGAAAAGGCTGTTTCACAATTAGGTTCGAACAAATGCATCTTTTGCTTGGAAATGTAGATTTAGTCTACTCGGATTTAAAGTTATAAACATTGTATTGCTGTGTGTTTGTTTCTTTGTTCAACACCTTTCTGAAAGTAACATTTCACAATATGTTGAAACCACCCCTTTTTCCAGTATCAGGACAATATCCCCCCTGACAATATCCCCCCGGACAATATCCCCCGGACAATATCCCCCCGGACAATATCCCCCCAGGACAAAATCCCCCCGGACAATATCCCCCCGTTCCAATATCCCCCCGGACAATATCCCCCCGTATGATATCTCTAGTAAAACATGTTAGAGATATCATACGGGGGGATATTGTCCGGGGGGATATTGTCCGGGGGGATATTGTCCGGGGGGATTTTGTCCTGGGGGGATTTTGTCCGGGGGGATATTGTCCGGGGGATATTGCCCGGGGGGATATTGTCCGGGGGGATATTGTCCTAGAACCCTTTTTTCCTGTAGATCCCTCTTATGGTCTTCACTATTGCTTTAGATGATACGACTAAACTTCGGAAGCCTGTGCCAACAGATATGAAATTGAATATAATGTCCTAGGGTGTTTCAGATGAATTTTAATATCTGGTGATCTGTGATTCTGTAGCATGTGATTCCGTAACAGAAAAACATGAATTTTTGAACTTTTGAAATTGTTCAGATAGGGTCATAACCATAGACCTTCATCAAAACAAGAATTTCTACATTAATTTAGCTATGAGGGGCACGATTTGAAAAATATATTTTTTTGAATGGTGGCTTCGTGGCGCGGCAAAGTTGGTGATTCCATAAGAGTTTCTTATCTTATCTTTAACTTTAGCATTAACTGATAGTTTCCATATTTAAATTTACATATTATGCACACATGTTTGAACAAGAAAATATGTGTCTATTACCAAATCGCAGTTTCAAAATGGTGTAAAACAGTAATGGCTATGACTAAGACAAAGCTATGACTAGGACAAAACTGTAAGGAAATCAAATAACGTCTATTTAATCCAGAAGTTTATACAGAAGTTTCATAGAAAAGGGTCATCAAAGTATGTAGTGGCGCCACCTATATTCAAACCATAACACATATACTCCTTTTCCATCCAAAACTTTAGGGCTATAAATTAACTTTATAAATGTGAAAACAGAATCAAAGTATCTTCTCTGGGAACAGAGTTATAGTCATTTTAGTGAGGACTCTCCAGGCTTGTAACTCTGCTGGCCATTAGGTGGCGCCACAGGGGTCTTAGAGGGGTCAGATTCACGAGGTACCCTTCTAGAATCGTTTGCCACACCAAGTTACATACTTGTACGATATAAGCGCTTTTACCAAAAAGTTCACGATTCACTTTATTTTTTTTACATATCTGCTGGATTATTAACCGTTATACACTAACACGTTTTAACTGCATTGCACATTGATAGACTATGATCTTAGCGACTTCACTATAGTTCCTATTGATATATTTCAATAGTCTATAGAACATCCACGGTCAAATGACAGTTTATGATGGTAACATAATCCTACTCACCTTTTTCCATTTTAGTGTATATATTTCCATTTACTTCCAATACACTGTCCTGCATGTCTCTGCAAATGTGCTTAATTGAGCTACATCCGGGTCTCCTTATGACTCTTACACCAAATGTGTTTATAAGTTATAGCCCTTCATCCAATGTAGAGATAACTATATAACAAGTCGTTATCAGAAAGGCCTGACAGCTTTTACAGCTTTTTCTAAAGATAGAATGCCACCATCAGGTGCTATGAAGTGTGGTGTAAAATTAAGCTAACGCAATCAACAGTTGTTAAGGTCATGATGTTTAAACTCCTACTAAAATTGTTAAAGCAAGAAATCCTTGCCGATTATCGATATGTTGGACATCCCAAGATGGGTTTAAGGCACCACACAATGAAAATAGGAGAATAAAAGTCCTGCACTGATTTTCTTTTGAACTTTATTTTCAACAAAATATCTTGTAAAAGATACAAATCTTTAATAGTTCTCAGTATGTGAGGAAAGATATTTACTTCCTACTTCTTGCTGGTATTTTGTTATAGCGTGTCAACCCAGAAGCTGGAGTAGCAAGTAATTTTGTTCTGAGATTATAGATCCACAGGTAGAGAAAAGTCCTGTAACCAAACCATCAATGTCAAGTTATGACAATTCACTCTGGCTGTGTGTTAACCCTCAGAAACTGTCTACATGGGAGCCGAATCACATGCTTTGACTGAAGTTGACTCCATCCACCTTCTGCTAACAGATCTAATGCAAATAGCTCCCTTGCAATCCCATGCCACAGATCTGGAACATACTGCCACGAGGTGATCTATTTTCACTATTGGTGGTGTTCTGTCTCTACATTGCCAACGAGACCTTGAAAATAGCCAAATTAACATAGATAATCAACATCTAGGCAAATGTAGAGTCAGACATTTTGGTCTAGCACGTAGTTGCCATTGCAACCATTAGAACCCTTTCACAAAAAACTATATAGTAAGTAAAGTAGTGTAGTATTGATAGTCATCTGTTGATAGTCATTCACCCAAACAAGCTTTCTAAATAGTTGACCAGATAATCCTATACTGATATATAGTGATGTGGCATATTATGGCAACAATTAAACACAATAGTGTTGATAAAAGTTAATTCATGTAACAAAGCATTTTGACTTAACATGAAAACAAATGCTACTACTTAAACATTACTTAGTATATTGAACACAAAAATGAATATGAATCTTCGGAATAAGAGAAGAGACAGAAATCAGGACTTGTAAATGCCATTACACTTTTCAGATGATTATATCTAAGTATTTTGTTATCAACCATGCAGATTTTGTGTTTGGAAACCTCAAAGAAAATATGTAGTGTGTACATATTAGATTAATAAGTAACCTTAAAATGCATAATTTTAGAACGTAGTCATAATTGACAATAAAGGAGATGCAGTCCCTCTGTGTTACCTGTGGATGTAAGTGCGCCGGACATCTAGCAAATCCAGTCACATCCGATACCCAAAATGGACGTTTGAGATGACAATGTTTTCACAAAGGTGAATATCAATAGTGAAAGAAAACTTGTTCTGCTTGCCTGCGAGCCTATATTAAGGTCCAATGGAATCAGGCATTTGGTACTGCTGAGTTAAGGCCTAGACAGCAACAGTTCCTCTGATGAGCAGAAACACTTATGAATTTAAAATATATATATTCCCTTATTATCCCTGTAAGCTATCTTAGTATCAGCACTTGTGAAATTAGCTTGGTTGGTTATATTCACAGAATTAAAACCAACAAAGGGGTCTTGAGGCATTGGCACCAGCAATCGTATGACCACGCAAGTTATAAGTAGGACAATGATGATAGAGGATACAGCAACTCTCGTGCACACAACCCGCTTAATATCCAATGCATCTGATGAAGACGCTGCTGTCTTCTCTTCCCCCGAGTACTTCAGGATGGACTTGCTGCCGAGCAATTGCATGTTTTCCTGTCTAGCACTTGTGGCTTGAACTGTGTCACTTCCTACATCTGAACATATGAGAAATATGCTTTGGGCTCATTCTGGAAGACGATTGCCAATCCATGCCACGTAAAAGAATATTACTAGCGTACCATCACTGATTTTCACAAATATCATTGTTTGAAAATTCGGATTAATATCCTACATTTTGAACACAAAAAACGTTAAGGATTCCAGCCCTGACATTAAATGTTAACCCCACTTAGCGTTTTAAAAGAGTTCAAAAACTATATGCTGACAGCATATTACAAATGTTAAAGATGTGAAATACAATCAGGGGTCATGATCTATCTGCTAATCTTAAGCTTGAAATCCTTGGCAAAATCATATGCAGTAACCAGGATATGATTTAATTGGGTCTCTCTAAAGTCAAAATCGAGAGTAAAGTAATAGAGGGACGAGTCATGTTAGGGACACTAGAACAGGGCAAAGCCCTAAAGAACAGGTACAGAGTAGGTCCAGCTAGCCGTAGACATAACTCGTCCGCAACATGTCTGGTACAGGCCTTGCTTTGCCTAGATCATTTCTAGAGCGCATATATATATATATATATATATATATATATATATATATATATATATATATATATATATATATATATATATATATATATATATATATATATATATATATATATATATATATATATATATATATATATACTCTGTATATTTATTTGAATGAATAATGAATGTAGAGGATGTGATAATACAGCCTAAGGCCTCAATAAATACAGCTGGCTTCTTGCGGTGAGATCTGGCATTATCCACATTTTAGAATATGCAATAGTATTACCATTTCCCTTGCATACACTGTCTAGGGGAATGTCCTCGATTGACTGAATTTCATCAAGTGTTATAAGGCCAGTCTCTGTATTGGTTCGCACTCTCGCCTGAAATAAGATGCACAGATTAATAGAATGAAAGCTTCGTTAATACGACTGGCATGTTGGCGATTAACTAACATTTACATTTAAATTGTCATCTTCATAATGATAACACATGAAATAGTTAAATGAAAAGTCTAAACGTCTAACTTTATCCATGTATATAGATTCGTGAATTAACACACACACACTCAGACACACATCAGACAAATACACACACAGACACACATACATACACATTGATTCACGAACTAACCATAACAATGCACACACTATTAATTATACGCTGCAGATGAGCGTAAAGTATGAAAATATTATTCTCACCTTTTCTACTTGTTTATCCCAATCAGTCAGGAGAACAATAAAGAAAAGGGTTACGGACAAGATTACCACGACTCCAATCTGTGCTCCATAAAAACCTAAAACAACAAAAGAAGTATCACAGAAACATGCAATTCACGATCGAATTATATATATATATACATATATATATGTATATATATATATATATACATATATATATATATATATATATATATATATATATATATATATATATATATATATATATATATATATATATATATATATACATATATATATATATAAATATATATATATATATATATATATATATATATATATATATATATATATATATATATATATATATATATATATATATATATATATATATATATATATATATATAAATAAATATACGTGGAAAACTTTATGATGGGAAACATGTGGGATTGACGACATCTGAATTTGAAATTTGATTAGCATTGATATTACTAAGTTTACTGTTAACTGAAACAAAAAAAATCACCGTGTCAGGATGTCGCACCTAGAAGTAGCTTAGACGATTTATACATGTAGCATTAAAAGGTAAAGATGAAAGGAAACGGCAATAGACACGGGTGTGGGTAATTACCTGCAATGCCAAGTTCTGTTAGGGTCATCAAGGGCAAGCCAATGGGTAACGCAAACACGTCATATACGATGATATTTAGAATGCTTCCCAGAAACTGGCGGCCACATCCTTTTAATATGCCCTGTCCCAGACACTGTAACATATAGGAAATGTATTGTGGTAAATGTATCTTCACATATGCTCATTTAAAATAAAAAGAAAAGCGTGTCCCAGAAACAGTTTAACTCACCATTTTCATTTCCTTTCTAAAATTTTAGATTATCGAAATGCAATTGTTCTTAGACTAGTGCACGGCAGGAATGGTGAGTGTCTACCAAAAAAATATCCACCTGAGACAGAAATGAACCCGCATCCCTTTTCAACCCGTAACTCAAAATAACTAGTTTAAAATGTTAAAATGCTCTGTTTAACTTAATACTACTTTCATCAGATATATATATTTCTGTGCACTGCTTCATTGTTGTTAACATGCAATAAACACGAATTCTAAAGTGATTATTTAACAGAAAAGAACGTTATTAAGATATCTTAAAGGTCCATGCATGTGAGGTGCTTTTCGAAATCGCTATTTAGTAACTATCATATGTGTCCCTACCAAATACAAATCCTATCTGTCTTCGTGAAGTAAGGATGTATGGAGTGATTGAGACACCCTGTATAGCGATAACTACTGTTAATCTGGTATTAAGTGTGTAATAAAATTTTGCGGTTTTCTCATTTTCAGATTTTTGCTACTTCTTATTTTTGCGTTTATTACCATTTTAGAAGCGCCATCTATTGTGCAGCATCGGAACTTAACTACTAAATGCTATGCTTGTTATTATGCTTTTACTTCTAGACTAAAGACATTCCATTTTATAAAAGAAACTGCCACTGGTTAACAGCTGGTGAAGCAGCTCTTGTGTTTGGTCATCTAAGGTAGCAGGTAGCAGGGAAGACACTCAATTGCAATTAGTGCATCTGTTGCTATTTTAAAGCTGGTTGTCATGGCCAACAGACCGGACTGGTCACTTGCAAGTGACCTGGAAAGCCCTGGTGTGTGAAACCAGTACACAGTCACACACATACGTTTGCTGAACTTACAAACAAAGCTAGTAATTGTGCCCACCTTGCTACATACCAGTATCAAAAATGCTTTCAATATTGTGCTTTTTACATTGTTAGATTGAATACATTTTGCTGTCTGAGTATAATTTGTATGATATAAACACTTTAATTGTTTTATCTTGATTATTTTCCCCTCCCACCCCTTAACACTGTTGAAATTATTAGAGTAGCTTCATTTCAATGTAATGTATATGGCGCCATCTAGTGGATGAATACTGAACTAAACATATGGATTTTTGGCGTCATGTAATAAGTGCGTATTGTGTGTGACGTAAAAACGCACTAATTAAACACATGCACTTATTTCCAGATTTACAGTATGCAGCTAACTTTTTATTGAAAACCATATATAATTAACAGACTTTCGGTGTTACTGAAGCGTTTTTGGGTAATAATATCATGAATCTTGTACGTACTGAATACGCATCGAAGAATACAAAACAGGTAAATAGCGGAAAGGTTTTCGAAGTGAGAGCTTGTATGTCAACATCATTGGTGAAAAGATATAGGATGTCCTGACGAAATACATGGAGGAAGACGGCTATAGATACAGTTAGCACAACTGGAAGAGAAGCATTTTACAATTGATATCAATGAATCGCGATTATAACATACGCTTATTATCATTAATGAACGTAAAGACATATAAAACTCAAAACGTACATTCTCTCTGGTGATAAACATTTCGTAATGGACAGGTACTAGATCTAGTATAAACCAACACGCGTGCACACACACACACACACACACACACACACACTCTCTCTCTCTCTCTCTCTCTCTCTCTCCCGCTCTCTCTCCGTACATTAAAACCAGAAAATACTTGACAAAGAACGAGGAACGACATAACTAATCTTGAACGACAGTAATTCACTACAAACTTGCATACTTGTACCAGAAGTATGTTCAAATAATAGTCGCATTATCTTATGTTGACATGCACGGTACAAGGATAACTAATAACCTAGAACATTATCTCATAGAGTTATAATCATCATTATCATTGTTATTTTTATTATTAGTATTAGTATCATTATTATCATTATTATTATTATTATTATTATTATTATTATTATTATTATTATCATCATCATCATCATCATCATCATCATCATCATCATCATTATAATTATTATTATTATTATTATTATTATTATTATTATTATTATTATTAGTAGTAGTAGTAGTAGTAGTAGTAGTAGTAGTAGTAGTAGTAGTAGTAGTAGTACTAGTACTAGTACCAGTAGAAATACTGGTAGTAGCTAACTGGCAACCATACTGACTTGAGAACAAGAAGATACTGTTAGTTTACCAATTATGGTGTTAGACACAGAAACAACCATTTTCGCACCAACCGCAAATCCATCTCCCAGCTCCTGGCCTACACGGATGGTACAGGCGAGATGAACTGCATATGAAAACTGAAAGGCGATGAGAGGTATGATAAGATCAGGTGTGGCATCAATATGCATACATCATGGTAGAAGCAGCTTTAGTAGTTACATACAGTGCATGTACCTGTAACTTACTATGTGTTCAGGCATCGGTTTATCTACTTTTTATATATCGATTCCCTCTGTCTATGACTAATATTGAGCAGAAGTAGAAGTTACAGCAGCAACAGCAGCGCACAAGTAGTTGTAGCAGTAGCAGATACATAGACTTAAGTTGGAAGTCTCTGGTAGTAGTAGTAGTAGTAGTAGTAGTAGTAGTAGTAGTAGTAGTAGTAGTAGTAGTAGTAGTATAGTAGTAGTAGTAGTAGTAGTAGTAGTAGTAGTAGTAGTAGTAGTAGTAGTAGTAGTAGTAGAAGAATATTCATTAGGTTATTTTTAGAATAAGAAATATGCCTACCCTATACACTACGTTGTTTAAATTGATCAGAAGAGCCATCGCACCGAGTTCAATGTCTCCAATAGTTCCTAAATGAAACGTATCAAGCTTGTCTTACTACAGCGACAGGGACATGTATCAATGCAATGGGCTACGTAGGTAAAACATACACATATTCAAATGCAACTCCACTATGATGGGGTTAATCTTGGTCTAAAGTGTAGTGCTATATGCAGTGTTGGGTTTCTTACTGAATAACCTTACGTCTTCCAGGACGGATTTTTTATCTGGAGAAACTGGAAGAAATTGGAGGGAACTAATTTAATGGTACTTACCACACGATGTAGGGAAATAAGTTACATATTCATTAATCTTTTTTATAATAAGCTAATAAATAAGTTGCCAACTTTTGTCATGCACCTTTTCATATCTCTATTGCTATCAAAAATGTGTTGTTTTAGAGTGTGTTTTTGCAAGACTGCCAAAGACGTTTGCTCCATCGTTTTGAGCAATGGCTCACACACACTTCGAACATTTCATTTCGGGGGAATGGGCACATTCCTTGGCATTTGTGGAGGCCAGGGGCAACTTTCCCCTGTCTCGCTTCAACCACACACTCCACCACCGGCCGATGGCCTGGTGGAGCGTGCCAGGGGATTACGCATGCGCCTCGGGGAGGAGCGTGCCACTCCCAGCCAATCAGAGGCCAGACACGCGAATGACAGGCACTCACTGGCACACGAGGCGACAGAGTGCGGGCTCCCGCCAATTAGTCTGTGTTTGCCACCCGTTGAGTGAACACGGTTCCTCAGAAACACACTTACTACGCTTTTCGCCGGCGGGTCTCCTGCGGTTCACTTTGCGGATTCTCGGATTTTACAATGCCACGCACATACAAGTGCAGGAAATGTGGTATCGAACATGCCCCACCGACCGGCAAGCAGTGCCAACGGCAGGCACAGCTGGCGGAGGAGGCTCAGAGTGACATTCAAGAACGAATCTTGGCCAAACTAGACCAAATGAACGGCAGGATGGTGGCCATGGACGACAGACAGATAGCCATGGATAACAGGCTACAGAGAGTAGAAACACCCGCTGCAGACTCAGATTCGAGCGACGAGCACAGCGAAGCAGACGGGGAGAGTGTAGAGAGCGAGAATAGCGCGACACGAGCGACAGGGCAGGAAGTGGAACTTTTACGAAACAATCGGACAGGAGGTGGAGGCAGGCGCAATGCGGTGGGACGACTCGGCGATGATCACAGAGTACCGCATGCAGTACTCTCGGGCAGTCTTCCCAGACAAGAAACCGGTTAAAGAGCTGCAAGAGGGCAAGGAGAACAGTAGGCCTCAGCCAAAACAAGCACCTACTGGCATGCAGTGCTGCGCCCCCTTCCAGAAGCGGGAGTGCGAGCAGAGTCGCGACCATGTTCCCTTCACACACGCCTGCGCCTACTGCTTTAGGGCATGTTCACTTATGTGCAGGCACGCTGAAAACGACTGTATCCGCAAGTTAGCAGACCAGTCAAAACACACGAAAAAGAGGGAGGCTTAGTAACCCCTCAGGTCACATGCACCAACGACACCGACAACAGGTGCAGGGATGGCGGGGCGGCTGCCCCGGGGGAGTCAAAGACACTTTGTGACAGCCCGGGGGTAGCCGTCGCCGAGGTTGCGAATGTGGGTCATGGAGACCATTACATATACAATGTTTCAGGGGGGGGGGGGGGGGGGGCAATTCCCGGGCCCCCCTCGGCCCCTGCACAGTTTTGCGCGGATCACAGTCACAGCACACGGATGCTATAACTTCGAAGGGGCTCAATGCAGAGTCCCCAGTGGCCTGAATATCGAGGCCTGGAAACGTTACCTGGTGGATTATATGGACACGCATTTGGTGGGGTTCCTGGAGTTCGGCTGGCCTATCAATTTCGATAGGTCGGCAGTATTGTCATCAACACTGGAGAACCACGCATCGGCTCTGCAACTCAGCGGAGACATCGACTTTTACATCGACACCGAAGTCGCACACGAGGCACTGCTGGGACCATTTAATGGGCCACCGGTGGCCCCCATGCACGTCAGCCCCCTAATGACTCGTACAAAAAAGGACTCCATACATCGCAGGGTGATTATGGACATGTCGTGGCCGGAGGGGGCCTCAGTGAATGAAGGCGTGGATGGGGACTGGTACCTGGGTGAGGAGGTGCACATCAAGCTCCCCACGGTGCTGTTCATGGAAGAGAGACTGCTCGAACCCGGGCCGGGGGCATACATGTTCAAAACAGTCCTAGCTAGGGGCTACAGACAGCTAAGAGTGGATCCCACGGACTGGCCCCTCCTAGGACTGCAGCATGAGGGTAAGTTTTACCTTGATGTTTGCCCACCTTTTGGTCTCAAGACGTCTGCACTTTTTATGCAGAGGACGTCTGAGGCCATCGCGTACATTCATGGATGCCACGGTTACAAGACACGTCCGTATCTTGACGATTTCGGGGGGGCAGAGGGGACGGTGGAGCATGCCAACGACGCCCTTGACGCCCTCCAGGATATCATGGCACAACTGGGCGTAGTGGAGGCAGCCAAGAAGGTTTGTAGGCCGGCACAGCTCATGATTTGGCTTGGCATCCTATTTGATTCGGTACTGATGACAATGAAGATACCGGATGGCAAGATGGCGGAGATAGGGGAGGTACTGCTGGAGTGGGAGGGGCGACAGCGAGCCACAAAACGAGACATGCAGAGTCTCATGGGACTGCTCCAGTTCGTCGCTAGTGTTTCCCCCCCCCCCCCCCCCCCGCTCGAATCTTCACCAACCGGATGTTGGAGAATCTCCGAGAAGCACCCAAGAGGGGGACTGAATCCCTCTCCCTGGGTTTCAAGAAAGACTTGAGTTTCTTCAGGGAACTCTGGCCGGCGTACAACGGGGTACGCATTCTCATCAAGAAGGATATTGAGTGTCAAGGGGAACTGGAGTTGGATGCATGCACCACGGGGTGCGGTGCTTTCATCGGCGAACAGTACTACAGTGAGCAGTTCCCAGCACCGATGCTGGGGGCTCAACACCCCATCGCAAGGCTCGAGCTCCTTAACATTGTAGCGGTCAAGACGTGGGTCGACGTCTGGTCACACCAAAGGGTCAAAATACGGTGTGACAACATGAACGGTTGCCTGGCCGTACGGTCAGGGAGATCAAGGGACTCTTACATGCAGAAGTGCGTCCGAGAGCTCTTCGCAGTTTGTGTGGTGCATGACATAGAGTTACATGCAACACATTGCCCAGGAGAACTGATGCAACGAAAGGACGCGCTCTCACGGGCCCACACGGGCCAGGTCTATAGGGACCGAATGGCGGCAGACGAGAGCTTGGGCTGGGCGCGGCAGGTACGCATTCCTGTGGGACGTTTCATGCTAATAAACGACATGTAGTTATGTGTGCTCTCCTTTTCAGATAGGCGGCAGCTGGAACAGGCGGCACAAGCACGGATAGGTAAGGCCTTTAGACCAGGCACACAGGCCAACCATCATTCCCATGTTTTACTTTACACTGCCTTTACGGCACATTTCGATTTGCCAGACTTCCCAGCAACCCCCCTTTCTTTGGTCTTATTTGGGGAGTTCTTGCTCCGTTCATTCAGGGCACCCAAGTCAGTGACAAACGCCCTGGCTTCCATCAAGAGTTTTCACCTGAATGGGTGGCTGACCACTGCAGCCTTCGCATCGCGTTGACTCGTGCTTTTCAGACGTTCGCTCCACCTCACGCTCTGCCACGTGCCGGCACGTGCCGGCACGTGTGGCTCCGATGCCATTCGAGGTGTTAGCCGTGCTTTGTGGGGGGGGCAAGGGGTTGGGGGGAAGCCGGCCTGGCCTTCGCGGCCCTCCTTTTAGTGGCTTTCTTCTTGATGGCCAGGCTCTCCTCCTTGGTACCTCCCTCATGTTGTGAGTTCGATATCACCAGGCACCCCACTTTTGCGGACTTGAGGGTCTCGGACGAGCAGGTTTTCATCCATTTAAAATGGGCTATGTGCCACAAGGATGCAGGGCAGGGGTTCTCGGTTCCTCTCCTTCCCCTAGGCCTTTCCCCTGCTTGCCCACTCAAACTGCTGAGTGAGCTGGCTGGCAGGCTGCAGGCGATGTGCCCTGATGCCCCTTTGTTCGCATATGGCCGGTCGGGGCCTAGGGCCCGGGGCGGCAGGGCCTTCTTCACAGCACCTAAGGCCAGACGCTGGCTGGGCCTTCTCCTTCGGGCCTCGGGGCTAGATAAGGGGGCCTACACCTTTCACTCCCTTCGCAGGGGAGCGTGCACTCGGGCTTACGAGCAGGGGGCAACCATAGCCGACCTGCAGTTCCTGGGAGGCTGGCGGAGCGACGCAGTGCAGCTCTACCTGCCGGCTTCTCAGGCTGGCAGCAGGGCGGCGGCCTGCTTGCAGCAGGGCCTCTCCTCTAACACTACTAACTAGCTTGGCCCCCCCCAACTTAACTGTTTGGGCCCTTAACTTTACCCTTACCACCCTTTCCTCATGTCAACAACGGTTCTGCAACACAGGGGCAGGGACCAGTTCGGTACAGGTTGCAGTGTATGAGGTCTTTCCACTCTGTGGGGTGGTACACTTTAGGTTACTTTTTCGCAGGTTGGACAGTCTACTGATGGGTAGAGTGGGTTTGTGTGAGAGGTAGTAATGTTTGCAATGTTGGTTAGATATGTATGCACTTAGGTAAAGCGTTATTGGTTACGTTCAGGCTCAGTGAGCACTTTGTATTTAGCGGGTCAATCGTATATATGTAGGTACACGACACTTTAATTGGTCGATACATTGTATCAGTTTGTACGGCTCTTAACAGCAGCCTAGTCAATCATTTATTCGTTACATTGTATCCATTTTATACTATCCAACTCGCGTACTGCTAGACAGTGCGATTTATTATGTATGTAAGTTCAACGGATACATTGTATCCATTTCAACTATGCAAAACTACGCACTAAACAATGGTGCGATTTATTCATCGTTTGTATGTATGTATGTAAGAGTTGGTTCTTCCATACAACGAGCTTGTAATTGTGTTATTTGTGCAGTTGTTGATTAAACTTTGTACCCGCATCCCCGTCTTCACGAGTTGTTCTTGGCACGCCACTAATGCAAACATTCCAGTGTGGTTCGTTGGATTGTGCCCTTTTTTTGAAAATATAAAGGAGCCCTAAGGGGTAATATTGATATAGTCCACTCTTTTAATTGAGCCAAGCGCCTCCATCTACAAGTTGTTTCGATAAAACTCTTTTTGAATTTCAAAATGACGTGGGATTTAGCACTATATCAATAATAAGTTCAAAGGAAAATTGAAATATCCATTAGGGGCGCTTTTTATAGTCCTTAACTTGCTATTACCTAAATGAATTACAAATATGCATACATGAAATAAGAATATATATAATTGAGTCTAAATTATGAATATTCGCAATTCATCAAAAATGTTCTATATCATTTCAATAATATATTTGTTTTAGTTTACCAACATCTGTGGAAACATTATAAGTATGAGATTGATCATTCCCAGAAAGCACTTACCCGATACTATTAATCCTACTTCTAAGCTGAACCACTCTACCACAACCATAACCGTATTCGCAAGTGCGAGTCGTAACAAAGGTCCCCAATCGCGTAAGGATTCTATGGTCCACCCGTCCCAATATTCCTTATAAACTCCGCTCATCACTATGTAAAGCAAGACACCAACAGGCATAACCAGGTAGGATACCATCAAGGCTATCGCTGAACCACTTGTGAAATGGAAATAATCGAGAAATAGATAATATATTAGATGCATTATATATATATATATATATATATATATATATATATATATATATATATATATATATATATATATATATATATATATATATATATATATATATATATATATATATATATAAAAATAGGTTAGGTGGGTGTGATATGTTTTTATCGCGAATGGCTGTTTGATATCACGAACGAGTGAGCGCAGCGAACGAGTGAGTGATATCATACAGCCACAAGCTATAAAGCCATATCACTACCACACCCATTATGTAAACTGTTTATTACATGCATATTTATACTCAATGAATCAAACTAAGAAAAACATTATGTAATCTGTTTATTACCCGTGGGTCGTGCGTGTATGAGCGCTCTGTCAAACATTGAAGAGCATCTGTAGCAACATGCGTAAATCGTGTGACAGCAGTTTTGTTTGCCATTTTGAAGTAGGGCAGACACCTTGAAATTGTTCATGACGTCATTGGCAAGGCAACAGAGGACTGACGTCATGCAAAGAACACTCAACAGAGGGCCTGGCGTTCTTCAACAAAAGGCCAACAATAGGCCAACAATAAAAGGTGTGATATGGTTTGATATGATTTTTTTCACTCTTTATCAATTTTACCACGTGGTCACAATAATGGGAATATAGGGCAAGCATGTGATAAATATATATATATATATATATATATATGATTATTTATTTCCCTGATATTTAAAGAAACTAGTTTAGTTTAGCTTTTAAAAAAATTAATTACATATTATCTCGATCACAGGCGTGTAGTGTATATATAGGGTAATAGTAGAGGTGATGAATGGGCATATTACGTGTACTCACTCAACGCCAAGGTGGAGGATGTCTATAAGTAGGTAGTGTAGTACAACATTGGTGATAGTATTCACTATAATCACATAGAGTACTGGACGAACTAAGTTCTGAAATAACAATCAGCAAGCGATGAAGCATATCTTGATATCTCTTGATAATAACTCGTATCACAGAAAGGGACCTTGCAAATCAGCAGTCGATGGTAACACCAGCATTACATCATACATACAGGACCAGGACTGAAAAAAGATGGTAGGTATGTTACAGTTATGTTAAAACTTGTCTCGTTGATTTCCCTTTTAGTTATACATCACGTGGGTTCACCTCTATTAAAATCCTGTTGATACGTGCAAAACATAATTAGTTCTAGTCATGTAGTCAATATTTAGTTCCACATGTGAGGGACCTGCGACATACCTTTTATTTAGAGACAGACACGACCCTAATACTTCACATTTGGATACGGACTCTTTCTTAGTTGTATACACATACGAGTATGACATAACAGTGCATAAGTAATAGGTAACACAGGGTCCAGATAAACACTCGCACGAGGCTACAGAAAGTTGTAGAGGGCTATAATAATATTTCCCTTTGTAGCCCGGCTGGCTGTGAGAAAAGTCATATTCTAAGATCATTGCTCAGAGGAATATCACCATGTGATACATCAATTGTACTTCAGTACAGTTCCAAAAAGATAGCATACAACTTCGAAGTTGTTTTTGAAAATGAACTAGAGTGGGACCGCAGGATTTAGCAAAGCTAGGGGATTGGGGTGGGGATATGACGTGAGAAAGAGAAGTCATATGGTCTCCCAGAGTTTATAGTCAATGCCTGACCCCTGAAACATATCCTAAGAACCAGGTCTTTATATTAACTATATCTCTTGCTTACAATCAATATACTTACTCACGACATAAGGCAAACAATGACGCCCTCTAGAAGCCAGGAGAGTACCTATTTATTGTTCATTAGTTGAGAAAATGTGCATTCTAGGTTGTTCACTGATAGTCGAGGTGAACTACTTAACATGTAATAAATTCCTCTTAATTAAATAGAGTATGCATTCTAAATTTTACATACCTGGGTTTGAACGAACTTGCTCAAGATTTGGAAAGAGAAGTACGCCTTTAATGAAAAAGAAACACGTATATGCAAGTAGACCCGTGACGACGTACGCCCATACTCAGATGAAAGCAAAAATACCATGATATATGTCCTGATATATATATATATATATATATATATATATATATATATATATATATATATATATATATATATATATATATATATATATATATATATATATATATATATATATATATATATATATATATATATATATATTTATATATATATATATATATATATATATATATATATATATATATATATATATATATATATATATATATATTTATATATATATATATATATATATATATATATATATATATATATATATATATTTATATATATATATATATGTATATATATATATATATATATATATATATATATATATATATATATATATATATATATATATATATGTATATATTTATATATATATTCACATATATATATATATATATATATATATATATATATATATATATATATATATATATATATATATATATATATATATATATACATATATATATATATATATATATATATATATATATATATATATATATATATATATATATATATATATATATATATATATATATATATATATATAAATAGGTTACTTAATGGTTGTGGGTGTGATATGGTTTTTATCGCGAGTGGCTGTTTGATATCACAAACGAGTGAGCGGTAGCGAACGAGTGAGTGATATCATACAGCCACAAGCGATAAAACCATATCACACCCACAACCATTATGTAACCTGTTTATTACATACTTATTTATACTCAAAGAAACAAACTAAGGAAGAAATTATGTTACCTGTTTATTACCCGTGGGTCGCACGTGTATGAGCGCTCTGTCAAACATTGAAGAGCACCTGTAACAGCATATGTATGCGCAAATGACGTGACAGCAGTTTTGCCTGCTCATCCCCTCATCCTGAATCCTCAGCGGTAGGGGAGCTTGTGAAATTACGATGCATTATAACTTTAATCACGCCTCTTCTGGGCGAAGCTGGGCTTCCAACGGAGCTGGCGCCATCTTGAATAGGTCAGGCGTCTTGAAACAGGTCATGACGTCATGGGCCGGCCAACAAAGGACTGACGTCATGAGGAGGACACTCAACACAGGGCCTGCCGTTCTTCAACAATAGACTAACAATAGGCCAACAATAAAAGGTGTGATATGGTTTGATATGGTTTTTTTTTCACTTGATATGGGTTTTTCTCACTTGATATTGTTTTTTCTCACTCCGGAACATGTTATATCCATTTTACCACATGGCCACAACAATGGGAAAATAGGGCAAGCATGTGATAAATATATATATATATATATATATATATATATATATATATATATATATATTTATATATATATATATATATATATATATATATATATATTTATATATATATATATATATATATATATATATATATGTTTTTGTGAAGGTTTTTTGTTTTGAATGAAGATCTAAACTAAACTAAGCATGAGCACATTATTGCAACATTTTGGATTGTGCAACAATCATAACAATATGATTTACTATTGTTGGAAGCATGTGCATGTGATACGCTCCCATTGTTTGGGCAGGAGGTTATTATTGTAAATAAACTCCTCCCTCAACAGAGGGAGCGTCACATGCTTCGAACAATAGGAAATCCTATTGTTATATGATTTTCTGATTGTTGCACCATCCAGAATATTACAACAACAGCAAGAGCTTCATTTAAAGCAAAAACTTTGTTTGTAAGCCTTGTGAAATAATGGGAATTGATCACGGGATGTAAGTGATTGTGGCAAGACCAGTGCCCAATCCAGTCAGCAGCCAAAACCGATCCATTAGGTCAAGGTTTTTGGCTGCTGACTGGCCCGGGTGAACAAATGCCACAATCACCTACCTCCCGTGATCAATTCCTACAATATACCATGGCTACCACCTCAGCCACAAAACATCATATACATTGCATTCATACATTATTGGGCTTAGGACAACATACTTCATATATTCTTTTTAGATAAATTAAAATCGTAATTTTAGGCCCATTAATCACAGAGAAATCATTGAATGAAAACGCCCTGAACACACATTTTGATTTCCCGACATCATTCTCGGCAAAATATGTCCGTTTTCATTTGATGATTTCTCACTTATTACTGGGCCTAAGACAACAACTTTCATACATTTAGAGAGGCGGTCATATAGTCTTGTAAGATACTGTAGAACGCACAATGTTAGCGTCTGTTTATATATAGCGTACATAGCGTGTGGTCTCGGTTTGCTATATATAAAAACGCTGTACTTTTTTCTTACTGTACTGGCGCTGTCAGCGTCGGCTACCGTCGCTAACATAAAGATACGCTATGATGCGAAAATTCCCCAATTTCGCTATATTTGGGACACGCGTCATATATGTGTTCTACAGTATATTAAAATTGTAATTCTTGATCCAGAAATCACGACATTATGTTAGAAAGATCATAAAGAGATCTTCCCTTGGCTGCTATTGTTGGCTGTTCTCTCATAAAACTAAGATGCGGTGTATAAGACCGTGCTGTGCACGGGTTGCAGATAGTATATATATAAGAACGCCTTTAATGAAAAAGTAGCATATATATGCAAGTATGCCGGTGACAAAATATGCACATACTCAAATGCACCCTTGGTTGTATCAGTTTTGAGAAATTTTCTAACTTTTCAAATATTTCTAATGTGGCAATTTGCAGACTTGATAACTTCTGGTACATGCGCAGACATATTCATATTGGGATTAAAAACAGCACTCAGATTACCAACTGGTTCATCAAGAACTGGTACTCTTACGCCATTTATGATAATACTAGACATAGAGATTTTTGCCCACATCTGTTGGGTACCCATAACCAGAACCTCTGTCTTTTGTATTTCTTTTTCTTTTGAGACGTCCATGTATAGATGTCGGTGAGGCAGTTTCCCAGCAGTTACCCCTATGTCAACTGCACGCTGATTGAAAGTTTTGATAGAGACGTAGAGTTGTGTATCATCCGCATAAGCATGGAGTTTAAGACCATGCTTTTTTTATCAGTATTCCTATGGGTATGAGGTAGATCAGGAAGAGCAGAGGGCCCAACACTGATCCTTGTGGTACAGACCATAGGATTTCATGTGATGCGGAGAATGAATCATTTATCTGAACTTGAAGAGTACGGTCACAAACCATACTGGCCAATGCTTGTAAGGATGTCATTCTGTACCGTCACCAGTGCTGTAACTTGTCAGTTGCTGAGCAACCACCCTCTCTAAAACCTTGATACAAAAGAAAGGTTGCTAACAGGGCAGTATTTCTTTGAGTATCTCAGGGTCTAAGGTAGCTTTAAGTAAAGGTCTCGGTGAACTAAATGGCGTATCCCTTCGAGTAGTACCATTGCATAGTCCCCATTAAAACTGGGGGTAGGGACGATTGAGGCCTATAAATGGAGATATATACAACTTTATTAAACAAATATGGTATTTTTGGAATGGGTAGGGACAGGGCTTTTGTTTTTCGGCCATAGAGTGAAGTTTGTTGCTCGGGCGTATGAATACCAAGCTGGAAGTGATCGAGTTTGTTTGTATGCTGACTCGTTTCTGACTTTGACCACCAGAGGGCCAATCTGTCACTCTGACCTATGTTGGCCCATAGAAAAAAAAATCATGATATGACCCCTAATTTTTTTGGCTTAATTTAAAAGAGGAGAATGTTCTGATCAAAATAATAACAACTTTAGGTGTGAAAGCATGACTAGTTTTTGAGCTAGCCAAGCATTTTTGTCATACCACAGCTGAAATTCACCCGTCAGCTTTGGAATTAGTTCACCGAGACCTAAAGGGGCTACCACATCTGATTACATATAGGTACTTGAGTTGACCTCAGTGAATCATCAATGGTGTCTGTGATGGTTGGAAGTAGTTCATGTTTGGCATCCCTAATGAGCCAAGTGGGTATAGGGTCCAATATACAACTTTCAGAAGGATATTAACATGTGATCTTTCATACCTCCTCCTGTGCTGTGGTTTGATGAAAACTTAAGCGTTGAAGTAGGCTTATCTGGGGTATATTCAGATTGATGTCAGAGCAATCAGGTATCTCATTTCTGATTTTGTCAATTTTTACAACTTAATGCAGGATTTTCCCCGTGCTTCACTGTCAAATTAGTGGCAGGGAGTCTGCGTGTTGCCTAGCGTAGCGCTGGCTCTCTGCTTGGGGCCCTACTGACTTAGTTTCTCCTCATGGCTCATTGAGATGTATTTGTTCTTCTTTATTAGCATGAAAGAGCAGGTGATAAATTCGTTACGCCCTGTTGGAAAGTGTGTACCGGCCTGCTATCAACCCTCAGTTATCCAGAACCCACTCGGCGGATCTGGATGACTTCGGGTGGATATCAGGCCGGGCCGCACTTTCCAACAGGGCATAGCTCATGGTATCTGTTCAGAAGATCTGAGACGGAGTCACTGCCATCACTAACCCTCAGCCCTTGCACAAAATCTTCTCTAAAGCTGGGCAGGTCAATGGATCAGATTTTTCTCATCACAATTTTCTTTTCTGCGAGTGTGGCATGGGATAGTACATGTGTAGACAGTGCATAGCAGTATATTGTGATCTTTATCATATCACCCACCTTGACTTCTTGGATCAAGTTGGCAGTGGCTCGACACATGATAACATCAAGTGTGTGCCCAGACATATGAGTTGCTGTATTCACAAACTGCAGGATGTAAAAAAGATATATATTAAGCCCAATTAATATTGCTTCCACTGGCTCATCCAATCAGCAATCAGGATTTGTAACATTTTACCGGTCCTTAAATCCCCATGATACCCTTGATCACAGGGCATTAAATCTCATTCATAATGCCCTCCTTCAAATTGTACAAATAGGGCAATGTCATGCATTGTAAGAGGTGCATTTAATTTTTTTGCGCTCGGATCCGTCTTATAGTCACCATCTTTTGCAATCCATAATCCTTGCTTAGTGAAATAAATGGCAAAGGAATAAAGCTTTTATTAAGAACATTCCAGCTTAAATGTCTACTCTGTTGGCATCCAATAAAGGAAAAATATTATTTTGAACATTTCTTAAGTTTTATTTTAGAAGAACCTTGAAAATATTTCAAAACATAAGATATTGATTGGAAAAATGCAATTCTAAAATACTTAGTTCTTTTTATCGCCTATTGATGGCTCCACTAGGTGACCAGTTCCCTTTTTCACTCACAATTTTGCAATTTGAATTGCAGTGTGAACAAATGTGCGACAGAGTACTGGTACTCACTGAGCAGAAGAACTTATGACTATGACTGACACAGGAACATTAAAGATACAAAATTGGAAGAAATACTGAACAAAAAAGATAGTAGACAACAGACCTTGCTAAGAAGAGATTTCTTTTACATATACTCTGAGGAGAGGGGATGATTGCAAAGAATTTGAGCCAGAGTTATTTTTGTTGCCATTCAACCTTGCAACTAGTGCAGAACTGGACTTGTACCTGAAGACATTTTTTGGAAGTGTATGTTGTAAAAAGGGACAATAGAACTCTCATACCCCACTAAACTATGGGTTGAAGAGCGTTTTGATGGAGGAGTTTGTGATATAACAGTTAGGGTAATTTTCCCACAACAGAAAAAATGATTGCAGCTATGCTGAAAGAGCTGAGAAATGGAGGGAAGTCCAAAACTGCACACACCAAACCACTTTCAGCAAATGACCAGAACATGTGCAGGGAATATTCTTCAAAGAATATTGATCAGCCAGTAGTACTGCAGATGTATGTTTGGCTTGTAATCACACTGTGCCTTGGCTTAAGAGGCAGGGAAAACAGAGAGAAATGACCAAGGAAACCACAAAAGTATTTCAGGACAAGGATGGCAAGATGTACTCCTCTGGATCATATCTTAGAATTTAAACGTTCATGCACGGCACAGTTGTTGTTTATCTTCATATTAATATTCAATATTTCTCCAAATATCTTTCAATGAACTGCTTTTATCCCAACATTATGACCAAACTAGTTTGGGCTTTTCAATACTGGACATGGTATCAATGAGTTTAATACATACCTACTTTAGACTATCCCGACCTGTTCCAAATACTCTATCCTCAAAGATATTACTGAGGTTATTATGTTGACTTGATACTTTCAATATTCTTACCTTTAATTTACAGTCCATCTTTCTGGTGTCAAAGAACTATCAAGGCCTTGAGACAGACCCTGGTGAACCTGAGAGCACAGAGTCATAGAGCACAGAGTCACTCGCTCACTTTAGCACTATTATTCAGATATTTCACATGAGCAATGCTCAATGATGGCAAAATATAGCAGTTCAGCTACAGGTTTGCCCCAGACTGCAACTTCCTATAGTGAGGCAACAAGTGCTGCTTAATCACCTCAATCCTGACGAAACGGCCGTATTTCACTGACCTAAATTGCAGATCAGGCCTGGTTTAACAAGATACCTGTTGTGAAATCACCCTTGGCACAATGATTAGCAAGATCTCAATCAATGCTGCTCTTCTAGAAATCCATACCCGTGATTCATTGAGAGCTATTCTAATCACACAGCAGATGGACGGCATCATAAAGCACAGAGACACTCGCTCACTTAAGCACTATTTATCAGGTATTTCACATGAGCAACGCTCAATGATGGCAAAATATAGCAGTTCAGCTACAGGTTTGCCAAAAACTGCAAGTTCCTATAATGAGGCAACAAGTGCTGCTCCTATAGAACCCGCGTACCCGGTAGCACATACTGACACGTTTGATGATTTGGACATCTCTGACAATGTGTTCATGAAATATCTCACTAAGTTAGAAAGCACAAATGCAATGGCTAATGTTATCAGCCAAAATTGCAATCCTTCGTCTTTCATTCCTTTGGAAAAATCTTTTTTACAGGGCACTCTAATTAATGACCCAAGTGAGCTGTAACTTCACATGAATACATACTTCGGATACATTTGTGGGGAGAGTTGACTCTGGGAGTGGCTTTTAATGCCTCCATAACAACGAACTAGGAAAATTATTATTGTTGACATAGAATTTTGTTATTCATTTAAACTGTTAAGAGAAAGTATCTAATGCCCTCATCATATACATGTTTATCGTTAGAGAATTGTCATCTCATGAAATGTTAGTTCAACTTGGGAGTTGTTATTTTACTATTTCAAAAACCAATTTGTATTTGCCAATTCTAGTGAAAGTGACATGACTATGTGATAAATTGATTACATGATACATGTACGTACGTACATCATACTTCCAGTTATAAATGTATATTGACCTGTTACACCGTTTTATTTGAAAAGCGATTTGTAAAAGTTTCTACTTAGGTCTCATTTTGAGTTTTGACCAATATCACACAAGATAGTATTGACTTAGGGGAGCAATAATAAAAACCTTAATGACTGTCAAGCAGGACATTATGTGTATTCACTATACACTTTCAGGCATCCTAGCTGGACCTTGGATCTTAGGCCCTTGGCCCAGCCAGGATGCCTTCAGGTGTACATTAAGTACACATTATGCTCTGCTGGACAGTCATCAAGGCTTTGATGTAAACCATGCTATAGTAACTTACCAATGAACATGGCATTAGAATAAGGATGTATCTCCCAGCAATGCTGCAAAGATGCATGACATAAAAAGATAAGATGACTTATCAATGTATTCTGTTACAAATGATATTGTACAAGGTACTTGGTTGAAAATCGAATATTAACAAACCTGTTACAACTTAAACATTTCTTCACTAAGGATGTGACTATGTTAGACTTGAATATGACTATTCTGTAATGCCAACAGTTTGCTATAAATTCGTCTATGACTGTTATTGTAGGTTGTCTTTTTTCGTATGATATTTTAAAAACCTTTTGCGTAAATAATTATACAGCTTAATGCATGTTAATTCGTGACTCAAACAGTTACTGTCGATGAACAATTAGCATTTAATGAAAGGGGGTAATTTCTTAAATATGACATGTACTTTAGTTCAAAATCAGTAAGCTGAAGTTGTATTTTCTACAAATATTAGAATACGTAGTAACAGAACAATTAGAAAGATATAGATTTAAATGGGATTATAAATAAGCTCAACATCATATAACAAATGAAATCCATAACTGATTCAACTGAAACACATTGTGATCACTAAATATCAATTAAAAGAACAACACAAGTATTATACTTAGTTAGCTTGTACATATACTTACTATGCCACGTGTTCATTGAGGCCTACTCCTACAAGGATCAGCTCGGCGTTTATATATAAAGTCAGTGGAAGTAAACTGGTCAGAAAAAATATTAGTACCGATTTCTGGAGATAAACACCCATTAGCTTCTTATTTGATGAACCATAACACTGAAAGACAAATATATATGGCATACATACTCTTTATCATCATATACTGAATGTATACTAGCAACATGCCCTACAGTTCAGCAGATTAATAGGCAATACAGTGTTCTAGAAATTTGGTTTGAATAAAGTGGGATAGTTTGCGCATGAATAATTCGTAAACAAACACATATACGTATGTATGTATGTATGTATGTATTTATCATGTATTCATATATGTACTAGTATGTATGTATGCATGTATGTATGTATGTATCATGTATGTATGTATGTATGTATGTATGTATGTATATTTGTGTCTGTGTTATGGTGTGTGTATGTGGGGGGTATGTTTGCATGAATGTGAGTATGTCTGAATATGTGTGTGTGTGTGTGTGTGTGTGTGTTTGACACTGTGTTTATTGGATTGTGGGTGTTTTGCAGCTTGCAGTGTTACTGTTAGATTGGCAACAAATGTTCATACTACCTGCGAAAATACTGTATCACATGCTCCACCCATTCCGTCACCGATTGCCAAACAGGTCACGTTTAAAATCTGAAGTTCAGAAATCAATATCGGTGAATTCATGTAATTGTATGTTCTCCCCACGTTAAAAGGTTGCCTACACATACCCACTAGGATATTTCCAATGTTTGGAAATCAATATTGGTGAGTTCATGTATATGTTCTCTCTACGTTAAAATATTGTCAGCAGGTACCCATTTGAATCGATATTCAATTGGGCTTTAACTTTTTGGCAAAGGCTTGTTTTCCATTATATGTTCCTGCACCTCAATATATGTATATAATCTGGGAGTGAAATGCGTCAACATAGTATGGTCAAGACAGTTCTGTCAATGATATTTTTCATACATTGATAAGCAAAAGGAAGATGAGATTTTCTATCAATATTTCCCTGATGATTATAACACACCTTAAACCAAAAACATCCCCATCATTCAGTATCAATTTTACACAACTGGATTAAGACATTATTAATTGAAAGTCCGATTAAAAACACGGATATTTTAAAAAGACACGCAACTTGAAAGAAAGTGCATCACGTCTTATCTTCTTGTAACCTAATGATAATGTGTATGTCTTTGCTACAAAGAAAATAAGCTGAATGAGAGATTCATATTGTATACAATGTTTGATTAATAAATAGTAGAAGATCAAGCTATTTTTTTCTGGAGTCAGATAGTTAACAACAGTTTGGTTAGGATTGAACATGATCATCGTTGTAACAAAGCATGGTGCTCTGGTGTTAATGTTGGGTTTATTTCCTCTGCAACTCGTTTTTGTTTATACCAGCCAGTGTGGAGTCCTTAATCAGTGTAAGTACCAAGTGTTGTCAATTAGTATACTTGGTATTACTAAAATCATAATGTTTGGATATCAATTAGAGCTTTGTCTAAACATGTAGGACAAAGAGAAAGGGATTTGACATTTGGACCGGAAACTTGGCTTATGGCCACATGTAAGCCCCAACTCCTTTCCCTTTACTTAACGGGCCTATTGGCTGGTAGGGACAGATAGCGAGAGAGTGCGAGAGAGAAATACATAGAGCGAGAAAGAGAGAGAGCGAGAGAAAGCGAGAGGGACATGCATTTGGAACTAAAGAGCAATAAACATTCTGCAATAAATTGAGGTTGTCTAGTTTTTGGTTACATCGTCTCTTCTCCTTGGATAGCAAATTTAGGGAAAAGCGAAACTTTTATTCCTTAAATCAGTGATAATCTATAACGTTCTTGTCTAAATTAGTGTTTAAATCCCTGAGACAGTATTGTAGTCTGGAGTACTGAAATAGGCCACTTTGAGAGTTTTTTGGCAGGGTCCTCCATTGAGGCTGTTTTAGGGGCAATTTGCCCCTTCTGATTGCTGTGGGCTCATAATGCATTTGCCTAAAATGATGGTAACCCTCAGAATATTCATTCTGCTTTATCAATATAATGCAATGAAATACCAACATGACTTCAGTATTACTTTGAAAAATGACGATATTTAATCATTGCTGGGCCTTACAGGGCAACGGCTTGATTCTCCTCAGGTGACCACTGATTCGATCCTGGCACACAAACCTTACAAGAGCTAAACAAGCAAATTATGAATGCATCTGTAAATGATAATACATATGTTTTATCACAAAATTCTACGAACATATTTAACTCCACTATAGTCCAACTAACATCATCAGCTGTCGTCTCTTGGGATAATACCACAAACTAATACAAAGTAACAATTTTGATGTTTTCAAAATGTATAGTTTATTTGCACGATACAATAACCTTTCATTCAGATGGCGTTAGTATGTGGAATTTCCTTTCTGATGAATGGCTCGAAGATGATAATACATATGTGTTGATGATGTCTTGATGAATAATTTAGATTAGTTAACTGTATTTGACCCCCAGAGGAGGGGATTTCCAAAGTGATTTGTCAAGAACCAGAAATTTCAAATCCTGTATATCGTCATATTTTCAGCCATGTTTAGGCTAAAGCGTTACTCCTCATCAAGTGATAATGGTGTGGGAATATGGAGTTTTTCATGAAAATATAAGACTATTCCTTAATCTATGATAACCGTTGCACGTTCTTCGAGATGAATACGAATCCCAAAACTTTGGCAATGGCGGTGAGGAATACTGAGAAGAAAGTGATTGAAAACCCTATACGTAGTGAAAATGGCAACTGTGGCTTCTAATCAGTATTATCAGGGAACATAATTCATAGCGTAGATTGAATCTCTTGCATATATTAGCAGCGGGATAAAAAAGCTTCAGCAGTGAATAACATCAGCTAAGTAATCATCTAATCACACCTTAAAATGCCTGAATATGATTTATTGGATTTTTTTTATCTCTCTTCTCCCACACGTACTGTTGTCCATTGGCAGCGACACACAGACATATGTTTGTGCGTGTTGTATGTATGTTATGTAAGTCTGTCTGTTTGTCTGTATATATGTATGTATGTGTGTGTGCATGTATGTATGTATGTATGTACGTAAGTATATACTTATGCATGTATGTATTCATGTATGTTTGTACGTATAAGTGTCGGCAGGTAGTTATGTATGTATGTATTTATGTATGTATGTTTATATGTATGTATGTATATATGTATGTATGTGTGTGCGTGCGTATGTATATGTATTTATGTCAATATGTATGTATGTATGTATGCGTGTATGTATGTGTGTATGTATGTGTGTATGTATGTATGTATTCATGTTTGTATGGATGTATGAATACACGTATCTATCTATGCGATCAGTTAAAAATGTGAATATGACTATTATTGAGATGAGGATTTCTGGATGACCACAGAAATTTAAGAGTAAGGTTGGTACTCACTGTTAGAGCTAAGGCTACGCCATCTAATTCCTCTCGTCCAAATCTGCCACAGAATGCTAAAGCTATGGGCCCGAGTGAGGCCTTTAATGCTTCGGTGATAATCTACAATCATAGTGATCAATTATTTAAATATTTCAAATTCCTCAAACAACAATTTAGATTAAATACCCTGTAAATTTTTCAAAATGCATCTATCATGAAAATACCAACTGCGATGCAGGATCATGACTTTGAAATTTAATGCTGTTATTTAGATTTGTTAATAGGACATCACCGCATGGTTGTGTCGAAATGCACATGTTTCACAAACAGAGTTATGCAGCAGGTGGTGATGATTGTGCTAACATTATTGTATTAGGAATATTGAGCAATCCAGAATCTGCGATATAACTTTTTACAATTCATTAAAACCTCTGCTTACCATAGGCCATGCCAGGTTGAGTATCTTCTTTAACTCCACCCAGTAGTTCAGAGGAAAGACCATTCTGCATAGATCAGCACATCTATAGCTGGCTTCATTTTTGTCCTCATCTAGTGAGTGAAAAGTTAGTTAGAATATATCACAGATGAGGATTATAGCCCTAAATTTAAAGATTCACACAAGACATCACCATATCTGGATGGTCACTTGTCTATTCTACCATCATCATATTTGGAAGGTCAGGTGAAATCGCATCATCATTTTCTGTTGATCATCTGATTGGTATGGTCTGACTTTTCATGGACGCCAGCAGTGACTTTTTAAGTAGATCAATTTATATTACACTTCTGTCATCAAAGATGGCAACCAAGCAGTGTGCCTTTGCTGGTGCTCTTACAGAAAAGGCTGTTTCACAATTAGGTTCGAACAAATGAACCCTTGAGTTCTCTGCAAATAAATGGAAAGGCGCGCGAGGAGAGATGAGGTCGATTCGACCTGCTTTGCAAATCTCTCCGCCTCTTTGGTGACCGGATGTGGTCCCTTCGGTCCAAAGGGCTTTGCCGGGTCCCAATCTACCTTGTAGGTAGACCGGAGGTACTCCGTTACCTCGGCGTCAACTTCGAGAACCTTGAGCAAGGTTTTATCTTCCTCCACAAGAGGGAAGAAACGCGCGAGCGTCGAGTCTCCGAAAGACCTGGCCTCCTTCACCACCTGCCTGTCGTCGACATTGCATGCTATCTTGGATACCCGGTCGCGGGCCCAAAGGGACGGTGCCTCCACTGAACGTAGCAAACACGCTGAACTCCGATTCCTTCGCGGGCGAGGAAAACTTAAGCACTTTTGCTAGTGTATGGAGTACTGGGACGAACTCGAGAGGGCGGGAAAACTTGAAATCCTGCGCCTCCCAGGATTCGCGCCATGACCTAGTGAGGTCAGGATGTGGTGGGATCGTGTGATCTCCGCTACCATCCTTAGGCGGACCCAGTCTCGTATACACTGACGCCACCGGAGCGGTGGACGTCGAAGCCTCTGAGGTGGCATAGACACCACAGGTGGAGCCACAGGCTCTGCAGGCTTATCCGAAGCAGCGCCCAACAGCTAACTGATCATCCTCCTCGTCCTCCAATTGGTCAGAGAACAGACCCGGAGATAAAGATGCAGGTGACGACCGGCCAGACCTCGTCCTGGTAGGCGAGATAGAGCCCTCACGGCGGTGAAGTCTCTTAGACGGGGGAGGCGAGTGCCTAGACGGAGAGAGAGAGGGAGACCTTGGTCTCTTCTCTGGAACAGCCGGCTTCTCCAATTTTTGAGAGATTGCCGCCAGCGACTGAGTTATTGCCAGGAGTGACTGTGTCATTTCTGGTTGCGGGGGTGGGGGAGGAGGAGTTACCTCCTTCAGCGCCGCCACTAAAGCCGCGATGTCGAGCACCGGAGGCACGCTTGGTGCCTGCTGTGGCTGCGGCTGTATAACCGGGGTCACGATTGGAGGAGGCAAAAGATCCTCCCAATCGTGGCCCTGGGAGCCCAATTGGTCCGCTAACTGGGATAAACATTCCATATTTTCTTGCTGGCCACAAGGGATGTCATCCCCCTCTGAGTCCTCCCCGAAAAGGTCCACATAGGGGTCGCCCCCTAGCGGATCCGATTCAAGATCGGGGTTCAGAGGATCTCTCACTGGAGAGGCGGCTCTCCCCTGGGCTGCGTCATAAGACTTTAAAGCAGCCTTTGTTGCAGTCCGCCTGACTGGTGGAGATGGTGCTACTGCGAGAGTTACCGCAGGTGCGGTGCTCACCGCAGATGTGGTCGCGGTAGCCGAAGCAATCCTCCGAGTGCTGCTCCTAGTAGTGGGGCCTAAAGACCCCTCTGAGGCACCACTCTTCGTGGCCCCCCCTTTTTTCTTACTAGGAGCAGCAGCTCTGCGGAGCTTCTTTGCCGGAGGCGACTCGTTACGATAACGAGATGAAGGCACAGCCTTCCTAGGAAATCTCCTGCATTCAGGATTAGGAGATTTGTCCCCAGGTACCTTCCCCGCGGATGCGGAAGGAGGTACTGATACCGCAGATGCGGAAGTTACCGCAGATGCGGAAGTTACCGCGATTGCGGAAGTTAATGCGATTGCGGAAGTTACCGCGGATGCAGTAGTTACCACACCTCCAGCGATTGTGGGAGTTACTGCGATTGCGGGATTTCCCGCAGATGCAGTAGTTACCGCACCTCCCGCGATTGCGGGATTTACCGCAGATGCAGAAGTTACTGCAGATGCGGTAGCTGCGGTACGTCGAGTTCTGGCTCGACCTCGCTCCGTTTACGAACCCAAATGTTCGCTACGGGCTTTGGACTTCCTAGCCCTGTAAGTCGCGTCCCTCTCAGACCGTTTGATACGCTTGGTCATCCAGGCGTCAAACCCAGCCCAAACCTCCTCCGTCCAAGATTCGCACACATCACAAGTGTGACTTCTGTCACACAGGGTGTGTCGAGAACAGCACCCATGCGCGATCCAGGGTTCTGTAGGAGAAGGGCATGTTGTGAAATTCGGGCCCCACACCGAATCTGAGAGGATGGTCGTCCCGCCGCGGGACAGACGCTGTAGACACTGGCCGACGACATTGGTCGAAGGTCAGACAACAAAGACAATAAAAGTACAGATATACACAGAGATACAGACAATTTACCTGTCCCAGCGATATATAACAAGATTACGGTTATACTCCCTCGTGTGTCTGGACTGTATGCTCAAATTCTGAGGAGCCCTCCTCTAAGTTATCGCAAGGATCTTCCATAGGGAGAGACTGCCAAATGAGAGCCTTCCTTTTGGGTGACCAGAGCAAGCCCTGGAGATAGCTTCCAATGTGAGCAGGTAAGAATTTAGTAATAAAAGTAGATTTAGTGTACTCCTATTTAAAGTCATAAACATTGTATTGCAGTGTGTTTGTTTCTTTGTTCAACACCTTTCTGAAAGTAACATTTCACAATATGATGAAATCACCCTTTTTTCCTGTAGAACCCTCTTATGGTCACTACTATTGCTTTAGATGATACGACTAAACTTCGGAAGCCTGTGCCAACAGATATGAAATTTAATATAATGTCCTAGGCTGTTTCAGATGAATTTTAATATCTGGTGATCTGTGATTCTGTAGCATGTGATTCCGTAACAGAAAAACATGAATTTTTGAACTTTTGAAATTGCTCAGATAGGGTCATAACCATAGACCTTCATCAAAACAAGAATTTATACATTAATTTAGCTATGAGGGGCACAATTTGAAAAATATCTTTTTTTGAATGGTGGCTTCGTGGCGCGGCAAGTTGGTGATTCCATAAGAGTTTCTTATCTTATCTTTAACTTTAGCATTAACTGATAGTTTCTATATTTAAAATTACATATTGTGCACACATGTTTGAACAAGAAAATATGTGTCTATTACCAAATCGCAGTTTCAAAATGGTGTAAAACAGTAATGGCTATGACTAGGACAAAGCTATGACTAGGACAAAACTGTAAGGAAATCAAATAACGTCTATTTAATCCAGAAGTTTATACAGAAGTTTCATAGAAAAGGGTCATGAAAGTATGTAGTGGCGCCACCTATATTCAAACCATAACACATATACTCCTTTTCCGTCCAACACTTTAGGGCTATAAATTAACTTTATAAATGTGAAAACAGAATCAACGTATTTTCTCTTGGAATAGAGTTATAGTCATTTTAGTGAGGACTCTCCAGGCTTGTAACTCTGCTGGCCATTAGGTGGCGCCACAGGGGTCTTAGAGGGGTCGGATTCACGAGGTACCCTTCTAGAATCGTTTGTCACACCAAGTTACATACTTGTACCATATAAGCGCTTTTACCAAAAAGTGCAAGATTCACTTTATTTTTTTTAAATATCTGCTGGATTATTAACCGTTATACGCTAACACGTTTTAACTGCATTGCACATTGATAGACTATGATCTTAGCGACTTCACTATAGTTCCTATTGATATATTTCAATAGTCTATAGAACATCCATGGTCAAATGACAGTTTATGATGGTAAAATAATCCTACTCACCTTTTTCCATTTTAGTGTATATTTCCATTTACTTCCAATACACTGTCCTGCATGTCTCTGCAAATGTGCTTAATAGAGCTACAACCGGGTCTCCTTTTGACTCTTACACCACATGCGTTTATAAGTTATAGCCCTTCATCCAATGTAGAGATAACTATTTAACAAGTCGTTATCAGAAAGGCCTGACAGCTTTTACGGCTATGAAGTGTGGTATGAAGTGTGGTGTAAAATGAGGCTAACGCAATCAAC
>OZ012690.1:33874423-33891923 GCA_963942565.1 Maea johnstoni
ATCAACAGATGACTATCAATACTACACTACTTTACTCACTATGTAATCTTTTTGTGAAAGGGTTCTAATGGTTGCAATGGCAACCACGTGCTAGACCGAAATGTCTGACTCTACATTTGCCTAGATGCTGACTCTCAGTGTTAATTTGGCTATTTGGATGTTTATTAGATATTTTCAAGGTCTCTTTGGCAATGAGACAGGACGCCATCAATAGTGAAAATAGATCACCTCGTGGCAGTATGTTACAGATCAGTGGCATGGGATTGCAAGGGAGCTACCTGCATTAGATCTGTTAGCAGAAGGTGGTTGAAGTCAACTTCAGTCAAAGCATGTGATTCGGCTCCCATGTAGACAATTTCCGAGGGTTAACACACAGCCAGAGTGAATTGTCATAACTTGACATTGAGCGTTTGGTTACAGGACTTTTCTCTACCTGTGGATCTATAATCTCAGAACAAAATTACTTGCTACTCCAGCTTCTGGTTTGACACGCTATAGCAAAATACCAGGATGAAGAAGGAAGTAAATATCTTACCTCACGTACTTAGAACTATTAAAGAGCTGTATCTTTTACAAAATATTTTGTTGAAAATAAAGTTCAAAAGGAAGTCAGTGCAGGACTTTTGTTCTCCCTATCTTCATTCTGTGGAACCTTAAACCTATTTACATCTGGCCTGACACCTACTTCAGAGTAATAATTGATAACTGAACTACAGTTATTCACGAGGAAACTTGTACCTGTATCCCAGCTCTTAGTTGCATGTGCACAAACATTTTCACTGTTCGACAGAGAACACCCTCTCCAATACAGCACTCATAAAATTACCCGTTGCCCAGGCTTTTTATAAGACTAGCACCGCAAGTTACACCAATCAGCATACAAATGCCAAAACAGGCCACACCAATTGCACTAGGCATGTTTGATGAGTGGGGGAGAAACACAAAAACATATTTCAAATATATATATATATATATATATATATATATATATATATATATATATATATATATATATATATATATATATATATATATATATATTATATATATATATATATATATATATATATATATATATATATATATATATATATATCATATATATATATATATATATATATATATATATATTTATATATATATGTATTTATATATACAAATATATATATATATATATGAATATGTAAACATATATATATGAATATGTATACATATATATACATACATATATGTAAAAATATGTATGTATATCTTTATCTATATATCTATATCTATCTATCTATCTATCTATCTATCTATCTATCTATCTATATATATATATATATATATATATATATATATATATATATATATATATATAGATAGATATAGATATAGATATAGATATATATATATATATATATATATATATATATATATATATATATATAGATATATGTATATATATTTAGTGGTGGGACGATTAATCGTAAGCTCAATTGCTCGACTCATTCTGAGCTGAGTTCCGATTGATTGAGATGACGTCCCATCACTCGAATTCCGCCGAGCGATAATTACCTTTTTACCACTAGGTTCTGTTGCCACGACATTCAATTGCAAAAGTGTAAAGATTTGTACTCCCCGTTTTTGGTTGTTTCGTTGTCCCTGCTGTCTTGTTTCTTGCTTGTTTGTGGTTGTTTTGTAGGTAATCAAGCACATTGTAAAGTGCTAACAAAACAACCACATCGCCATGAAAATTGCACATGTGCTGCCATTGCGCTGGGCCTTTCCTGTTCAAGGGACCGGCGCGTTCTTTGAAAACATTAGCAAGATGGCCACTAGTGATGATATTGTTGACAAAAAGGGAAGTCCTGGATGTCCCGACACTTCAGACTTTCGAAAGCAACAAAAGGGAAAGCTGTGTGCAAAATATGATAATAATGGTGATGATAATGACACCTATGTTAGGCAAATACTACAGATATAATTATGTATTTAATCAATCAGTAAATGACTTTAAGGTTTAAATGATATTGTGTTTCTACTATTTAGGTCTATTGGATTCCTTAATCGAGGATTCAAATATATATTGAACTAATTGAAAAATTCAAGAAAATATATAATAAAATCAATAAACAAAATAAATAATGTATGCATATATTATTTCGTACATTTAGGGCAAACAACTAATTCTTGCCAAACATCTTAAGTCGGCCCACAGCCTCACACCTGACATGAGGACTTCAGCAATTGGACCCATAACTGTGCAGCCAAAAATAACTACATCATATCAGATCTCTGGTGCCACAATCGTGCCACTAACTAAGGCAAGGTCAACTGCCATAACTCAGTCCGTCAGAGAGTTTATTATCGATGGACTATACCCCATCTCCATCGTAGACAAGCAAGCCTCCCTGAAGATGTTTAATGTAGTTGAACCAAAGTAACAGGTTCCTAGCAAAAGGACAGTAAAAGCAAATGTGCTTGATAAAATGGAAAAAGAAATGACAACTTCCATCATGCTAGATCTTGAGGGTCTTGAGTATGTCACCATAATGCATGACTCATGGACGTCCATGGCAAACAGGTGCTATGAGACGGTCGCAGTACACTACATCAACCAGTGGTGGCAACTACAGGGAAAAGTCTTGTCCACACTTGTAGTTGAAGGATCGCACACCTCAGAAGCCATACAAAAAGCCCTGTTAGAGGTCAAGACAAAGTGGAGACTCCCAGAGTTTTTTGCGGTAACAGATAGTGCTGCCAACGAGGTTAAAGCGTTCAGCCTCCTGAAATGGCCAAGGGCGCCCTGTTTTGGGCATAACCTAAACTTAAGTGTTAGGGCGGGGCTAGCAATACCTGAGGTTGCAAGAGTTGTAGCTACTGGCTACTGGTATGCTCAAGATCAAGCAGGAGGCACTCTTCCCACATGACCCTGCTTAGAAAGATTTGAACCTGTTGCAGGACACCCCAACATGATGGAACAGTACGGTCGACATGCTCAAACGCCTGCTGGACCTCATGCCTGCTATACATGCAACCGTCATCGACCCAAATGCGAGCACACATGTAAAAGTCCCTCTTTTGATGAGCAGGCCTTGGTAGAACGGTTAATCGTAACATTAGTTACGATTAACCGTTCTACCACACAGGTGTCCTCAGAAACAAAACCAACGCTTCACTATGTCCTGCCAAGGCTCCTGCATCTGCAGAATTGCCTGCAGCTCCCATCCGACACAAATGCAGAGAGGAAGTTCAAGAAGGCTATGACAGACAACTTGCCAATGCGTCCTTTTGATCTACCAGCCTACAAGATGGCCTTCTTCTTACACCCAGAGACCAAGCAACTGAGGTTCCTGACCGAAGAACAGAGGAAATTCACAATTGATACAGCCATGGAGGAGGTATTTACCTTAAGTCAAGGACAAGGTTTGTTGAAGATCAAGCAAGAGTCATCAGAAACTTAACAGGCTGATCCAGATGCTGAACCAACTCTACCAACTCTACCTCAATTACCTGAAGCCATGCCAGCAGTCCCAGCACTACCAAACTTAGATGTGCCAGAGCCTGAGCCTCAGCCTGAGCCTGAGGAACCAGAAGCCAAAAAGAGTAAAAATGAAGATCAGTCCACCATAGATGATCTTATCTGCATGGGCATAGGAAAAATCAACCCCAGGACCAAGATCAGACAGGAGTTAGAGAGATATGATCTGGAACCACCAGCAAGAGGGGCCACTCTTCAATGGTGGAGGCAGAGGGTGAGCACCTTCCGCAATCTTTTGCACCTGGCAAGGAAATACCTATGTATTCCTGCATTGTCTGTGCCATATTCAGTCTCACCGGGAATAAAGTTAATTATAAAGAAAAGATGCAGCCTCACCTCAGCTAATGTCAACCAGCTGATTTTCCTCAACAAAAACCGAAGAATTCCAGATGAGCAGGTGGAGGAGGAGGAAAACAGCAGTGAGGAAAAGGACGACTAAGAAGAAAGAAGTTGTTGTACAGTAGTTAAGATAGTTAAAGACCAAAAAGAAATTCATAGACTGGATTTTTAGAAGTGTGAAAATGAGCTGAAACACTGCGAACCTAGTTTTGATACTGGAGAAAATATCCAAGTTTTTTTTACCACTAAAATATCCTGGGAAGTACACCTTCCGATGCTGTCCTCATGTTGAAGACAGGTTTGTTTGTTTTTTAGTTTGATAATTCTAAAATGTCAGTCGCTAGTTTGGAGTTTTGTAAGAATTGTCCAGATTTTTTTAGATTTTTTTGAACATTCATTCAATGCAAACACTTCTTGGAAAGTGCGCCTGCTATCCACCAGAAAAACTGACTGGTCCCCCTCATGCATGTAGATAAACAATTTGTGATTGTTCTAGAAGACACCCGCCATCTTTTGAAGAAGAGCACATCAGAACTGGGATGCATAACAATGTATCCCCTGAGTCTTATCACAGAAATAGCGCAATTGGTAAGTCACAGACATTTATTTTATTCTGATGTATTGTATGTACATATATATGATACTTTATTTCAGGTTGAAATTGTTGCATAGTGGACTTGCAATCGGTTGTATTTAGTTTTCATAACTCACAAAATTTCTCGATGTCACATATTGCTTTCTCTATATGTTTCGGCTTTCATGTTCATTATATTTCTTTATCGGTACCACAGACTGCAAGTTCATAATCATTCAGGTTGTATAAATGCAAAATTTAGCCGTCATTGGGTGCAGCCGAGATCGGCATTATGAACTTGCAATAAGTGGTCTGGTCATCGTAATTCTCAAAATTTTCCGCGGCCTCGCACCAGCTTCCTATTCTTGTTTCGGCCTTATTATCTCTTTAATATTCTCACATATTTACCACAGATTGCAATTCCAAATTGTCTTAGCTCTTTTACTGTGTTTTGGGCAGAAGAAAAAGTATTTTGTTCTCGTTTTGGGGGCTATGAAACAAGTGGTAGTTTACCTCAGGTAAACTACCAAATAATCGATTATAATCCATTACTCATTCGGCAATGTCGCCGAGCGGTCAACCAGCAAATTTTGAACGATTCCCAGCACTAAATTATATACATATATATATACATATTTGCTGTGTGTGCCCCCTGCTTTAACAATTTTAGTAGAAGTTTAAACATCGTGATGTTATTAATCGTTGATTGCGTTATCTTCCACTGCACGGCATTGCACCTGATGGGAGTATTATATCTATATTCTATCTATCTATATATCTATCTATATATATAGGCTGTCAGGCTTTTCTGATAACGAGTTGTTAAATAGTTATTTCTACATTGGATGAAGGGGTATAAACTTGTGTGGTGTAAGAGTTATATAAACGCCTGAAGGTAGCGTCATGAAGCACATTCACAGAGACAAGCAGGACAGTGTAATCGAAGTGAATGAAAATTTAAACACTATAATGGAAAGAGGTGAGTAGGATTCTGTTACCATCAGTAGCTGTCATTTGACCATGTGCCATAACCTAATGAGATATATCAATAGGAACTATAGTGAAGACGCTAAGGACATACACCTTCAATAAACAATGCAGTTAGAATGTGTAAGTGTATAACAGTTACATGTAAGCCTGGGTTACATTAACGGGAATTCAGAGCCAAATTAGGGCTGAACTCAAAACCAAGTTTATTAAACATGCACCGCAACATTTATTCCAAGCATTAAGTGCTATGCAGTGCAGTTCACAATACCCTAAAAATCTGGCTGTTTGCTGTCTCTCTTCAAGGCTTAGTTTTGAATAGCATTCAAGGTATGTGAGAACATTCTTCTCAGTGATGTTTTAATTATTTTGTCATTCAAGCAAGAAAGAAAATGTTTGCCATTAGAGGATTTATGTGCACCATACTCCTGTTTATTAAATGGTTAGAAATGGTTAGAAAACATGCGTTAATACATGATGTGACTAGACTTTGCAGATGATACACATCTCTATAGCTTCATCAAATCTATCATTATCGATATGACTGTGGAAAAGGTGCCTTAGCGACATCAAAATATGGACGCTTCAGAGTAAGCTCTTTATTAAAGGGAAAACAGCAGAGGAAATATCATCATTACTCTTCAACATATTTCTTGCAGAACAATTTGCTAGGATCACCATAAACTAGGTATTACCATTAGTGGTGATGCTCGGAAAACTTAATCTTAATTTACATGCAGAAATATCCCAGATACTTGGCATGGTAAGTCCTTAATCGCCTGCAAACATGCATATTCCAAGGGAACACATGCCTCTTAGTTGAACTCCCATTGAATATCTTATGAATGATATTGGCATGAACATATGTTCAATATATTATGGATGCCATTTCACGAAATCATTGAATAATCAAGGGTTAGTAAATACTTTATTTTTATCAATATTAAATATAACTAAATGTTATTGTTAATTTTTGAAAAGTAGACGAAGTTTGATAGAGAAATGGTGTTTCATTACCCTATACATACGGGTGTCCATAATACATTCTAACTTTTCCCTACATAGATGAGGAGAAAAGTAAAGCTGGCCATAGATGTGCTGATCTATGCAGAATGGTCTTTCCTCTGAACTACTGCGTGGAGTTAAAGAAGATACTCAACCTGTCATGGCCTATGGTAAGCAGAGGTTTTAATGAATTGCAAAAAGTTACTGTATCGCAAATTTTGGATTGTTCAATATTCTTATTAGAATAATGCTGCATATCACTGTTTGTTAAACAGAACTTCATTTTGAGAATGGCAATCGCACATGTACACTCGTTCATTTTTGATAAACGATGTTAATGCCTAAGAAACCAAATGAGCAAATCAAGATAATGTGATACTTATTTAGACACATCGTCTGAGAGAAGAACGTCTCGCTTTGAATAACAGGCAAACGTTTAAGTTATTTCTAGTCACCATATCGAAGCAATGATAGCATATATGTATCCATACAACCATATTTTGTTATATCAACGAGTCCAAAATAATAGCATTAAATTTCAACGCCATGATCTTACGTCGCAGTAGGAACTACATTAACGCATTTTCGAAATTAACCTAGTTAAACTGTTGATGTTCGAATTGTTTGCTGAAAAATAGATAATCAAATAATTGTTCATTATAATTGTAGATTATCACCGAAGTATTAAGGGCCTCACTAGCGCCCATAGCTTTAGCATTCTGTGGCAGATTTGGACGTGAGGAATTAGATGGCGTAGGCTTAGCTCTAACAGTGAGTATCAACCTTACTTTTAAATTTACCCAATTTGGGTGCAAGTAAGCTATAAAAAACATAAAACATACATCTACAATAAAACTGCCACGGCAGTCCAGTTATTAGTATGTTTATCCTTTGTTGTCTAAACATGGCTTATACAGTTCTTTTCCTGCATGTTCAGTTCTTCTCAATCTTCCTCTTCTGCTTTATTATAAAATGGTGTTGGTGGGTTTACGACTCCTGTTTTTATGTTTAGACACTGGAACATGATATGGATATGAATTCACCTAATTGTGCAAGATTTTAAGATTATTTCCTTATCTCTACACCATAAAATCCTTCTACAGTAAATGCTGAAGCGTGGTTAAGTGTACTAACTTATGGTAGTGCATTTGATATAAGTAGAAAGATCACACCACATATAAATGAAAACAATTTCAATGTTACAAACCACAAACTAAGTCACTTAATGTTCGAGGATGTGTATAGAGCCAGAAACAATATTGCTATATAGTCTCTTTAAAACCTCCCAGTACAGCCCTAACAATCCAACTTCAAATTGCCCGCCACAACTTAAGTAACTTAAAACAGCTAAGTGTAGTTCTTTTGTTTGAGGTTATCACCATGACTAACAGAAACATGTGGTCGTTGGTTGATATGTAAGACTTCCTATATCGAACCTCCAGCCGATTCTCTGCTGAGGCTTTTCATCACTGTGCTAATGATATGCAAGAGATACATTGTACACTATGAGTTACTGTAGCTGATAACACTAAAGTGACACTTTTTCTGATTAGAAGGCACAGTTGGCATTCTCAGTACGCTTATGTTTTTAAATCACTTATTTTCCTCTCAACATCTCTCGCAGCCAAAGGCCACTGATTCGTATTCGTCGTTAAGAACGTGCACCAGTTGTGATTAATTAAGGATTAGCCCCTTATTTTCCTGATAAATTCCACATTCCCGCACTATTATCACTGTAGTCTAAACTTGCCAGAAAATGTGACAATAAACAGCATTTCAAATTACTGGTTCTTGAAAAATCACTTTTCTAATACTAACGCCACCTGGAAAAAAGGTTATTGTACTATGGAATTAACAATGAATATGATTGATCTTTATACAACTGTTGTTAACTTTATGGCCCCTAAAAGAAATGAGCTTGATCGTCTACTATTAAATTCGTAATCATTATCAAAATGAAAATCTCTTGTTTGTAGCAAAGAACTCTAAACCATCACTAAACGGTGACAAAGTAGCTCAGTTGGTTAGGTGTCGGACTAGTAATCAGAGGGTCGCTGGTTCGATTCCCGGCCACTCCGGGCACTTTGGTCGTTCTTGGGCAAAACAGTTTATTCCATGTTGCTTCAGTCTACCCAGCTGCAAAATGGGTACCTAGCATAAATAAGGCAGTGCTTAGAGTGTGTGCGCTATATGCTGCCAGTTACTCTGGAATATCCCCCGGGGGATTGAAATGGTTTCTGCATGTACAGTGCCTGCTAGGGGAGGAAGGTCGGGTGAGCACTTCGGTGGATACAAGACTATAAACCGAATACCTTTACCTTTACTAAACCATCACTTGGTTACAAGTACATGTAGATAAGAGTGAATACACTTTCCTTCAATTCGCATGTCTTTAACCCAAGTTATACAAAGGTTAATCATTTTCAGATCAATGAAACTCCAAGGTAGTTGAATATTTACTTATCCTACTTACAGTATACGATATGTTATATTCATCAGGGAAATATTGATAAATAATCTCATCTTCCTTTTGTTTATCAATATATAAGATATATCACTACAGAACTGTCTTAGCCATACTGTCTTGTCACATTTCACTCCTAAACGATACACATAAATTGAGGTACCTAAACATGTATTAGAGCCCAAACAACGAAGTTCCAGCCCATTGGGAATATCCCAATTGGTATGTGAAGACAATATTTTAACGTGGAGTAAATGATACATGAATTCACCGATATTGATTTCTGAACTTCAGATTTTAAACGTGACCTGTGTGGCAGTTGGTGACGGAATGGGTGGAGCATGTGATACAGTATTTTCGCAGGTAATATGAACATTTGATGCCAACGTAACAGTTAACACCGCAAACTGCAAAACACGCACACCCATACAATCATACACCCATATTCACACATCCACACACGCCCACACTCATACCCAGGCCGCCCCCACCCCCTCACACACATGCCCTAACACAGATACACACATGTACATATATAGTGCATGCATGCACGCACGTACGCACACACGCACGCACACACACATACATACATACATGTGTGTGTGTGTGTGTTTACGCATTATTCATGTGCAAACTATCCCAGTTTATAACCAAAATATTAGAACACTGTCTTGCCTATTATTATGTGGACCACTAAACTGTACGGCATGTTGCTAGTATCCATTTAGTATATGGTGACAAACAGTATATATGCTATATCTACTTGTCTTTCAGTGTTATGGTTCATCAAAAAAGAAACTAATGGGTGTTTATCTCCAGAAATCGTTACTGATATTTCTTCTGACCAGTTTACTTCCAATGACTCTTTATGTAAACGCCGAGCTGATCCTTGTAGGATTGGGCCTCAATAGACAAGTGTCATTGTAAGTACATGTACAAGCTCACTAAGTATAATACTTGTATGAGTGTAGTTTTTTGAATACATATATATATATATATATATATATATATATATATATATATATATATATATATATATATATATATAAATGTATATATATATATGTATATATATATATATATATATATATATATATATATATATATATATATATATATATATATATATATATATATATATATATATAGTGAATACATTTTTTTCTAGTTTAATCGGCTGTGGGGTTTATTTGATCTATGATGTTGAACTTATTTACCATCCCATTAAAAACTATGAATTTTAAAATAGTCTATTACTTGACGTATGCATTTAAATATTTGTGGAAAATCCATTAACTTACTGATTTTGCACTAAGATACATGTCATATTTTAGAAAGAAATGCTAATTGTACATCGATACTGAATGAGTAAGTCGCGAATTCAGATTTTTATCTGAAATACACGCAATTAAGAACATTACACAGAATATTCTATACCAATGATAAATTATTCAAAATGTCTATAGAAGATTCAGACCTATAGTCCTTTTGTGAAGATTGTATAGATAGTGTTGACGATATGCTTTTAAACAGTCCGCTTGTGACACAGTTCTGGGTGGCATTGAAGAATGTATTTAAGTATTTGGGACTTAAAGGTTATTCTCTTCGTAACAATAGGAAAGTTCTAGGTGACTTAGAAAATAGTCCTTTACATAGCCTGGTTATATGGATGAGTAAAAAGTCATATATAATTGCTTTAAGTGCAACGGCATCTTAAATAAAGCCCACAGGAGGGTGAAATATATGCATCGTATTAGCAGGGAAACGAAAAGAAATGATATAGATTGAAAGTTTATTTTCAAGATATGTAACCTTATATTTATAATATGTTATTTATAATGTGGCATTAAAGTGGCATAAAGACATAACAAAACAAATTGAATTTACATTCTTACAAATCTAGAATTGCATAGCATATTTTTGTCTGTGTCGCTACTGCTCCACCTCTAGTCTCATCTAGATGTATCTTTATATTGATATGTAACTGAATGAACTAAATGTTTTCAAAAGTTAAAAAGGTATCTCGTGCAATATCCTTTGTAACTGAAGATATTGGCACGTCATCTTATCTTTTCACGTCTTGTATATTTGCAGCATTGCTGGGAGGTACATGCTTATCCTAATGCCATGTCCATTGGTAAGTTACTGTAGCATGTTTTACATATGGACTTGATATGTGTGAACAGATTTAGTCCGTGGGTTAGGAGGGGTTTCAGTGCACCCCCTGCCCCCCAGGATCCTACCAGACCAGTGCTATTTTATGCCTTGTTAGGTGCTCTTTAATATTATGCATGTTAAGATCGAATCTTATGGATCCTACATCCCGTTTTGGGGCATTTTCAATCAAAAATAACTAAAAACGTGATTTGTGGGAAACCTTACACAAATGCACTTCATACATTGCTTGTCAATACTTGATCAAATGCAGTACTGATAGTGACCTCTAGTGGCCATAATTTAACACTTTCAGGCAGCCCTGTACCCCCAGCATACCCTGCAGCCTCATGTCTTTGCATCGGAAAACTGCTTTAGTATGTTTAGAGGATAAGAAAACCAGTTTTATTTTAGAAAGTTTCCCATGCAAAAAGAGGCAGATTAGGCAAATCTCATGGGGTTGCTTGATTCAATTCGATACCATTTCTAATTGAGAGTGAAACCTCACACAAATAAGTTACTGGTAATAAAATCAATGCTGAAATTAAAATCTTGATGAAATTGGCCCCCTGGTGGTCATTTTAGGAACGTACACGTATAGAAAAAAGCTGCAAGGAGTTTCTTATAATGTCCTCTGTTCATTTCGTGAGTACTAGCATGCTTCCTAACTTCTGGATGGAGTAATAAAATTCATCTTAATAAAAGCATCCTGATACTTGAGTTACCAAAAAAGTAAACTTTGTTTGCTAATCTATGAGGCGCCGGTGTGGACAAAAGTAAAAAGCACAGCATAAATGTATGTAAAAACTTTGAAATTAACTATATTTTCAATGAAAAATAAAGAAAAACTTTGAAATGAAATAATTTGCACTTTAAAAATGAATAAAAGATTGGAACCTTTTCAAAAATTTTGAAAATAAAAATTATTCACTCTTAAAGACTAAGATACACTAAAATTTTCCAAAACATTGTAAAAAACTTTGAAATAAAAATTTATTGCGTTTAGAAAAGTCAAAGAATCAATGTAAATTCTCAACGCTTTTTACTTTTTATTTTCAGATAATCTTTTTTTTTGGAAGTTTTTCTATTATTTTTTTTGGAAGTTTTCTTTCTAAATCTCACTGTAGTTCTGTCAATTCTCACTGCGTTTTTATGCCTCATCCGGGTCATAGCTAGTCATGATGCTTCTATAAATAACTCAGGGAATACCTACATGACGACAATAGCGTGCGATCTCAATCTTACGCACATGATCGTGAACTTGGGTACATATCAGTGACCTTTGATAGACGGGTGGGGAGTGATATATACCTGTGCGTGCGTGCATGCGTGTGTGTATGTGGGTGTGTTCGTCTGTTCTGATAATGAAACGTAACAAGCAGACGAAATCATGTAGCCAAAATTCATTTTTTCATCCATAGTTCAGGCAAGAATGCCACTCCCCATGCACCCGGCTATCAAAGGTCACTGATATGTGCGAAAGATTGAGACCACACGCTATTGTCGTCATGAAGGTATTCCCCAAGTTATTCATATAAGCCTCATGACTACCTTCGACCCATATGAGGCGTAAAAACGCAGTGAGAATTGATAGAATTACAGTGATATTCAGAAAAAAAACTTTAAAAAAAAAAGAAAAAACTTGTTAATAATTTTTATAGTCTGGAAAAGAAAAAAAAGCATTGGGATTTTTTGAAGATAAACATTGAGAAATATCAAAACAAATGTGAAAAAATTATTTCATTCCAAAGTTTTTCGTCATTTTCCATTGCTTCTATAACATTTTTCATTGAAAATATAGTTGATTTCAAAGTTTTTGCATACATTTATGATGTGCTTTTTACTTTTGTCCGCAACGGCACCTCATATTAATCACTGTCCAAGTCATCTTGTCGCGTGTCTAGCATACTTTCTGCCTCACTGTCTTCATCTTCCTCATCAGTCTCCTCAGATAATTTTTCAGCCAGTATTTCTGCAAGCTGTGGTGGCAGGATGTCAGACTCTATCCACTGTGGTTCTAAAGTACCATTGTTCAGGGTACATCCATAGATTTGGAATGCCAGGCTCAGCAATATGTGCCTGTTTCCAAATGCCAATCTGGTAGTTAGCTCGCCGAATGTGCTGGTACAAGCACTTTTGGCACGGGGTAAGGGTTCCCATGTCTATTTTCTTAGAAGGATCAAGCCTTCCATCAGGAGAGCATTTCGCACTCAGCATAATGTGCCTTGCATCATTTACTCTTTTGCAACGTGGCTTCCCATATTAGGCACAGGTAAACTCCTCCAGGCCTTCAAACAGATCTTCTGGAATGCCCCACATATCTCCTAGGCAAGCCAAAATTGGTTGAGATTTGGGCAACTTCTGTAACAACTTTATGGGTTTCACCTTCTCTATTCCTTTGAAGAATCACTACTCCATACGTGGTGGATTACCTGAATAAGCTGTTGCTTAGTTTGGTTGTTTGTGAGACAGCTCTTTCAATCAGCTGGGTTCTTGGTGTTTTCTCCTTTTATGATTAGGTTTTCAGAACACCCACTCCTCTCTCTTTCAGTTGACTTGACTGAATCTGTCTTGTACATGTCAATGCTGAATACAACGTTAAGTTTTTTTGACATCATATCAAAGAGCCTCTGGCTTATCTCATTGAAATTTCTTGGAACTTCGTTCATGTAATAGAATGATGCATTACCATCTTCTATTACGAGAATGTTTTGTCCTATCAGAATGTCAGCATCTTCAGTGTCCTTTGTAAGGTAATGAAGACCTTTTGTTTTGCCAAGAAATCCATCTGCTGTGGCAATAGAGTATGGTACAGGTGTAAGCCATCAGTTCTTTCAGGTCCAATCTATGATCCTGACTTTGCAACCAGACAAGAAGCTGAAACGCCACACTGCCTTGTTGTCTATACTCAACGACTTTATTCTTGGGTGTTTTGATTTTAACAATTCTGTTCATGTCTCTTAGGGTTTTAAGATTCAATCGTTTCACTGGCTCAAAAAACTTGTCTTTCTTTTCAAGTCGTTCTTTGATGAACAGCTCCTTTGCACATTACCCAGCAGCTTCAGCCCTGAGAACATCTTTCTCAATTTCAAGAGATGCAGGGGCACCAGAGGTGATATTGTAGAGTTTCTTCTTGTCTTCTATGCTGGATGGATTACGAAAACTTTTGATTGCATCCTGTGTTTAAACAACAGACTTTTCACTCCTCTGAATTTCAGAAGGGCAGACATTGCGATGCTGGGAACTATTCCCTGAGTCTGAGAGCATATCTGCCATATTGAGAGTTGCATTAACTTACAGTGATCTCTCATTTGTGGTACAGACCCATCTCTGATATGCACTGTAGTTACTCAGTTGTCCAGACATACCAGCTCCTGCTCCTCCAGCCCCAACATGAGATTTGGCATCCTTCATGAAAGTCTCTTATATTTTCTTATCCACAGCACTGCGGTTACCAGGGATAAGTGACCTGGCAACACTGATTGCCCCATGCTCAAGCAAGGGGTTTGATTCTGGGTGGGTCTTCTCAATATTTGCTATAAACCTGGAGAAGAAAGTAAGGTAGCGAGCGTAATTCTGACCACCAAGGCTGAAGAAAAGATCTGGCATCAACCACAAGCTCTTTGCATATAAGGGTAAGTTGTTGGTCTTGACAGACTGCACAGGTTCAAGTGCAAGCCACACATGATCCATGTAAGACATCCATAGCTCAGCTGTTTTTCCAAGAAGTCCATATCACGCACATAATTGCAGTACTGAAGATAGTCATCAGAGAAGTCTACTGTCTACTGCTGCATTGAAGACTTCTCTTGTAGGGGTTTCTATTAATGCCTCTAGCTTCCCTACAGACTGTTGTGACAGACACTACATCAGCTGTTCCTTTTCTCTGCGTGCAATATATTGCTCCCTGAGCAATCCCTCCAGGGATCCTAGCATGACCTCGTGACAATTCATAGCTCTAATATAGTGTTTGCCAGACAACACTCCTTGTAATGAACCTGAAACAATGAGTGATGATTCTAGTAACACATCAGACAGGCCAGAACCATTCATCTTCTTGCCAATCATTTTGAAGTATGTACAGATTATGTGAAAAGTCCCAATCATGACAATGCGGTTCTTGTACCTTTCAGGATTGTTCCATATCAGAGGGTAGGCTTTCATGCAGACTCTGAGATCGAAGGTGGTTATCTGGATGCCTCCTCTGAGAACCTCAATCGGTAATAGGGTGGTTAATGACTGGGTAGTGATCTATAGTAGTGAGATTTTATGGTTTAATGCCAGTCATTAAAGAGACAAGACCAGCCCAACCTCAAAGCTGTTGTTCTTCTGTGCTGCTTAGCTGACGGGTAAGAAGCCATAGTAGATTTATTCAATTAGCATATTCTGATGCTTCTTCACTGCCAGGGTATATTGAGACTGATATGTCATAACCAGAGCTTCTCTGACGAGTAGCAAAACACTCTGGCAAGGTATCAGGTGGCTGTAGCATCAGGGACCGTTCCCCAGTTCTTGGTGTACTGAGAACTTCAGGGGGAGGATGAATTGGATCATCATGGTTGTCCTCAACCACCTCCTGTAACATGATCCCATGGGCTGTGTTGAGCCCATGCCAGTGAGTTCATTCAATAGCTGGTCAAAATTGTCAAAATCAGAATTAAATAATGACAGACCTCCTGGATTTCTAAATATTTGATCTTAGCTGTAGTGAATTTGCAATGGCTGTTTCTACTTCTAATGAGAACGAATAACTCTCTGAATGACCCAGTTTGTGAAGGAGAGTAGTTAGTTCATCACTTCTGAATAGATGATGCATAGTCATACAGATGAGTATGTGCTTCGGTAGCTTCCACTGACCATTCGTTGCTGCTCTGCAAATATCTTGGCCAATAGGATATACTAGTCTGTGAATTTTGGATGTTTCACAGTCTGGTTGTCCAGAAATTAAAAAATGCTAAATATTTCTGAAGGTCTGCTGGGATAACATTGTCAAGGTTGCATAGATACTGGGTAGTTCGGGGCCATGGCAAGGTACTATAGTTTTCAAATCCCTCTAAGATGACCTTCCTAGAAGACAGGCAACTTCTTCAAAAGCACACTTGATAGCTGACTCCACATCAATATCTGAACAATAAACAAGATATGATGGAAACTTTCCTTTGTGGTCTAAGGGACAGAATGCCAGCTTATCCTTGTACACATCATTCTTGGTAAGCTTAGCTTTTAGATTCTCTCCCGTATACTTTGCATTTGGGTAGTTAGTGTTTTCCAGAGCAGATACATATACCTGCAGTAAGTCACTGAGCTTCATTACCTTCTTGTGAGTGATAATGTCTTCATCAATCACATCACATACTTCCGCTTGTCTGAGGAGCATCGATGTTGTGCTTAGTGTTAGGTAACTTGCTGGTTGAATGAAAGTCTAGGCAAGATAAGTCCCAGACTAACAGAGGTCATTTCCATTGTATTATGAAATAGCTGACAAGATGATAATGAGGTATTAGATTTGCATATATGGCCAAGCCAGACAGATAAGAATTATGTAAGGCAGAAGTTGGATGAAGATTATCGTGCATGCCTTGTTAGCAGATATTGATTGTAGACAATATGTTGTCAGTTGAGGTGCCTATAAGCAAATCTGATGCTGAGTAGGGACAGTCAGGAGGAAGACTGTAAGAGAGAGGCAAAGGAGATGTAAGAGAGACAATAGAGCTTCATTTCACTCCTGCAAAAGAAGGGATCCCTAGTGTAGGCCTTTTGACATCTGCTATGGTATTGGGCCTCACAAGCAAACAAGTCAGTGCCTCCTATGTGTGTCAATAGTTTATCTTCTTTTTTTTTGCTCTGCTATCTCCAAGATGTATTTACCACCACCATATTCAAATGTTGATGTCCTTTCAGTTGACCATCAGCATTTCACTTTGATCTTCTTAGGACCTATCTTATTGCAAAAGATACAGTCCTCCTTGAACAATACCTTGGCCCCCTCAATTGAAGATCTGCGTGCTGAGTGTGAAGTTGAAGGAGAAGGTTCAGGGCTCACTGTTGAAGATTTCAATCTGTTGAGGTTCATAGTGAAGCATTGGTAGCAGTCTTAATGATACCCATGCTCCATGGAGAAGTTTTCAGGTACTTTACTGCACGCTTCTTCCATCCTTTGAACAGAGCTTGCTACCTGGCTAAACCTGAGGTCACGCACTTCTAGAAGATGTTTCAGCTGCTGTTTTGGATAATTGGTATCATACAAATATGTAAATGGCCCATTTGAAGAATCCTTAAAATGAATGAAGCATATTTGCTCCTTCGATGGGGTAGGACTTGTATCATTTCCCTTAGTCAACCTCTGTCTTTTCTCTGGGGGTTCCATAATCAGTTTTATTCTGTAATTTAAAAAAAACAAGGGTAAATAAAGCAAGAAATGTCCCAGCCCTATAAGTGCTATGTGTTAAAATCT
>OZ012690.1:33907521-33915021 GCA_963942565.1 Maea johnstoni
TATTTTGGTTATAAATTGGGATAGTTTGCGTATGAATACTGCTTTAACATACATACACAAGTATGTATGTATGTATGTATGTATGTATGTATGTATGTATGTATGTGTGTGTGTGTATGTGTGTATGTATCTATGTATGCATGTATTTATGTATCTATGAATGTATTTATGTATGTATATAGGTATGTGTGTATATGTATGTATGTACGTATGTATGTATGCATGCGTGCATGCATGTATGTATGTATGTATATATGTACATGTTTGTGTCTGTGCTAGGGTATGTGTGTGTGTGTATGAGGGGGGGATGGGGTTGGGTAAGTGTGTGGGCGTGTGTGGATGTGTGAATGTGGGTGTATGTGTGTATGGCTGTGTGTGTGTGTGTGTGTGTGCTTACAGTTTGCAGTGTTATCTTTCAGGTTGGCATCAAATGTTCATATTACCTGCGAAAATACTGTATCACATGCTCCACCCATTCCGTCCCCAACTGCCAAACAGGTCACGTTTAGAATCTGAATTTCAGAAATCAGTATCGGTAAATTCATGTTTATTTTTACTCCACGTTAAAATATTGTCTTCACATACCAATTGGAATATTCCCAATGGGAAATGTGTCAAGACAGTATGGCCAAGACAGTTCCGTAGTGATATTTCTTATATATTGATCTGATAAACAAAAGAAAAATGAGATTTTTTATCAGTATTCCTCTGATGAATGTAACCTATAGTACACTGTAAGAAGGATAAGTAAATATTCAACTACCTTGGAGTTTCATTGATCTGAAAATGATTAACCTTTGTATGGTTTGGGTTAAAGACATGCGACTTGAAGGAGATTGTATTCACTCTTATCCACATGTACTTGTAACCTAGTGATGGCTTAGTGATGGTTTAGTGTTCTTTGCTACTAACAAGAGATTTTCATTTTGATAATGATTACGAATTAAATAGTAGAAGATCAAGCTCATGTCTTTTAGGGGTCATATAGTAAACAACAGTTGGATAAAGATCAAACATATTCAATGTTAATTTCATAATACAATAACCTTTTCTCCAGGTGGCGTTAGTAGTTGAAATCTCCTTTCTGATTAATGGCTTAGTAAAATCGATGATTGTGTTGATGATGCTTTGATGATTACTTTAGATTAGTTTACTGTATTTTAACTACAGGGGAGAGAATTTCCAAAGTGATTTTTCAAGAACCAGAAATTGGAAATCCTATCTATCGTCATATTTTCTGGCAAGTTTAGACTAAAGCATGACCAGTCACTATAAATGATATAAGTGCGGGAATATGGAGTTCCTCGGGAAAATAAAGGGCTAATCCTTAATTAATGACAACCGGCGCACGTTCTTAGCACTGAATACGCATCAGGGGCCTTTGGCAGTGAGAGATGTTGAGAAGAAAATAAGTGATTTAGATACATATGCGTACTCAGAATGCCAACTGTGCCTTCTAATCAGAAAAAGTGTCACTTTAGTGTTATCAGCTACAGTAACTCATGGCGTACAATATACCTCTTGCATATCATTAGCACAGTGATGAAAAGCCTCAGCAGGGAATCGGCTGGAGGTTCGATATAGGAAGTCTCACATATCAACCAAAGACCACATGTTTCCGTTAGTCATAGTGATAACATCACACAACAGAACTACACTTAGCAGTTTTAAGTTACTTAAGTTGTGGCGGGCAATTTGAAGTTGGATTGTTAGGGCCGTACTGGGAGGTTTTAGAGAGACTATATAGCACTATTGTCTCTGGCTCTATACACATCTTCGAACAGTAAGTGACTAAGTGTGGTTTGTAACATTGGAATTATTTACATTTACAGGCGAGGATCCACACCGGTTTGCATTGATGCTTGTGCATCGATCAATCTCCCAGGTGCATCGTTTGATTAAAAAGTGCATCGGTCAATTTTTTAATTTCAACTCGCCGTATGGCATTTTACATAAAAAGTTACCAGCGATCCCAACGTGGAGAGGTAAATTTCTCATATCAAGACCCACCCGTCTCTGTGTGAAGCAGGAAGTGAAATAAATTTTATACGTGTTGTGATCTTTCTATATATATATAAACATGCACCACCATAAGTAAGTACACTTAGCCACGCTTCAGCATTTACTGTAGAAGGATTTCACGGTGTAGAGATAAGGCAATAATCTTATCTATTTCAGTGCCTAAACATAAAAACAGGAGTCGTAAACAAACCAACACCATTTTATAATTAAGCAGAAGAGGAAGATAGAGAAGAACTAAACATGCAGGAAAAGAGCTGTATAAGCCATGTTTAGACAACAAAGGATAAACATACTAATAACTGGACTGCCGTGGCAGTTTTATTGTAGATGTATGTTTTATGTACCTCATAGCGTAGTTGCACCCAAATTGGGTAAATGTTTAATTGGATAAATTTAAAAGTAAGGTTGATACTCACTGTTAGAGCTAAGCCTACGCCGTCTAATTCCTCACGTCCAAATCTGCCACAGAATGCTAAAGCTATGGGCGCTAGTGAGGCCTTTAATACGTCGGTGATAATCTTCAATTATAATGAATAATTATTTGAATATCTTTTTTTTGGCAAACAATTCGTAAAGCAACAGTTTAACTAGGTTAATTTCGAAAATGCGTTTAGCATGAAAATACCTATTGCGACGTAGGATCATGGCGTTAAAAATTAATGCTATTATTTGGGACTCGTGAATATGACATCATCATACGGTTGTATAGAAACATATATGGTATCACTGCCTCAATATGGTGACTAGAAAGAATTAAAAAGTTTGCCCCTTATTCAAAGCGATTCGTTCAACACGTTCTTCTCGCAATCCATCGTGACTAAATTCATCAAGTATTATATTATCTACATTTTCTCATTTGGTTGCTTAGGCATTAACATCGTTTATCAAATAATGAACAAGTGTACATGTGCGATTGCCATTCTCAAAAAGAGGTTATGTTTAACAAACACAAATACGCAGCATTAATCTAATAGGAATATTGAACAATCCAAAATCTGCGATATACTAACTTTTTGCAATTCATTAAAACCTCTGCTTACCATAGGCCATGCCAGGTTGAGTATCTTCTTTAACTCCAACCAGTAGTTCAGAGAGAGGAAAGACCATTCTGCAGAGATCAGCACATTTACGGCCACCTTTATTTTTTTGCTCACCTAGGTAGTGAAAAGTTAGTTAGAATGTATCATGGACACCTGTAGGTAAGGGTAAGCAAACACCATTACTCTATCAAACTTAGTCTACCTTTCAAAAAAAATAAATAATATTTAGTTATATTCATATTTATATTTATACTATCTATGCATGTTGTGTCATTTTTTGGTGCATTGTTATTCCCATAGCAACGTTCGGTTCTGAGCTTTGGATGCTTGATGACAAATGTCTGTTTTTATTAGAGTCTTTCCAAGTTTATGTAGGAAGGAAAATCCAAAGACTCTTTACAAAGTCACCGAAAGCTAGTGCGTATTTTTCCCTAGGGTGGATCCATATAGAACGTTTTATTGAAATAAAGAAATCACTCTTTCTCCACTCAATTCTGTCACGAAATGACGCAGATATAACTAAAACTGTGTTCACGCAACGGGCTAGGAGGTATTTTGAAAATAGCGAACAATGCAGTGAGAATCTGCATAGAAGCACTGTTTATGATCTCCTATATACTGTTAATACGTTTGGTTTATGTAATGTGGTGTAAAATATGATAATTAGAGGTCACGTATGGGACAGAGCACACTGGAGGGAATTCATATAGAAAAGGGCATGGGAACTCGAAAATGTTTTTTGGTGTCCAAAGTCCAGGTGCCACCGTAGTCTTGATATCCTTAGTGATATATGCACTACCACTAGATACATAGTATGGTGGCAGCTTGCAGATAGATTCCCTAATATGATTAGCATCTGTGAAGATATGGTAAAGATTATTTGTCATGCAAGCCTGCTCAAGGTCGACGATGTAAGACTTAAAAGTCTTCCCCTTGCCGCAAAAGTTTGTGTCTTATGTGATCATGGCTCGATAGACGAAATCCTTGCGCGCAATGGTCTTAATCAGAATGATTTGGACGCGAATGTTTTTCTTAACCTTATGGGTAGACCTGGACAAAATATCCCTATAGAATTGATGGAAGAGATATGGCAATGCTCTGCACGGCAAATATCAAATATGTATAGATGGAAGCTTAAGTATGGAATTGGCTAAGGCATCTCAGTGCTCTCTACCAGTTTGCACCTAAGCCCTACTTACGCTTCAACAATGGACTCTGAATAAGGCAATATTATCCATACCTAAGTTAATCTCCTATATTTTTGTAAATTTCTTTCCTTGTGCTTTCTTGGTTGTTTATTTTGTATGTCTTGTACCATATTATGTTTAGTTATTATTATTTGTATGATTTGTATTTTATAGCATGTAGCTATAGTCAATAAAGAACATACATACATTCAATATTTATAAAAATAAAGTATTGACTGACCCTTAAATACTAAATGATTTCGTAAAATGGCATCCCTAATATATTGAACATATTTTCATGCCAATATTATTTCTAAGATATTCATTGGGAGTTGGGACTTACCATGCCAAGTATCTAGGATATTTCCACATGTAAGTTAAGCTTAAGTTTTTTCTAGCATCGCCACTTAAGGTACTGACTAGTTTATGGTGATTGTAGCAGAAATATCTTGCGAGAAATAAGTTGAAGAGTAACCATGATATTTCCTCTGCCGTTTTTCTTCTCTTTAATCAAGAGCTTACTCTAAAGGGTACATATTTTGATGTCGCTAAGGCACCTTTTCCACAGTTATATCGATAACGATAGATTTGATGAGGCTATAGAGATGTGTATCATCTGCATAGTCTAGTCACATGATACGCAAGTGTTCTAACCATTTCTAACCATTCCAATTACCAGGAGGAGCAGTGTGAACAATTTTCTTCTTGCATGAATGTCATAAAATAAGTGAAACATCACTAAGAAGACTATGGCAGAAACCTTAGTAAAAGGATAAAACCACTGCCTTAGGTCATTGGGCAATTTCCTCACATACCTTGAATGGTATTCAAAACTTAGCCTTGAAGAGAGACAGCAAGCAGCCAGGGATATATCCTTAGATTTTTCGGGTATCGTGAACTGCACTGCATAGCGCTTAATGCGTGGAATAAATGTTGCAGTGCATGTTTAGTAAACTGTTGGTTTTGAGTTCAGTCCTAATTTGGCTTTGAATTACACACTTCCACACTCTAACTGCATTGTTTATCGACGGTCTATGCCATTAGCGACATCACTATAGTTCCTATTGATACATTTAATTAGGTTATGGAACGTGGTCAAATGACAGCTACTGATTGTAACAAAATCATACTCACCTTTTTCCATTTTAGTGTTTATATTTCCATTAACTTCGATTTCACTGTCCTGCTTGTCTCTGTGAATGTGCTTCATGATGCTACATTCAGGTCTCTATATAACTCTTTACACCACACGAGTTTATAACCTATACCCCTTAACCCAATGTAGAAATAACTATTCAACAAGTCGTTATCAGAAAAGCCTGACAGTTTTCACAGCATATAGATAGAATACTATCATATCAGGTGCTATGCCGTGCAATGGAAGATAACGCAATAAACGATTGATAACGTCATGATGTATAAACTTTTACTAAAATTGTTAAAGCAGGAGGCACACACAGCATATATATATATGTATATATATATATATATATATATATATATATATATATATATATATATATATATATATATATATATATATATATATATATATATATATATATATATATATGAAATCTTTTTTGTGTTTCCCCCTCCACTCATCAAACATGCCTAGCGCCATTGGTGTGGCCTGATTGTAGTTCAGCTGTTTGGGAATTTGTATGCTGAGTGGTGGAACTTGCGGTGCTAGTCTTATAGATAGCCTGGGCAACAGCTAGCTCTTTGAGCGCTGTAGTGGAGAGGGTGTTCTCTGTCTATCACTGGAGAGGTGTGTACACATGTAACTGAGAGCTGGAATAAAGCTACAAGTTTCCCCATGAATAACTGCAGTTTAGTTATCAATTATTATTCTGAAGTAGTTGTCAGTCTACGTGTATAGGCCAAATGTAAATGGATTTAAGGTACCTCACAATGAAGATAGGGAGAACAATAGTCCTGCACTGACTTCCTCTTGAACTTTATTTTCAACAATATATCTTTTCAAAGATACAAACATTTAATAGTTCCCAGTACGTGAGGAAAGATCTGTGCTTCCTTCTTCTTGCTGGTATTTTGTTGTAGCGTGTCAAACCAGAAGCTGGAGTAGCAAGTAATCTTGTTCTGAGATTATAGATCTGCAGGTAGATAAAAGTCCTGTAGCCAAACGCTCAATGTCAAGTTATGACAATTCACTCTGGCTGTGTGTTAACCCTCGGAAATTGTCTACATGGGAGCCGAATCACATGTTTTGACTGAAGTTGACTCCATCCGCCTTCTGCTAACGGATCTAATGCAAATAGCTCCCTTGCAATCCCATGCCACAGATCTGGAACATACTGCCACGAGGTGATCAATTTTCACTATTGGTGGTGTTCTGTCTCTACATTGCCAACGAGACCTTGAGAATATCTAATAAACATCAGAATAGCCAAATTAACATAGATAATCAACATCTAGACAAATGTAGAGACAGACATTTCGGTCTAGCATGTGGTTGCCATTGCAACCATTAGAACCCTTTCACAAAAAAAATGATATAGTAAGTAAAGTAGTGTAGTATTGATAGTCATCTGTTGATAGTCATTCACCCAAACAAGCTTTCTAAATAGTCAACCAATAGTGTTGATAAAAGTTAATTTACGTAACAAAGCATTTTGGCTTAACATGAAAACAAATGCTATAACTTAAACATTACTAAGTATTTTGAACACAAAAATGAATATGAATCTTTGGAATAAGAGAAGAGACAGAAATCAGGACTTGTAAATGCCATTACACTTTTCAGATGATTATATCTAAGTATTTTGTTATCAACCATGCAGATTTTGTGTTTGGAAACCTCAAAGAAAATATGTAGTGTGTACATATTAGATTAATAAGTAACCTTAAAATGCATAATTTTAGAACGTAGTCAGAATTGACAATAAAGGAGATGCAGTCCCTCTGTGTTACCTGAGGATGTAAGTGCGCCGGACATCTAGCAAATCCAGTCACATCCGATACCCAAAATGGACGTTTGAGATGACAATGTTTTCACAAAGGTGAATATCAATAGTGAAAGAAAACTTGTCCTGCTTGCCTGCGAGCCTATATTAAGGTCCAATGGAATCAGGCATTTGGTACTGCTGAGTTAAGGTCTAGACAGCAACAGTTTCTATGATGAGCAGACAAACTTATGAATCCAAAAAAGACCCTATATTCCCTAATTATCCCTGTAAGCTATCTTAGTATCAGCAATTGTGAAATTAGCTGGTGTGGTTATATTCACA
>OZ012690.1:33917521-33919359 GCA_963942565.1 Maea johnstoni
AAACTCGTGGATTTAGGTGATGTTAATAGAATATCTATTTCAGTTGCTTGTGTTTTAATAATGAAATATTTCCATATTCTTTTCAGTTGCTTGAGTTTCTAATAATGCGATATTTCCAAACATATAATTGACAGGCAGTTTGTGTTACTGAAGCATGTTTGGTAATAATATAATGAATCGTGTACGTACTGAATATGCATCGAAGAACGAAAAACAGATGAATAGCGGAAAGGTTTTCGAAGCGAGAGCTTGTATGTCCATATCATTGGTGAAAAGATATAGAATATCCTGACGAAAGACTTGGAGGAGGACAGCTAAAGATACAGTTAGCACAACTGGAAGAAAAGCATTTCACAATCGATATCAACGAATCGCGATGTGTGTATATATATATATATATATATATATATATATATATATATATATATACATATATATATATATATATATATATATATATATATATATATATATATATATATATATATATATATATATATATATATATATATATATATATATATATATGTGTGTGTGTGTTTATCACCAGCTCCACAGCTGATGATGAATTCGTTATCCTTGCCAGCTGGCTTCTCGTAGCCATCTTACAGTATACTATTTTCAAAACAAGAATAACTAATTATATAGCACAGTATCTCATAGAATTTTTATTATGATTGTTATTATTATGATTATTATTATTATGATTGTTATTATTATTATTATTATTATTATTATTATTATTATTTCTATTGATAATTATAGTAACCTAACTTGCAATCATACTACCTTAGATATTGGGAACAATAATATACTATTAGTTTACCAATTATGGTGAAAGACACAGAAACAACCATTTTCGCACCATCCACACATCTATCTCCTAGCTCCTGACCTACACGGATGGTACAGGCGAGGTGAACTGCAAATGAAATCTGAAAAGCGATGAGAGTTATGTTAAAATCAGGAGTAGCAGCAGTGGCTTCAAATATGCATACATCATAGTAGTAGCAGCAGTAGTAGTTACATACCTGAAACTTTCTATGTATTCATCCATCGGTTTATCTACTTCCTGTATATCGATCTCTCTATCTATAACCATTGAGCAGACTGAGTAAGAAGTAGCGGTAGCAGCAGCAGCAGCAGCAGCGCACAAGTAGTAGTAGTAGTAGTAGTAGTAGTAGTAGTAGTAGTAGTAGTAGTAGTAGTAGTAGTAGTAGTAGTAGTAGTAGTAGTAGTAGTAGTAGTGGCAGGGACATAGACTATAGTTGGAAGTCTCTGGTAGTAGTAGTAATAGTAGCACTAGTAGTTGTAGTAGTAGTAGTAGTAGTAGCGTATTCATTAGGTTACTGTTAGAATATGAAATATGCCTACCCTGAATACTACGTTGGATAAATGGATCAGAAGAGTCATTGCGCCCAGCTCAATTTCTCCAATAGTTCCTAAATAAAAGGTATCAACCTGATCTTACTACATTGACAGGGACAAATATCAAAGCAATTAGCTGCGTAGGTATAACATACACATATTCAAATTCAACTCCACTATGATGGGATTAATCTTGGTCTAAAGTGTAGTGCTATATTCAGGGTTGGGTTTCTTACGCAATAACCTTATTTCTTATAGGACGGTTTTCCTGTTTTTCTATCTTTAGAAACTGGAAGAGATAGGAGGAAACAATTTTGATGGTACTTACCACACGGTGTAGGGAAATAAGTTTCGACTGGCGACAATGACCTACGCGATGTAATTGATTTCTCACTGACGTATTTCATGTTCGAATGCTGACACTTATAGCTAGTTTGTAGTTTGACCGTCTTGACATACTTTATAGCAAC
>OZ012690.1:33919559-33974933 GCA_963942565.1 Maea johnstoni
TTTGCTACTATAACTGACTGATACCTGGAGAACTACATTATGAATTTTCTTTTTTATATCCCTTATGGGTACTGAGATAAAGAGGTCCAAAATGTGATTTTTGTTCAATTTCATCTTCTTTTTTTTCAGTTTCCAGGCCATTTTTTCTTCCATGCCATTCATATTGGATGAAATGTTTTACTTGATTCATATTGTCTATTCATAGGGGATTCTAGAAACGTCAAGTTGTTTTTCTAAAAAGGTCAAATTTTGACACAGTTGGTGGGCAAAAGTTGGCCGGTATCAAATTTGTAGTAATGTTGCCTATCTTAAAAGCTAAGTTTGTCCATGTAGTGAAATATCTAATAACTTCAGCTTATAATATATTAATCTAACATATAGCAGCTACATCTATACCAAGTTTTGTTTTGTGGTCTCAATTCCTTTACATAAAAAACTACTTTTACTAATGGACTCTAGCGACTGTTTCAGGTCTATCGGTCAACTTTAAGGCCTATGTAAAAATACAGTAATAATTTCACACTGGTAGGATTTAACTTATTCAGTACACAGACAATTAGAATATTATATCGTTAATTGGTTTTGTTGATATTTTTAGTGTTTTTTTTAGATAAAATGGTCTAAAATCATGTTTTTGTTCTTTTTTGTTAATATTTTTGTATTACTAGTATTCAGGGCGCTTGTTGCATGCACCTCCTAATTCACATTGGATGACTAGTTCTAATTGATCTATACTATTTACTTGTAATTGCTTTCAAAAGAAATTCAAGTTTTTAGAAATAAGTCCAAATTTTGGTACACCTGCTTTCCAGATATTGGGCCTGATCAAAACGTACCTATATTGCCCCTGTTTTCATGGTTCAATTTGACTATGTAGTGAAATGCCAACTGCCATCACATTGTAATATTTCATATGTACTAAGATAAGCTGTCAATATGTTTAGGTGTCTTTTTGGTTGATTGGTCACTTTGAGGTATTTGAATTTAAATTTGAATTTCGTTTTTCGTCACATTTATGCCAATTGTGACTATAGTTTTAGTACATCAGCACATAGAGAATCAGATTTTGAAATCAATTTTGTTTTTGCTACTACTTACTAGTATTTAGACAAAATGAACCAAAATTGTTTTTTTTGTTACTTCTTTACAATGTTAAAGGAAATGCATACATGATGCAAATTTATTATTTCATTTTTAATGTCTGTTTAGATGATTTTAGTAATACGATTCTTACGATAATAAACTTTGTTTTGCGGTCTCAATTCCTTCATATGAAAAACCTACTTTAGCTTCTACTCATAGATTGTAGTTATCGTGTCAGGTCTATTGGTCAACTTTGAGGTCTCCTTATAAACATAGTCATAAAGACACAGCGGTAGTATTTGACAATCACAAAATCATATCATGGATTAAATTTGTTTATACATTAAGGCATTTTAGAGATAAACTACAATTGGGTTTTTGTTAATTTATTTGTTGATTTTTTTAAAATCTTAGAGCACTTTTTGTACTTTGTCATCCATATTAGGTGACTTGTTTTACTTGAGTTATACTGCCTATTTGTAGTTACTGACAGAAAAATTAAGTGTCCAAATTTTTGTACAAAATATTGGCCCAGATCAAAATTTGCCTACACTGCCCCTGTTTTCAATTTCAATTTGAATTCGAATTTCGTTTTTCGTCACATTTATGCCAATTGTGGCTAATTTGTGACTAGCCAGTTGTAAGTAGTGGAGGAAACCGGAGTACCCGGCGAAAACCACCACCTAACTCCAAGTCACTGGCAACTTTCCCACAAGCCCAGGCCGGGATTCGAACCCAGGTAGTGGTGAAAGACAGCGTGCAGTCAGTGGCGGCGCCTTAGACCACACGGCCGTCAGAGCAGGCACTCCCCTGTTTTCAAGGTTTGATTTGACCATGCAGAGAAACATTTACTGCCATCACCTTTTGATACATGAAAAGTACTAATATAGGCTGTTAATACACCCAGTTTGCTTTTATGGTTTTCATTCCTTCGCTATTAAATAACACTTATGTTTTTGTTTTTCGACAATTATGGCTAAAATTGGTCCATTGGTCAATTTGAAACAAGAGTCTTATCACTAAAAGCTCCTCTAAACAGACATTATAAATAAAATAATTAATTTGCATTATGAAATATGCATTTCCCTTGTTATTGTATGGGAAAAACAAAAATGTTCAAACAAAACCCTAATTTTGGTTCATTTTGTCAGAATAACTAGTAGCAAAAACAAAATTGTTCCAAAATCTGATTATTGATGTACAAACATTATAGAGAATATTATCTTTGTACTATTAAAATTACATTCAATGGATGACTTCAAAGTGACAAATCAAGCAAAAAGAGCCACAGTTGTCGAAAGACAAAAAATTCAGAGTGAATGAACAAGAACCATAAACGAAACCTAGACATATTAACAGCCTATATCAGTACATTTCATTCATTAAAATGTGATGGCAGTGGACATTTCACTACATGGTCAAATCCAACCATGATATCAGGGGCAATATAGGTACATTTTGATCAGGGACTATATTTGGAAAACAGGTGCACCAAAATTTTGACTGATTTTCAAGTACTTGAATATCCTTAGAAGGTAATTACAATCAAACAGTATAAATTAAGTAAAATTACTCGCCTAATGTGAATTAGGAAGTACAAGTGCTCTAAATAATACAAAAATATTAACGAAAATGAACAAAAAAAATAATCTTAAACCATTTTACCTCAAAAAAGACCAAAAACATTGACAAAATCAATCAACAATACAATTTGCTAATTGTCTGTGTACTGAATATGTGAAATCCTAATATTGTAGAATAATTACTAAATTTAGAGTTCATACACAGGCCATAAAATTGACCAATAGATCTTAAAAAGTCGCTATAGTCCATTAGTAAAAGTAGTTTTTTTATGTGAAGGAATTGAGACCACAAAACAAAATTTGGTATAGATATAGCTGATATATGTTAGATTATCACATCATAAGCTGAAGGTACTAGATAATTTACTACATGGTCAAACTCGGCTATTAAGTTAGGCCTAATTCCTCTTTATATTACATGTGCGCACTAACCCAGTGACTTTTTGACAGGTCGAATTTAGTCGAATTCGGGGTTGAATTTGGTCGTATTCGACTTTTTCGCATATATGTCGAATACGGTCGAATACGGTCGAATCCCATGTGGGACCCAGGCTATAATGTGGGTGTGATATGGTTTTCATCGCGAGTGGCTGTGTGATATCACGAACGAGTGAGTGATATCATAGAGCCACAAGTGTGCGTGTATGAGCGCTCCGTGTCAAACATTGAAGAGTATCTGCAACAGTATGCGTAAATGACGTGACAGCAGTTTTCTCTGCTCATCCTCTCTTATTATCTCTCGGCGGTAGGGAAATTTGTGAAATTACCAGGCATTACTACTTTAATCACGCCTCTTCTGGGCCAAGCGGGCCTTCTAACAGAGCTGCCGCCATTTTGAAGTAGGTCATGACATCTCGGGGCCGGCAACAGGACTGACGTCATGAAAAGGACACTCAACAGAGGGCCTGCCGTTCTTCAACAGTAGGCGAACAATGTACCAACAATAAAAGGTGTGATATGGTTTGATATGGTTTCTTTCACTTGATATGTTATTTTACACTTGATACGGTTTTTTTCGCTCTATATGATTTTTACCACATGGCCACAACAATGGGAATATAGGGCAAGCATGTGATATATATATATATATATATATATATATATATATATATATATATATATATATATATATATATATATATATATATATGTATATATATATATATATATATATATATATATATATGTATATATATATATATATATATATATATATATATATATATATATATATATATATATATATATATATATCATGTTGTTATTCCTCGTGGCTTCTATCAAGTGAATGAACCTGTTCACGTATATCAAGCCTATATGTAAAATATGCTATAGTAACCTACCAATGGACATGGCATTAGGATAAGCATGTACCTCCCAGCAATGCTGCAAATATACATGACGTGAAAAGATAAGATTACATGTCAATATATTCTGTTTCTAAGGATATTGCACGAGATACCTTTTTAACTTTTGATTTTATTTTGTTTATTTAGTCACATGTCAATACAAAGATACATGTAGGTAAGACTAGAGGTGAAGCAGTAGCGACACAGACAAAGATATGCTTTACAATTCTAGACTTGTAAGAATGTAAATTCAATTTGTTTTTGTTATGTATTCATACCACTTTAAGAATTTGCATTATAAATAACATATTATAAATATAGGGTTACATATCTTTTAAATACACTTTCAATCTACATCATTTCTTTTCGTTTCCAAGCTAATACGATTCACATATTTCTCCAAATAGTAATTATCTTTACCTTCCTGTGTACGTTATTTAGGATGCTGTTGCACTCTAAACAATTATATATGACTTTTTACCCATCAATATAACCAGGCTAGGTAAAGGAGCATTTTCTAAGTCACCGAGAACTTTCCTATTGTTACGAAGAGAATATCTTTTAAGTCGCAAATACTTAACCATTCTTCAATGCCCCCCAGAACTGTGTCACAATCGAACTGTATAAAAGCATATCGTCAACAGTATCTATACAATCTTTACAAAAAGACTTTTCTTCTATAGCCATTTTGAATAATCTATCATTGGTATAGAATATTCTGTGTAATGTTCTGAATTGTGTGTATTCAGATACACATCTTCAAAAGTTGCGTTGTGAAGTTTAAGGAAATGAGCTATATCACTAGCACAGGTTTAGATATGCTTTTCCTTCCATTTATTTCTGACTTCATTCACAATCTGATTGCTTTGATTCGTCAATCTTTTGTAAGGATGTGATACACCTTAAGTGTTTATCAACAAAATGCAGTTTAAGAAAAACTTCTTGGCGCACTAATTTGGTAATCAGGAATTTCTCTCTATTATCTTGTACATGTACTTACTATGCCACTTGTTCATTGAGGCCCAATCCTACAAGAATCAGCTCGGCGTTTACATATAGAGTCATTGGAAGTAAACTGGTCAGAAGAAATATTAGTAACGATTTCTGGAGATAAACACCCATTAGCTTCTTTTTTGATGAACCATAACACTGAAAGACAAATACATAATGCATATATAATATTTGTCACCATATACTGAATGGATACTAGCAACATGCCATACAGTTTAGTAGTCCACAGAATAATGGGCAATAAAGTGTTCTAATATTTTGGTAATAAATTGGGATAGTTTGCGCATGAATACTGCTTTAACATACACACACATGTATGTATATATGTATGTATGTATGTGTGTATCTATCTATGTATGCATGTATTTATGTATCTATGAATGTATGTATGTATGTATATAGGTATGTGTGTACATGTATGTATGTACGTATGTATGTATGCATGCATGCATGACTGTATGTATGTATGTATGTATGTATGTATGTATGTATATATGTACATGTTTGTGTCTGTGCTAGGGTAATGTGTGTGTGTGTGTATGAGGGGGCCAGGGGTTGGGTAAGTGTGTGGGCGTGTGGGCGTGTGGGGATGTGTGAATGTGGGTGTATGTGTGTAGGTGTGTATGGCTGTGTGTGTGTGTGTGTGCTTACAGTTTGCAGTGTTATCTTTTAGGTTGGCATCAAATGTTCATATTACCTGCGAAAATACTGTATCACATGCTCCACCCATTCCGTCACCAACTGCCAAACAGGTCACGTTTAAAATCTGAAGTTCAGAAATCAGTATCGGTGAATTCATGTATATGTTTACTCCGCGTTAAAATATTGTCTTCACATACCAATTGAGATATTCCCAATGGGAAATGTGTCAAGACAGTATGGCCAAGACAGTTCCGTAGTGATATTTCTTATATATTGATAAACAAAAGAAAAAGGAGATTTTTTATCAGTATTTCACTGATGAATGTAACATATAGTACACTGTAAGAAGGATAAGTAAATATTCAACTACCTTGGAGTTTCATTGATCTGAAAATGATTAACATTTGTATGATTTGGGTTTAAGACATGCGACTTGAAGGAGATTGTATTCACTCTTATCTACATGTACTTGTAACCTAGTGATGGTTTAGTGATGGTTTAGTGTTCTTTGCTACAAACAAGAGATTTTCATTTTGATAATGATTACGAATTAAATAGTAGAAGATCAAGCTCATGTCTTTTAGGGGTCATATAGTTGACAACAGTTGGATAAAGATCAAACATATTCAATGTTAATTTCATAATACAATAACCTTTTCTCAAGGTGACGTTAGTAGTTGAAATCTCCTTTCTGATTATAGGCTTACAAATTTCGATGATTGTGTTGATGATGCTTTGATGATTACTTTAGATTAGTTTACTGTATTTTAACTACAGAGGAGAGAATTTCCAAAGTGATTTTTTCAAGAACCAGAAATTGGAAATCCTATTTATCGTCATATTTTCTGGCAAGTTTAGACTAAAGCATGACCAGTCACTATAAATGATATAAGTGCGGGAATATGGAGTTTCTCGGGAAAATAAAGGGCTAATCCTTAATTAATGACAACCGGCGCACGTTCTTAGCACTGAATACGCATCAGGGGCCTTTGGCAGTGAGAGATGTTGAGAAGGAAATAAGTGATTTAAATACATATGCGTACTCAGAATGCCAACTGTGCCTTCTAATCAGAAAAAGTGTCACTTTAGTGTTATCAGCTACAGTAACTCATAGCGTACAATGTACCTCTTGCATATCATTAGCACAGTGATAAAAGCCTCAGTAGAGAATCGGCTGGAGGTTCGATATAGGAAGTCTCACATATCAACCAAAGACCACATGTTTCCGTTAGTCATGGTGATAACCTCAAACAACAGAACTACACTTAGCAGTTTTATGTTACTTTAGTTGTGGCGGGCAGTTTGAAGTTGGATTGTTAGGGCTGTACTGGGAGGTTTTAGAGGGACTATATAGCAATATTGTCTCTGGCTCTATACACATCTTCGAACAGTAAGTGACTAAGTGTGGTTTGTAACATTGGAATTGTTTACACTTACAGGCGTGGATCCACACCGGTTTGCATCGATGCTTGTGCATCGATCAATCTCCCAGGTGCGTCGTTTGATATAAAAGTGCATCGGTCAATTTTTTAATTTCAACTCGCCGTATGGCATTTTACATAAAAAAGTTACCAGCGATCCCAACCTGGAGAGGTAAATTTCTCATATCAAGACCCGCCCGTCTCTGTGTGTAGCAGGAAGTGAAATAAATTTTATACGTGGATAAAGGATTTCACGGTGTAGAGGTAAGGCAATAATCTTATCTATTTCAGTGCCTAAACATAAAAACAGGAGTCGTAAACCCTCCAACACCATTTTATAATAAAGCAGAAGAGGAAGATAGAGAAGAATTGAACATGCAGGAAAAGAACTGTATAAGCCATGTTTAGACAACAAAGGATAAACATACTAATAACTGGACTGCCGTGGCAGTTTTATTGTAGATGTATGTTTTATGTACCTTATAGCGTACCCAAATTGGGTAAATGTTTAATTGGATAAATGTTAAAGTAAGGTTGATACTCACTGTTAGAGCTAAGCCTACGCCGTCTAATTCCTCACGTCCAAATCTGCCACAGAATGCTAAAGCTATGGGCGCTAGTGAGGCCTTTAATACTTCGGTGATAATCTTCAATTATAATTAACAATTATTGGAATATCTATTTTCTGGCAAACAATTCGTAAAGAAACAGTTTAACTAGGTTAATTTTGAAAATGCGTTTAGCATGAAAATACCTACTGCGACGTAGGATCATGGCGTTTAAACTTAATGCTATTATTTGTGACTCGTGAACATGACATCATCATATGGTTGTATAGAAACATATATGGTATCACTGCCTCAATATGGTGACTAGAAAGAATTAAAAAGTTTGCCCCTTATTCAAAGCGATTCGTTCAACACGTTCTTCTCTCAATCCATCGAGACTAAATTCATCAAGTATCATATTATCTTAATTTTCTCATTTGGTTGCTTAGGCATTAACATCTAATAGGAATATTGAACAATCCAAAATCTGCGATATACTAACTTTTTTTTTTGCAATTCAATAAAAGCTCTGCTTACCATAGGCCATGCCAGGTTGAGTATCTTCTTTAACTCCAACCAGTAGTTCAGAGGGAAGACCATTCTGCAGAGATCAGCACATTTACAGCCACCTTTATTTTTTTCCTCACCTAGGTAGTGAAAAGTTAGTTAAAATGTATTATGGACACCTGTAGGTAAGGGTAGGCAAACACCATTACTCTATCAAACTTAGTCTACCTTTCAGAAAAAAACCCAATAATATTTAGTTATATTCAATATTTATAAAAGTATTATAATTATAATTAAATGATTTCGTAAAATGGCATCCCTAATATATTGAACATATTTTCATGCCAATATTATTTGCAAGATATTCATTGGGAGTTCAACTAAGAGGCATGGGTTCCCTTAGAATATGCATGTTTGCAGGCAATTAAGGACTTACCATGCCAAGTATCTAGGATATTTCCACATGTAAGTTAAGATTAAGTTTTTCTAGCATCGCCACTTATGGTACTGACTAGTTTATGGTGATTGTAGCAGAAATATCTTGCAAGAAATAAGTTGAAGAGTAACCATGATATTTCCTCTGCCGTTTCTCTTCTCTTTAATCAAGAGCTTACTCTAAAGGGTACATATTTTGATGTCGCTGAGGCACCTTTTCCACAGTTGTATCGATAACAATAGATTTGATGAAGCTATAGAGCTGTGTATCATCTGCATAGTCTATTCATCTGCATAGTCTAGATGTATTGAAGCGTGTTTTCTAACCATTTCTAACCATCATAATACTTAGGAGGAGCTTGGTGGACATAACTCTTCAAATGGCAAACATTTTCTTTCCTGCTTGAATGACAGAAATAATAAAAACACTGACAAGACTATGGCGGAAACCTAAGTACCAGGATAAAACCACTGCCCTTATGTGATGGGGCAATTTTCTCACATACCTTGGATGGTATTCAAAACTAATTAAGCCTTGCAGAAAGACTGCAAACAGCCAGGAATATACCCTTAAATGTTTAGGGTAGCACAGCGCTTAATGCGTGGAATAAATGTTAGAGTGCTTGGTTAGTGAACTGTTGGTTTTGAGTTCAGCCCTAATTTGGCTCTGAATTACACACTTACACACTCTAACTGCATTGTTTATCGAAGGTCTATGTCCTTAGCGACATCACTATAGTTCCTATTGATATATTTGATTAGGTTATGGAACGTGGTCAAATGACAGCTACTGATGGTAACAGAATCCTACTCACCTTTTTGCATTTTAGTGTTTATATTTCCATTTACTTTCTGTCCACTGTCCTGCTTGTCCCTGTGAATGTGCTTCATGACGCTACATTCAGGTCTCTATATAGCTCTTTACACCACACGAGTAAAGAGCTATACCCCTTAACCCAATGTAGAAATAACTATTCAACAAGTCGTTATCAGAAAAGCCTGACAGTTTTCACAGCATATATATATAGAATACTATCATATCAGGTGCTATGCCGTGCAATGGAAGATAACGCAATAAACGATTGATAACGTCATGATGTATAAACTTTTACTAAAATTGTAAAAGCAGGAGGCACACACAGCATATATATATATATATATATATATATATATATATATATATATATATATATATATATATATATATATATATATATATATATATATATATATATATATATATATATATTAATATATATATAATATATATATATATATATATATATATATATATAATATATATATATATATATATATATATGTATATATATATATATATATATATATATAATATATATATATATATATATATATATATATATATATATATATATGTATATATATATATATATATATATTTGAAATCTTTTTTCGTGTTTCCCCACTCATCAAACATGCCTAGCGCCATTGGTGTGGCTAGATTGTAGTTCAGCTGTTTAGGAATTTGTATGGTGAGTGGTGTAACTTGCGATGCTAGTCCTTATAGATAGCCAGGGCAACAGCTAGCTCTTTGAGCGCTGTAGTGGAGAGGGTGTTCTCTGTCCATCACTGGAGAGGTGTGTACACATGTATCTGAGAGCTGGAATAAAGCTACAAGTTTCCCCCATGAATAACTGCAGTTTAGTTATCAATTATTATTCTGAAGTAGGTGTCAGGCTACGTGTATAGGCCAAATGTAAATGGATTTAAGGTACCTCACAATGAAGATAGGGAGAACAATAGTCCTGCACTGACTTCCTCTTGAACTTTATTTTCAACAACATATCTTTTCAAAGATACAAACATTTAATAGTTCCCAGTACGTGAGGAAAGATCTGTACTTCCTTCTTCTTGCTGGTATTTTGTTGTAGCGTGTTAAACCAGAAGCTGGAGTAGCAAGTAATCTTGTTCTGAGATTATAGATCTGCAGGTAGATAAAAGTCCTGTAGACAAACACTCAATGTCAAGTTATGACAATTTACTCTGGCTGTGTGTTAACCCTCGGAGATTGTCTACATGGGAGCCGAATCACATGCTTTGACTGAAGTTGACTTCATCCGCCTTCTGCTAACAGATCTAATGCAGATAGCTCCCTTGCAATCCCATGCCACAGTTCTGAAATATACTGCCACGAGGTGGTCAATTTTCACTATTGGTGGTGTTCTGTCTCTACGTTGCCAACGAGACCTTGAGAATATCTAATAAACATCAGAATAGCCAAATTAACATAGATAATCAACATCTAGGCAAATGTAGAGTCAGACATTTCGGTCTAGCATGTGGTTGCCATTGCAACCATTAGATCCCTTTCACAAAAAAAGTATATAGTAAGTAAAGTAGTGCAATATTGATAGTCATATGTTGATAGTCATTCACCCAAACAAGCTTTCTAAATAGTCAACCAGATAATCCTATACTGATATATAGTGATGTGGCATATTATGGCGACAATTAAACACAATAGTGTTGATAAAAGTTAATTCACGTAACAAAGCTTTTTGGCTTAACATGAAAACAAATGCTATAACTTAAACATTACTAAGTATTTTGAACACAAAAAATAAATATGAATCTTTGGAATAAGAGAAGAGACAGAAATCAGGACTTGTAAATGCCATTACACTTTTCAGATGATCATATCTAAGTATGTTGTTATCTACCATGCAGATTTTGTATTTGGAAACCCCCAAGAAAATATGTAATGTGTACATATTAGAATAATAAGTAACCTTAAAATGCATAACTTTAGAATGTTGTCAGAATTGACAAAAAAGGAGATGCAGTCCCTCTGTGTTACGTGTGGATGTAAGTGCGCCGGACATCTAGCAAATCCAGTCACATCCGATACCCAAAATGGACGTTTGAGATGACAATGTTTTCACAAAGGTGAATATCAATAGTGAAAAAAAACTTGTTCTGCTTGACTGCGAGCCTGTATTAAGGTTCAATGGAATCAGGCATTTGGTACTGCTGAGTTAAGGCCTAGACAGCAACAGTCCCTCCGATGAGCAGAAAAACTTATGAATCTAAAATATATATATTCCCTAATTATCCCTGTAAGCTATCTTAGTATCAGCACTTGTGAAATTAGCTTGGTTGGTTATATTCACAGAATTAGAACCAACAAATGGGTTTTGAGGCATTGGCACCAGCAATCGTATGACCACGCTAGTTAGAAGTAGGACAATGATGATAGAGGATACAGCAACTCTAGTGCACACAACCCGCTTAATATCCAATGCATCTGATGAAGATGCTGCTGTCTTCTCTTCCCCCGAGTACTTCAGGATAGACTTGCTGCCGAGCAATTGCATGTTTTCCTGTCTAGCACTTGTGGCTTGAACTGTGTCACTTCCTACATCTGAACATATGAGAAATATGATTATTAAGTTATGCTCAGCTTTGGGCTGATTCTGGAGGACGATTGCCAATCCATGCACATAAAAGAAGATTACTAGCATACCATCACTGTTTTTCACAAATATCATTGTTTGAAAATTTCGGATTAATATCCTACATTTTGAACATAAAATACGTTAAGGATTTCAGCCCTGACACTAAATGTTAACCCCACTTAGCGTTTTAAAAGAGTTCAAAAACTATAGGCTAAATATGTATATGTACATATATATATATATATATATATATATATATATATATATATATATATATATATATATATATATATATATATATATATATATATATATATGTATATATATATATATATATATATATATATATATATATATATATATATAAATATATATATATATATATATATATATATATATATATGTATATCTATATATATAAATATATATATATATATATATATATGTATATCTATCTATCTATATATATATATATATATATATATATATATATATATATATATATATATATATATATATATATATATACATATATATATATATATATATATATATATATATATATATATATATATATATATATATATATATATATATATATATATATATATATATATATATATATATATATATATATATATAGATAGATAGATAGATAGATGGATAGATAGATAGATAGATAGATAGATAGATAGATAGATAGATAGATATATACTCTGTATATTTATTTGAATGAATTTGAATAATCAAAGATGTGATATTACAGCCTAAGGCCTCAATAAATACGGCTGGCTTCTTGCAGTGAGATCTGGCATTATCCACATCTTAGAATATGTAATAGTATTACCATTTCCCTTGCATACACTGTCGAGGGGAATGTCCTCGATTGACTGAATTTCATCAAGTGGTATAAGGCCATTCTGTGTATTTGTTCGCACTCTCGCCTGAAACAAGATGCACGGATTAATAGAATGAAAGCCTCGTTAATACGACTGGCATGTTGGCGATTAACTAATATTTACATTTAAATTGCCATCTTCATAATGATAACACATAATATAGTTAAATGAAAAGTCTAAACGTCTAACTCTATCCATGTATATAGATTCGTGAATTAACACACACACACACACACACACACACACACACACTCAGACACACATACACACAAATACACACACAGACACACATACATACCCACACACACACACATATATATATATATATATATATATATATATATATATATATATATATATATATATATATATATATATATATATATATATATATATATATATATATATATATATATATATATATATATATATATGGCGTTCCCCCATAAATGCAATCCTCCACTTAAAAAAAGTTTAACCAGTTAGAATCAGCAAGGGACAGTTAGATACATCTCAAAAAGTGCTTTCCTATATAAAACTTTGATATCAATGTGTGGGTTCTGTGTGCTTCTCATAATGCATCCTGTATCTATGACAATTGATTCACGAACTAACCATAACAATGCACACACTATTAATTATACGCTGCAGATGAGCGTAAAGTATGAAAATATTATTCTTACCTTTTCTACCTGTTTATCCCAATCAGTGAGGAGAACAATAAGGAAAAGGGTTACAGACAAGATTACCACGACTCCAATCATTGCTCCATAAATACCTTAAAACAACAAAAGAAGTATCACAAGATCATGCAATTCACGATCGAATTATATATATATATATACATATATATATATATATATATATATATATATATATATATATATATATATATATATATATATATATACATATATATATATATACATATATATATATATATATATATATATATATATATATATATATATATATATATATATATATATATATATATATATATATATATATATATGTAAATATACGTGGAAAACTTTATAATGGGAATCATGTGGGATTGACGACATCTTAATTTGAAATTTGATTAGCATTGATATTACTAAGTTTACTGTTAACTGAAACAAAAAACTCACCGTGTCAAAATGTCGCACCTAGAAGTAGCCTAGACGATTTATGCTATTTGTACATGTAGCATTAAAAGGTAAAGGTGAAAGGAATCGGCAATAGACAAGGGTGTGGGTAATTACCTGCAATGCCAAGTTCTGTTAGGGTCATCAAGGGTAAGCCAATGGGTAACGCAAACACATCATAAACAATGATATTAAGAATGCTCCCCAGAAACTGGCGGCCACATCCTTTTAATATGCCCTGCCCCAGACCCTGTAACATATAGGAAATGTATTGTGGTAAATGTATCTTCACATATGCTCATTTAAAATAACAATGAAAGCGTGTCCCAGAAACAGTTTAACTCAACTTTTTCATTTCTTTTCTAAAATTTTAGATGTAATGCAATTGTTCTTGAACTAGTGCACGGCAGGAATGGTGCGTGTCTACCAAAAAATATCCACCTGAGACAGAAATGAACCCGCGTCCCTTTTCAACTCGTGACTCAAAATAACTAGTTTAAAATGTTAAAATGCCCTGTTTAACTTAATACTACTTTTATCAGATATAGATATTTCTGTGCACTGCTTCATTGTTGTTAACATGCAATAAACACGAATTCTAAAGTGATTAGTAAACAGAAAAGAACGTTTCTAAGATATCTTAAAGGTCCATGCATGTGAGGTGCTTTTCGAAATCGCTATTTAGTAACTATCATATGTGTCCTTACCAAATACAAATCCTATCTGTCTTCGTGAAGTAAGGATGTACGGAGTGATTGAGACACCATGTATAGCGATAACTACTGTTAATCTGGTATTAAGTGTGTAATAAAATTTTGCGGTTTTCTCATTTTCAGATTTTTGCTACTTCTTATTTTTGCGTTTACTACCATTTTAGAAGCGCCATCTATTGTGCAGCATCGGAACTTAACTACTAAATGCTATGCTTGTTATTATGCTTTTACTTATAGACTAAAGACATTCCATTTTATAAAAGAAACTGCCACTGGTTAACAGCTGGTGAAGCAGCTCTTGTGTTTGGTCATCTAAGGTAGCAGGTAGCAGGGAAGACACTCAATTGCAATTAGTGCATCTGTTGCTCTTTTAAAGCTGGTTGTCGTGGCCAACAGACCGGACTGGTCACTTGCAAGTGACCTGGAAAGCCCTGGTGTGTGAAACCAGTACACAGTCACACACATACGTTTGCTGAACTTACAAACAAAGCTAGTAACTGTGCCCACCTTGCTACATACCAGTATCAAAAATGCTTTCAATATTGTGCTTTTTACATTGTTAGATCGAATACATTTTGCTATCTGAGTATAATTTGTATGATTTAAACACTTTAATTGTTTTATCTTGATTATTTTCCCCTCCCACCCTATAACACTGTTGAAATTATTAGAGTAGCTTCATTTCAATGTAATGCATATGGCGCCATCTAGTGGATGAATACTGAACTAAACGTATGGATTTTTGGCGTCTTGTAATAAGTGCGCATTGTGTGTGACGCAAAAAACGCACTAATTAAACACACGCACTTATTTCCAGATTTACAGTGTGCAGCTAACTTTTATTGAAAACCATATATAATTAACAGACTTTCGGTGTTACTGAAGCGTTTTTGGGTAATAATATAATGAATCTTGTACGTACTGAATACGAATCGAAGAAGAAAAAACAGATAAATAGCGGAAAGGTTTTCGAAGTGAGAGCTTGTATGTCAACATCATTGGTGAAAAGATATAGGATGTCCTGACGAAATACATGGAGGATGACGGCTATAGATACAGTTAGCACAACTGAAAGAGAAGCATTGTACAATTAATATCAATGAATCGCGATTACAACATACGCTTATTATCACTAATGAACGTAAAGACATATAAAACTCAACACGTACATTATCTCTCGTGATAAACATTTCGTGATGGACAGGTACTAGTATAAACCAACACGCGTGCACACACACACTCACAATACTTGACAAAAAACGAGGAACGACATAACTAATCTTGAACGACAATAATTCACTACCTACTTGCATACTTGTACCAGAAGTATATTCAAATAATAGTCGCATTATCTTATGTTGACATGCACGGTACAAGGATAACTAATAACCTAGCACATTATCTAATAGAGTTATAATCATCATTATTATTATTATTATTATTATTATTTTTATTATTATTATTTTATTATTTTTATTTTTAGAAGTAGTAGTAGTAGTAGTAGTAGTAGTAGTAGTAGTAGACGTAGAAGTAGTAGTAGTAGACGTAGTACTAGTAGTACTAGTAGTACTAGTAGAGATACTGGTTGTAGCTAACTGGCAATCATACTAACTTAAGAACAAGAAGATACTATTAGTTTACCAATTATGGTGTAAGACACAGAAACAACCATTTTCGCACCAACCGCAAATCCATCTCCTAGCTCCTGACCTACACGGATGGTACAGGCGAGATGAACTGCATATGAAAACTGAAAGGCGATGAGAGGTATGATAAGAGCAGGTTTAGCAGCAGTGGCATCAATATGCATACATCATAGTAGAAGCAGCTTTAGTAGTTACATACAGAGCATGTACCTGTAACTTACTATGTGTTCATGCATCGGTTTATCTACTTTCTATACATCGATTTATCTGTCTATGACTAATATTGAGCAGAAGTAGAAGTAACAGCAGCAACAGCAGCGCACAAGTAGTAGCAGTGGCAGATACATAGACTTAAGTTGGAAGTCTCTGGTAGTAGTAGTAGTAGTAGTAGTAGTAGTAGTAGTAGTAGTAGTAGTAGTAGTATAGTAGTAGTAGTAGTAGTAGTAGTAGTAGTAGTAGTAGTAGTAGTAGTAGTAGTAGTAGTAGTATTATAGTAATAGTAGTAGTAGTAGTAGTAGTAGTAGTAGTAGTAGCAGTAGTAGTAGTATAGTAGTAGTAGTAGTAGTAGTAGTAGTAGTAGTAGTAGTAGTAGTAGTGTGTAGTAGTAGTAGTAGTAGTAGTAGTAGTAGTAGTAGTAGTAGTAGTAGTAGCATATTCATTAGGTTATGTTTAGAATAAGAAATATGCCTACCCTGAACACTACGTTGGCTAAATTGACCAGAAGAGTCATTGCTCCCAGCTCAATGTCTCCAATAGTTCCTAAATAAAACGTATCAACCTGGTTTTACTACAATAACAGGGACATGTATCAATGCAATGAGCTACGTAGGTGAAACATATTCAAATACAACTCCACTATGATGGGGTTAACCTAGCTCTTACGTACCGTGTAGTTTTATATGCGGGTTAGGTTTTTATTATGGAATAACCTTATTTCTCCCAGGACGGATTTGTCTGGTTTTTATCTAGGGAAACTGAAAGAAATAGGAGGAAATTATTTCAATGGTGCTTCACACAAGATATCGGGAAATAAGTTACATATACTAAGGATTTTGTAATACGCTAATACATGGGTTGCCAACTTTTGTCATGCACCTTTTCATCTCTCTATTGTTATCGTTATGAGATATGTGTATTTTGTGTTCAAGCAACTGAATCTAAGTAGAAAAGGAGGGTCTTACTAACAAATTGATCAGGTAAGCAGGTACATGGAGACATGGAGTCTCCAAGTCTCGGAGGTGACCTAGATTACCTGGAGATTGAAGCAGGACAAAAGATGACTATTTCGTAAATCATTACAATTATCATTTCCCAGGGGTGTCCAAATATTTTAGTCCCGGGGCACGGTCACCAAGTCCTGGGGCACAGCATGTTTTGGTGACCGTGGTTCGATAATAGCTATGAATATTGTCACAGGGTGGCACTACTATATTAGCCCTTACTGCAATACTATTGCAATAGGCAAGACCAAGACCAATCAAGAGACAGTCTTACTAAATAGAGATATCTGGGTTTTTTTTAATTTCAATTTGTATCAAAAATAATTCAAATGGAATATTTGGAAGGCTCAATTGGTCATGTTTTGCATACATTTACCAGTTAAACAGTGTTTTAAGTCTGTGGCGTGTCGCACATCTTGAAGCCCTTGTCGCACGTTGGTGCGACAGTGAGACAGTTGGACATCTTCCTTCATTCACTTGAAAATTTGTTGTTTTATTCAGAGTGTGCCTTTTGCAAGAGTGCGAACAACGTTTGAGCGATAGCTCGCACACACTTCTAACATTTCATCAAAACATTCCAGTGAGGTTTGTTGGATTGTGCCCATTCTATAAGTATGAAGGGGTCCCCTTGCCCAAATTGTAATGAAAGGGTGCCACCTGCAGGCTAATAGTAATATAGTCCGCTCTTTTAAAATGGCTCCGTCTACAGTTTGTTACGGTAAAGCTCTTTTCGGATTTCACAGTGACGAAGACTTCAGCACTACTTCAGTTATGATTTCAAAGGAAAATTGACTTAGTTCTCAAAATATCCACTAGGGGCGCTTTAATATGATTCATATTCCTTAACTTGCTATTACCTGAATAAAATACGTACACGAAGTAAGCATATATATAATTTAGTATACATCATAACTATTCACATTCGTCAAGACATGTTCAAAATCATTTCAATAATCCATTTTTGGATATTACTAAATGCATTTTAAGCATTTATAATGCAACTTTTAAACACCTAAACATTTCTTGGTTATGTTTATCAACGTCTGGGTAACAGTTATAAGTATGATATTGATCATTCTCGGATGAACTTACCTGATACTATTAATCCTACTTCTAAGCTGAACCACTCTACCACAACCATAACCGTATTCGCAAGTGCGAGTCGTGACATAGGTCCCCAACCGTATAAGGAGTCAATGGTCCACCCGTCCCAATATTCCTCATAAACACCGCTCACCACGATATAAAGCAGGACACCAACAGGCATGACCAGGTAGGATATCATCAAAGCCATCGCAGAACCACTTGTGAAATGGAAGTAATAGTGAAATACAATATATATATATATATATATATATATATATATATATATATATATATATATATATATATATATATGTATATATATATATATATATATATATATATATATATATATATATATATATATATATATATATATATATATATATATATATATATATATATATATATATATGTATATATGTTTATATATGTTTACCTATTTATAACAATTTAAAAACAACTAGTTTGCTAATCGTTATCAAGATATTGTGTGCACATATAGGTATATATAAATATATATATATATATATATATATATATATATATATATATATATATATATATATATATATATATATATATATATATATATATATGTATATATATATATATATATATTTATATATATATATATATATATATATATATATATATATATATATATATATATATATATATATATATATATATATATATATATATATATACATTAATGTGTGTGTGCGTGTGTGTTTGTATTCATTTATATATGTAAAAGGTAATAAGAGAGGTGATGAATGGACATACTACGTGTACTCACTCAACACCAAGATGGAGGATGTCTATAAGTAGGTAGTGTAGTACGACATTGGTGATAGTCATCAATATCACTACATAGAGTACTGGTCGGACTAAGTTCTGGAATAACAATAAGAAAACAATGATGCATATTTTGATGTTTCTTGAAAATCTCTCATATCAGAGAAAGGGAACATGGAAATCAGCAGTCGATGCTTAGACCAGCATCAAATCATACATACAGGACCAGGACAGAGAAAAAGATGCTACGTATGTCACAGATATGTTACAACTTGTCTCGCTGATTTCTCTTTTAGTTATACATCACTAGGCTCCACCTCTATGCAAATCCTGCTGATACATGAAGAACATAATTAGTTTTAGTCATTTTAGTCTACATTTAGTTTCATCACTCATCAGATACCTTGATGTTGGCTACAGATTCCACATGCATCATAGAGAGACCAACTACTTACCTTTTATAGAGACAGACACGACCCTAGTACCACACATATGGATACTGACAGTTTATTAGTGGCATACATCTAGGAGTATGCTATACAGTGCATAAGTAATAGGTAAACGCAGGGATCCAGGAAACCACTAACCCCATAGCACGAGGCTAGAGAAAGATGTGTGGAGCTCTAGTAATATTTCACTTTGTAGCCCGGCTGGCTATTAGAGAAGTGAATTAGCTTAGAACTTCGAAGTTGTTCTTGAGAAAATACTACAGTGGGTCTGCAGGATAAAACAATTCGCTAGGACATTGAAATTTCGGGTGGGGCAAGCCTGACCCTTGAAACATATCCTACGAACCCAGTCTCCATATCAAGTATATTTCTTGGCCGCAATTACCATACATACTCACGGTATTAAGCAAACAATGACGCCCTATTTAAGCCAACGAAGTAACTATTATGGTTCATAAAGTGAGAAGACATATCGTGCATTTTAGGTTATTCCTTGATAGTCGCGGTGAACTGCTAAACATGTCATTCATTCCTCTTTACAAGTTGAGTATTCATTGTAAAAATTTACATACCTGGTTCTGAACGAATTTGCTCAAGACTTGGAAAGAGAAGAACGCCTTTAATGAAAAGAACAGGTACATACAAGAACGCCCGTGATGAATTAATGCAAGTAAAAAGACCATGAGAATTGTCCTGATATATATATATATATATATATATATATATATATATATATATATATATATATATATATATATATATATATATATATATATATATGTATATATATATATGTATATATATATATATAATATATGTATATATATATACATATATATATATATATATATATATATATATATATATATATATATATATATATATATATATATATACATACATATATATATATATATATATATATATATATATATATATATATATATATATATATATATATATATATATATATATATATATATATATATGCATATAACTCTTGTTAAACCTCTTAAATAGTTATTAAGTTACTAATCGAGGCTTTAATCAAGTAAATGAATCTGTTCACGTATGTTAAGCCTAAATGTAAAACATGCTATAGTAACTTACCAATGGACATGGCATTAGAATAAGTATGTACCTCCCAGCAATGCTGCAAAAGATGCATGATATAAAAAAGATAAGATAAGGTGTCAATGTTTTCTGTTACGAAAAATATTGTATGAGATACCTTTTTAACCTTTTAAAACTTTTTGTTTTGTTTATTCAGTGACATGTCAATATAAATATACACCTATATGAGACTAGAGGAGGAGCAGTAGCAACACTGACCAAACATGTTATACAATTCTAGACTAGATTTATCAATCTTTTGTAAAGAACTGATACACCTTTAGTGTCTTTCGACAAAATGTAGTTTAAGAAAGAATTTCTTGGCGCACCAATTTGGTAATCAGGAATTTATCTCCATTCCAATAACTCTACGAGATACCTGGTTGAAAATCAAACATTAACGATCTTGTTTCAGCTACATTCCTTCACCAGATATGACTACGGCAGACTTGAATATGGCTATTCCACGATGGAAATAGCTTTTAGAGGATTTGGTATGAATCTGACTATCACTGTTATTCTAGGTTGTCTTTCTTCGTATAACATTTTTCAAAAACCTTTTGCGTAAATAATTATACTGCTTATTGTGTGTTAGTTTGTGACTTACACACTCACTATCAATGTACAATAAGTATTTATTGAAAGGGTATAGTTTCCAAAATATGACATGTATCTTAGTTCGAAATCAGTGAGGTAATGTATTTTCACAAATATTTGAATGCATGCGCGAAGTGATAGACTATGTTGAAAGATGTAGTTTTAAATGGGATGTTAAATAAGTTGAACATCAGAGGGCAAATAAAATTAATAACCGATTTAACTAGAACATATTATGATCAGTAAATATCGATTACAAAACAACAAGCATACAAGTATTATACTTAGTACGCTTGTACATGTACTTACAATGCTACTTGTCTATTGATGCCCAATCCTACAAGTATCAGCTCGGCATTTACATATAGAGTCAGTGGAAGTAAACTGGTCAGAAGAAGTATCAGTAACGATTTCTGGAGATAAACACCCATTAGCTTCTTTTTTGATGAACCATAACACTGAAAGACAAATGGATATAGCATATATACTATTTATCTTCATAAACTGAATGAATACTAGCAACATGCCATACAGTTCAGTAGTCTATAGAATAATAGGCAATACAGTGTTCTAATATCTTGCGGATAAACTGGGATGATTTGCGCATAAAAAATGCACAAACACGCACATGTCTGTATGTATGTGTGTGTGTATGTATGTATGCATGTATCGATCACAAACTTAATCAATGTTTTTATTATCAACCTATATGCTCCCAATAGAGATGACCCAGTTTGGTTTACTACTTTATTTGATAAAGTCAAATCAATATCTAATAATTGCGAAATATGGACCGGAGATTGGAATGCTGCCTTATCAGAATCAGACATTTATAACTATGCAAAATTAAGGAATCCTATGGCAAGTCAAGTAATTAACAACTTCATTTCAACACACAATCTTTCTGATATATGGCGAATGCATAATCCTATTCGCAAACGTTTCACATTGAGAGCTGACAGACCATGTCGAGCATCCAGACTTGATTACTTTTTAATATCAGAAGACATTCTTTCACTTAATCCAAAGTCATACATTTTGAATGCCTACAAAAATGATCACAATATTATAAAACTTTCCATCATTAAATCAGGTCAAAAACGAGGAAAGGGATTATGGAAATTCAATAATGCTCTATTGGAAAATCTAGAGTTTGTTGACATGATAAAGGCTGAAATAACATTAATCAACCAAACCTATGCTCTCCCAGTTTACAGTGAAGCCTTCGTTGCGTCAGACAATGGGGAAACCATCGATATTTCTATATCCTCAACTCTGTTTCTAGAAACCCTCTTGTGCCAACTGAGAGGTAAAATCATCAAATTTTCAAAGAAACTCAAAAAACAAGAAACAGAAGCTGAGGATACTCTCGTCTCTTCCATTCTGATAACGATAACATAATCAAAAGAAATTCTCTTGGAGACTTATCTCTGCAACTGGAAAATTTACGAGAGAAGAAAATAAAAGGTTGTATAGTACGATCAAGGGCTTCACTGACTGATAATTGGGAAAAACCTTCCAAATATTTTTTGAACCTTGAAAAAAGGAATCATGTCAACAAAATTATCCCTTCCCTCTTACATGACGAAACTGAAATAACAGACTCAGCAATCATCTTGACTCTACAAAGAGACTTTTATGCGGATATGTACTCCTTAAAGGAGACCATACTTTTAGAAAACTCCAAGTTTTCCAATCATTTACTAAACTTGCCTAAACTTTCTGAAATGGACAAAATCAAATTGGATGCTCCATATACATTAGAGGTTCTACTTAGTTCCATTAAGGCTAGCAAACTAAACAAGGCTCCTGTTCCAGATGGCTACTCGAACGAATTCTTTAAGTTCTTCATCAACGAATTACAACACTGGATTTACCGCTACATGCTTGAAGCAATATCGAAAAATCATTTCTCTAAACTTGCCCTTGACGGAGTCATTACTTGTATTCCCAAACAGGGAAAACTAAGAAATGATTTTAAAAAATAGATTGAAAGTATGCTTACCAAGTATTATTAATGAAGACCAAACTGGGTTCATTTCCGGACGCTTTATTGGAGAAAACACCAGAATGGTGTATGACACAATAGAGTATTGTGACTCTCATGACATACCGGGTTTGTTGTTAGTGCTTGACTTCTCGAAAGCATTTGACACCATTGAATGGAAATTTATTAACGAAGCTCTAGAACTTTTTAATTTTGGCAATATTTTCATTGAGATGATTAAACTATGTCAATATAATTCCACCTCAAAAGTGGAGCAAAATGGTTATCTTTCGAGCCCCATCACTCTGGAAAGAGGTTGCAGACAGGGTGACCCCCTGTCACCATACATTTTTGTAATTTGTGCAGAGATATTGTCTCATGTCTTCAGGGAGATGGATGTCATTCGGGGGATTAGGATGCATGGTGAGGAATCAAAGGTGTCTCAGTACACTGACGACACAACATTATTAGTGAGAGAGGATATTCATGATCAAACAATAACAAATATCATCAGAGTTCTGAATTGGTTTAAGGATATCTCGGGTCTTGACATAAATAAAGAAAAAACCAAAGTGGTAAAGCTTGGAGCCTTAAGAGGCAGCAACATAAAATGGCAGGGCAAATTTGGTTTCTATTGGTCAAACAAATTTGAGATCTTGGGGATCCACTACGATATGACTAATTTAAATGCAATTACAGACCTTAATATTCGGCGAAAATTGGGGGAAATCCAGCAGCTAATTCGAATCTGGAGTTCAAGGAATTTAACCCCTTATGGGAAAGTTACAATAATAAAGTCATTATTGATCCCCAAGATAACTCATATGTTGCTGTCTCTACCAAGCCCGAGCCTCTCTTGCTTCAAAGAGATAAATAATGTTATCTCAAAATTCTTATGGTGTGGAAAGCCTCCAAAGTGGAAAAAAGAAATTCTTTAGGGTGAAATTCCGCATGGTGGTTTGAAACTACATGATTTGAATTTATTCGACAAATCACTCAAATTGAGTTGGTTGAAAAGATATCAACGTTCTACAAGCAAATGGACAATTTTTCCAAATAACTTTGAGTTATGGGAGGTTTTCACCTATGGGCCCGATATTTTGAACAAACTTAGAGAAATAACATCAAATAAATTTTGGCTGGATGTCATAGAAAGCCTATCAATTCTTTCGAAATCAGAGGCTATGAATGAAAAACTGTTCATTAAAAATACTCCCATATGGCTCAATCCTACTTTTTCATTTCCCATTAATAAACAATGGTTTAAAAAATGTATAACAATGGTGTCTGACTTTCTGGGAATTATGAATGTAGTAATGCCAATTGACACATTCATGGAAACCTATGGTCTGAAAACCAGCTTTTTGGAATACCATCACATTTCACACAAAATAAAAAAGTTTATTGAATGGAGAGACATGCCTTTGTACGAAGAAGACCAACCCAAAAATAGTTCCTTGAATGTTTTCTTAAATCAAACAGTAAAGGGTGTCTCAAAAATTTAGAATCAAATAAAAAGCACTTCATCTTCAGTGCTAGACACAGCAGTTGAGAAATGGTGTGCAAACTCAGAACTTGACTTCAATAGTTTTGATTTAAGTAGGTTATTCCAGAAACACCATTTAATTTATAAGGACACTTATTTAAAATACGTTCAATTTCGTACCCTTCATCACAGATTCCTTACCAATGAGAAATTATTTAAGATGGGTATTAAAGACCCTGATCTATGTGGTTTTTGTCACGTTCATACTGACTCAATAGAGCATATGTTCTTGGATTGTGAAATCTCGAATGATCTGTGGAATGAAGTTCAGGAATTGATTCATACTTTAGGTATGGATAACTATAACCTGCAATGTCAATAAACACAATAATATTGTTGACTAAGAAGGTTATATACAACTCTATGAAGAAAGAACAAAGACCACATATATTAAACATTACAAATGAGGTAAAAAAGTTTTATTATGAAGGAAAAATACAGATGCCTCCTAAGAGGTAAAGGTCCGCTTTTTGAAAAGCAATATTACCTATTATCAAATATATATGTCAACCCTGTAACATAATTTCATTGCCATACATGCATACAACTTAATGTGTATGAATACTCTCTGCATACTTTTTTGTGCCATACCATGCATCATTATTCGTACACTGTTTATGATTTATGAAGGAAAGGAAATAAAAATGATTTAAAATTAAAAAATATATGTATGTATGTATGTATGTATGTGTGTGTATGTATGTGTGTAAGTATGTAGGCATGAATGTATGTATGTATGTTTTTTGTGTGTATGTAAGACTGTACGTACGTATGTATGTATGTATATGTGTATGTATGTGTGTATGTATGTATGTATGTATGTATGTATGTATGTATGAATCGATGACATTGTATGTATGTACATGAATGTGTTTGTGATAGAGTGTGTGTGCATGTGAGTGAAGTTGTGTGGGTGTGTTATAGGTGTGTGTGCTTCACAGTTTGGGGTGTTAACTGTAAGGTTGGCAACAAGTGTTCATATTACCTGTGAAAATACTGTATCACATGCCCCACCCATTCCTTCACCAACTGCCAAACAGGTCACGCTTAAAATCTGAAGTTCAGAAATCAATATCAGTGAATTCATGTATAGGTTCTCTTCACGTTAAAATATTGTCTGCACATACCTATTAGGATGTTTAAGAATTAAATACATGTAGTAGAATATCAAGCTCATTTCCTCAGGAGTCATATAGTTAGCAACAGTTGGATAATGATTAGACATATCATTGTTAACTGCACGGTACAATAACCTTTTCTCCAGATGGCATTATTATTTGAAATTTCCTTTCTGATTAATGGTTTATTAAAATCGACGAATGTGTTGATGATGTTTTGATGATTAATTTAAAATAGTTTGCTGTATTTTACCTAAAAAGGAGGGAATTTCCTAAGTCATTTGGCAAGAACCAGAAATTTGAAATCCTGTTTTTCGTAACATTTTCGGCCTAGTTAAGGCTAAAGCATTACCGGTCAACATACATGATAATAGTGCCGGAATATGGAGTTTCTCTGGAAAATAAGGGACTAATCCTTAATCAATGACAACTGTCGCACGTTCCTCTATACGAGTACTAATCACGGCCCATTGGCAATGGCGGTGAGAGATGCTAGGAAGGAAATAAATGATTTAAAAACATGTGCGTACAGGTGTTGCCAACTGTGGCTTCTAATCAGAAAAAAGGGAATAACATGGTCTATGTAATCAGCTAATGACAACTTAAAATGCACTGAATATTATTTACTGGGTGTTTTATCTCTCTTTCCCCACACAGACTGTCGTTCATCGACATCTATACATGTTGTATGTATGTATGTATGTATGTATGTATGTATGTATGTATGTATGTATGTATGTATATTATATATATATATATATATATATATATATATATATATATATATATATATATATATATATATATATATATATATATATATATATATATACATACATACATATATATATATATATATATATATATATATATATATATATATATATATATATATATATATATATATATATATATATATATATATATATATATATATATATATATATATATATGACCTTTTTAAAATGTGAATATGACTATTATTAAGATAAGGATTTAAGGATAACCACAGAACGGTTGGTACTCACTGTTAGAGCTAAGCCTACGCCATCTAATTCCTCACGTCCAAATCTGCCACAGAATGCTAAAGCTACGGGCCCTAGTAAGGCCTTTAATGCTTCGGTCATAATCTACAATTATAATGGAGTGAGTATTACATAACGATTAATGTATGGCCCTTGACCAGCCAGAAACAAGAATGTGAGGTATATTAATGTGAAAAAAGTTTCTGTTCCAGAAACACAGATATGCAGCAGATGGAGATCCTTTTGCTAACATCATTGTAATAGGAATATTGAACAATCCAGAATTTGCGATATACTAACTTTTTGCAATTCATTAAAACCTCTGCTTACCATAGGCCATGCCAGGGTGAGTATATTCTTTAACTCCACGCAGTAGTTCAGAGGAAAGACCATTCTCCATAGGTCAGCACATCTATGGTCGCTTTTATTTTTGTCCACATCTAGGCAGTGAAAAATTAGTTAGAATTTATCATGGACACCCATACGTAGGGTAAGCAGACACCAGTAGTCTATCAAAATTCTACATGTAAAATTAGGATTTACTCTTCCTAGCATCGCCACTATTGGTAATACATGTACCTAGTTTATGGTGATTCTAGGAAAAACTATTTTATAAGAAATAAGTTGAAGAGTAACCATGATATTTTCTCTACGGGTTCTACTTTTATTTAGAGCTTAATCTGAAGCGTCCGTATTTTGATGTCGCCAAGGCACATTTTCCATAGTAATATCGATAACGATAGCTTGATGAAGCTATAGAGCTGTGTATCGTCAGCGTAGGCTAGTCACATGATGTATAAACGCGTGTTTTCTAGCCATTTCTAACCAGTTTGATAATCAGGAGGAGCAGGGTGAACATAACTATTCAAATGGCAAACATTTTCTTTCTTTCTTAAATGACAACAAATAAGTAAAATATTACTAAGAAGACTATGGAGGAAACCTAAGTACCAGGATAAAACCACTGCCTTGGTGAATGGGCAAATTTCTCACATATATTGGTATTCAAGACTAAGCCTTGCAGAGGGACAGCAAACAGTCAGGGAAATATCAATAGATGTTTTAGGGTATCGTAAACTGCACTGCATAGCGCTAAATGCTTTGAATAAATGTTGCAGTGCATGTTTAGTAAACTGTTGGTTTTGAGTTCGACCCTAATTTGGCTATAAATGCCTATAGGTGTAACCCAGGCTTAACTGTTATACACTTACAAATTCTAATTGCATTGCACGTTGAGGGACATTGCACATCGCGTCTAGTGACTCGACTATAGCTCCTAATGATAGAGTTGATTAGGTTATGGAACGTGGTCAAATGACAGCTACTGATGGTAACAGAATCCTACTCACCTTTTTCCAATTCAGTGTATGTATTTCCATTTACTTCGATTACACTGTCCTGCTTGCCTTTGCGGATGTGCTTCATGGTGCTACATGTACGTCCAGGACTCCATATAATTCTTACACCACACGTGTTTATAAGTTATATCCCTTTATCGAGTGCAAACATAACTCTTTACCAAGTCGTTATCAGAATAGCCTGACAGCTTTTACAGCATATTGATAGGCCAATAGGCGGTATGCAGTGCAGTATAAAATATAGATAACACAACCGACGATTATTAACGTCACGATATTGCACAAATGCACTGTTCCATTCCTTCATAGTCCTATATCCTAATCGTACAATAAAATAATTGACAAGAGAAAGTGAATTTGAAATTAATTCATCAATACGAGTCAAGTTTTAAAGGAAATTTGATGAAGGAATGTCTAACAACAGAAATCAACTTTCCCTCAAATATTTCACAAATGTTATTTCTTTCAGTGTAATTATAAGGCCGAGACTGAACTGGATGTGTATATGTGTATTGGAAACGTCTCTATTAAAATCCTTTTGGCGCCGTATTAAAGCAATCTTTCCTATTTCTATCCCTGTAAACCCTTCTAAGGCGCTACAGCCAGTGTAACCTTCTGTTTAGCATGTATACATATGTATATGACATGATTCTAGAACAATAGTTCATGATAATCCTTTATCTCTTTATCTCCATCTTGCCGTTAGGTCTTGCAACTAAAAGGATTTAACACAAAACTACATTATGCATTACGTGGACCAAAACCATATTTATATTTTACATGATATGTGCCAACATTTCTCGCTTATCAAAACAAATTAACATACAAACGGGCGTCATGGTATATGCATATCTTATTAGACAAATAAACGGCCAATGGATCCTTGTAGTTCCATCTATATTTAGAAGCATACTAATGGCATATTTCAGACATCAGTTTACTATATAAAGTATATTCATTTCCCTAATTGTAGAGGCCTTTAGGAAGGACGGATTGAGTGCCGGCCAACAAATGGCTTGTTCATGCAAATGTACACAGATTCACATTTTATTTGCTACTTTATTGCGGACTTTAATTCAAATTTCTATATGATTAACAGGGTGCATTAGCATGGTCAATTATACATAACAAGTACACGCATTAACTGCCTTGCTGTTAAAGTAAGTGTAATGGTAAAATAACGTTATCATAATAATGGGACACTAGCCTGTAAGGTTAAAGTACAGTACAATTATCTTATCAAAAGTGCAAAACTATGACATTATTTTATTCAATAAAATGGACAGTTAAGGTCATTGTTGCATAATGATTCTATAATTACCTCTCATTATAAATGGCGTCTAAAAGTATCTTGTCCAACAAAAGCGTACGTTGATATTTACCAATTGTAATTGTACTTTATTGACTGATCCAGTTGGATATAAACCTTATACAAGTTTATAATATCGAATAAATCAAATAAAGGAAATGCCATATCAATAACATAATCAGCACATGTCGTAAAGATTGATACAAAACGTTAACACAAAGAAAAAAAGCAAAACACCAACCGCTCTTACCGAGCATACGGGGGTTACTTCAGCAAGAGGAGATAATGGGATAATATTCAAGATCAAAGTCACGGATAGATTCACAAAGTCCAAGGCATGAAGCCCTTAGCGTCAATGTAAGGCCATTACCCAAAGACCGTAATACCAAAGTCCTTAACCAATCCCTTTCCTGGGAGGGGACAATTAAGCTACTCTCTTTCCAATATTAGTGTATACTGTCAATGGGGTACGCTTTGTTGCTTGAAAAGGGAATATGTTTTTAGGTCAAATGTGCATGAAATAGAACTAATTACAAAAATGAGTATTAGACGGAGAAGAGTAACATGGAGGAGGACATACAGCATACACCTAATGCTTTGAGAAAATAAATATTCACAAACCTTTGTTTGAGGAAATATGTGTTCAGCCTTCTAATGCATGGTGGATGGCATGTGTTCGATTGCGACATGTTCAATTGCCATCATGTTGCTGACGTAATGTCAATGTACACTAGGCTGAAGTCATCACTAATTAGGCATTGCTAGCTAACCTTAAGAGGGAGTATACCCCACTCCATGATGGTAGCCTTAAATAATTAACAGTACAAGAACACTTGACGATTGTTAACCACATCTGCTGAAATAACTCTACTATGGATATCACCACAAATACTTCTAACACCAGTGAAATTATTTGCCTGGCTGAATATCATGAAACAGCAATACAAGCAGGATATATCGGCCTGGAAATAATTGCCATGGCAGGCATTATTTCAAATGTTTTAGGAGTAATTGCATTGAAGATGATGCATGCGGAATTTCGTCCAGTGCACCGCTTCCTTGTCAACTTGAGCATTGTGGACATAGTTACATGTATATCTACTAGCGGCATCACGCCATACCACTTTTGGCCATGCAGTAAAGTAATACAAACTATACACTTTATTTCTAAAAATGTTTTCAACACCTGTTTACTGAGTCAAGCTGGTAGCCTTCTGATTCTTGCCTTGGATCATTATTTTGCTATAGTTACCCCTCTAAGGTATTGCCTTATCCTTAATAAAAGGTGCTGCTTTATGCTTATCACCATCCAGTGGATAGGAACAACTGCTATCACTTCTGCCTCAATAGCCTGCACGTTATTACTGTCTCAACAAGATGGACTTTATGATATCGCTGTTTATTGTGAAGCGGTAAGAATAGTTCATTTTCTTTACTTTGGATTAGTTCTTGGGAGCATGACTCTCATCTACATCCGTGTATTGTTTGAAATCAAAAAGATAACAGATCGGAACTTAATTGGAGCCAGCACATTGCGACACAATGCAAAGGCCATCAAAACCACTTTTCTTATTCTCGGAACATATTTTGCCTTTGTGATTCCAACTTTGGTCACAAAAGCTATGAATACTGCTTTTATACCAATAATTAGGATAATATTTCTTTGCTGGTTGCTAATGAATTCAATATGTGACCCATTTATTTACTCATTGCGTATGCGTGATGTGCGACAGGGATATCGTATAATGCTTAACAGATGTAAATGCCATGGAAGGAAGATATCCCCTATTGGAGTTTTACTCAACCAAATATCTCCCCAAAAGTCTTAAACAGATGTTCTATGTATGATTTAACATTTTTGTTCGTGTCATCCATTTTGTACTCTCCTCACGATAAACAATAAACTGCACCCCTTCATATTCTCCTGGGGACCACCCCAATAAAAGCTTCCCTTGGTAATTATATCCTGAAATATATTTATCATAGTGGTAACATATCGCCAAAGTAAAATACATCATCAAACGACAGCTAGCCCTTTGGGTGGTGCTTAGCTAGAAGAATGAGTGAATGTATGAGGGTTTACAGTCACACTGGCACACACAGGCCATTTAGTGCCATACAATATTGTCAAAAAGTACTTTGTCACTGTTGAGGAACAAGACACGAAAGGTTAGAACAGAAGAATCCTGGACAAGTATAACCTGCCAACTCCAAAGCAATTGCACCTACAAAGATATAATGACAAAAGACGACTCAATAGGCCATAACATCAAAGAAAATGATGACTTTGAGAATACTGTGTCTTGAGGATGGTTGCACTCATCCATAGTGCGGTGCCCCATTTAATAAGGTAAGCTTCTCAATTGCTCTCTACAGTTATATTGGACGTATATTCATCCGTTAGTCCAGAAGTAGAAAATCTAACATAAGACGCCATTTGCTAACAACAGTTACTTTTAAAGCGTATATGGTATAGTGACCTTCACATGTAAGAATATCCTAGGCTTACTATTCAATATTTTCAGTGATCAGTAGATCATGCTTTTTTGTAACTAATGTATGTATGCTTTATTGACTGTACTAGTAATATTCCAAAAGCATTATGATGTTCTATTGGTTTTGGAAGTATTTGCATTCAGTGACAAATTTCAAGAAATAAGATATTGTATGTATGCTTTATTGACTGTACTAGTAATATTCCAAAAGCGTTATGATGTTCTTTTGGTATAGAAGTATTTGCATTCAGTGACAAATTTCAAGAAATAAGATATTATGTCACTTTATTAAAACTTACATTTCAACTGTACCTCACTTCCCAATAGCCAGATAGTCTGAGATATTGGCCAGCTTTGTTACCCGACTCTCCCCACTGACAGAGCTCTAAGCAATGAGAGAAAGCTACATGTACAAAGGACTCAGGACTGAGAGAGGGATATCTTGATTTCTGATGAAAACCACCTGTTTTTTAATGGTATCCACTGTGTTTAGTACAGTCGCCTGTTCTTGACACATTCCAACGATTGCCTACAATGCTAAGTTTTATATGAGTACCAAAAACATTCTTTCTCGTTTAAAATCTTAAATGAAAACTTACAACTCAAATATCACCTATAGTATTTTAAGGAAAAACAAGTGTATATTTAAAGTGTACCTATTGGCGATCAGGGGAACAATACACGAGGACATTAAGCGAATTCCTTTAACAGCAAGAGTATGGTTGTTATCATGAACTACATGGTAAGACCCCGTACTTAGGGAACCCTTGCGACAGGTGATGAATCATTCTGAATAAATCCAAGATACTTTCTTTAATATATGGATTGAAATGTGTAATCACCACAGAGAAGAACTGTACATGTTTCATTCTTCCCTGTATTTTACCTCTCCTTGGGGCTACCACCTTATCTTGGTGAAGAGGCTTGCGGGCTACTGAAGACTACTAATGATGGCACAGGTAGATTCCCATCCAGCGCATGATTATCTCATCAATCTCACTCTGGTTGGTGTCTCCATATGGGGCTCTACTTGTGATTCATTGGCATACCACTCTTGGCCATGGAATACAATTCTGTCTCCAATTATCATTATTTTCATTTTTATGGGATTAACTCCTTATCCACAACCCTTTGAGTATTTAGCTCATACAATGTATATATCGCCTTATAGGTCTTCACATATTAATATTCATACTTATCACCCCTCAGTCATATTAGTCGTGTTTATTGTCTGAGTGTGACTGTGCTGAGGTACAGTTTATTGGATTCACACTTTTCTCAATCTTACCCTTATCAGCAAAAATCATCACAATTAAGAAATTGACAAAACAACTTTTAATTCATTTAATTTGACATCATCCCCTCGAAATTGAAGCCAGAATGTATCAATATGATCCTGCCAGTTGTTGTATATCACCAGCTGAGAGGTATAAGCCTGTATGCTTAAAGAGTGATAAGATATGAAACACTACAAAGTCTGACCAATATCTTTATAGCTTACATACATAGGTGAAATCTTGTATCCAATCAAAAAATGAAAGAAACACATCATTTACCCTTTGCAAGATGGGCCCGAGATGCACAATCAGCACACTAAGGCTTTTACCCATCCGTTCTTATATGCTTTTTATCAGGGCATTCCCATTGGAATGTCCTGTTTGGGTAAAAGATCTGGTCAATTGCCATAATCAGATTTGTTTTAGGTTTTTGGAGGTTTTCTAAGGTTAATGCAACTTCATAAGGCTTGAAAGAGTATTTGCTGGAAAAAGTCATATTTCAACGAAATACCACTTGCTTGTGCCATGTTTGACAGTGATGCGGAGAAAGCACGTTGAAGCCCTACAATCGTCAAAAACTACTCCGCAAGGAAAATCCTCATTAGTACTGGTCATATTCTTTGAAATTGTGATTTTCGTGACTTATCAATCTTAAGTGGCGGAGGAAACTGGAGTACCCAGTAATGAACACCTGGCTTATCATATTTAACAAGAGAGCAATCACTGAGTAGTTTTCATTCCAGATATCCACCTAGAGCGGAATAGAACAAAACCAATTCAGCACTTTAGATACTATTTCTACGTTCATACATACACATTATACATACATACATACATACATACATACATACAAACATACATACATACATACATACATACATACATACATACATACATACATACATACATACATACATACATACATACATACATGCATGCATGCATACATACATACATACATACACAGTACATACAAGCATGCATGCATCCATGCGTCCATGCATCCATGAATGTACATATATGTATGTATGTATGCATGCATGTGTTACTAGGATTATTAGACAAACTTTCGTCCATATTGATCTTTCTTACAAATACATGTATGTTAAATATGATGGCCCAAATGCAACATCGTGAATGGTAGATATGTTTGAAAACAAAACACCATGCGCTTTGTTTTTCTTTTATTTACCCCCAACAACGTACACCCTGCCGAGAAGGTACTTTTGGAGTGTTTACTCAAATCCTAATCAGAAGATCAATCTAGCTATCGATACTCCGAATAGGCTGAACAGCCAAATGAAAGCATGCTAAAAACATTGATATAGAAGTTAGTTTTACCCTGGTAGTACAGTCATTAACAGATGAATAGGAAAGTAGAATACTTGGTGAAAAACGCCTCCTAAACCTAAGTCACAGGCAATTTAACTTCAATTGCCCCCTTTCAAATTTTATTCTTTTCGATGAGTTATGTGTGACGATTTTTTTGATAAAGCAAGTGTTTGTCCCCGAGATGAAAAAGGATGACACAAGTGCGCATTTTCTGCCTAAAACACGAGAGTCGCTCTTCTGTGACGCGGGCTGTCACTCTACCCCCGGGCCAGACTTTTAGTTTCCCCACCCTATATTTTTATCATATAACAAGGAAGTGTTTAAGCGTAATAATTCGTTTATCCTTGTTGTTTTTTGCGCAAAAAACACTTTGGCTCACTCTCGTACATATATTCACTCACACATGATCTCAAGACGCACATATTTCCAAGCACTCCTAAGAGGCAGGTGGCCGTAAAGTTGGCTTAACTGGAAGAGCTTCAATTCCAATCGTCTTCATACCGACATGAGACCTATAGACAGGTATGTACATTTACTTGATTGGGTGACCCGAGCTGTTTCACACATATAGATATCTACTACATGCGATAATCTGCGAACTCATGAAATAAAGTAGCGTAAGACAGATAGGCGGGGTAGATGAGCTTAATCTTAAGCATCAATCACATTTTTTCAATTTTTCAAAATATCGCTTTATTAGTTCCTATATAACCAGGTGTGCCTTTACATGCGTATAATGCGTCAGCTGTGACTGGTTGAAGCACGCCATAAATTGGCACAAGCCTACGTCTAGCTTCCCTACGTCTAGCTTCAGGAACTCAGAATTTACCCAGCGGTGGTGGATTTGTTTAGAAGTCGTGGCCAAAATGTACCTCGAAAATGGGCGAGAACAAGATAAGACATTAATAAGAACTCGTTAAGAACTGTCTTAGGAATAATCTTAAAATATCTTTAAAATAAGTTAAGAATATATAAGACTTTCGTACAACATTTGCAAACTTACCAAGACCAACATAAGGAATTCCTAAGTAGCTCCCATTAAATTCCTAGAACAGTAGCACAACTGTGTTAAGAATTATTTAGCACTAAAGGCCAATAAAACAAAAAAGCACAATATTCAAACGAGTTTATTTTCAGAATATTAATATATCTTTATTTGTTGACACTCACATGATTCATTTCAATTGTTGTTACTACAATATCTTCAAAGATGTGATCAACAAATGTTGGGTAGTCCAGACCAAAAAAACATGTTTTAAAATCATGATTAGCGTCTATATATTGTTCTATTGAAGTGTTAGTCATGTCCTTTTCACATGGTGGGGATTTTAATGGTCCAATGTTCTTTTCACAAATTCTGCCACAGAATCTGACTAATTTGCAGTCATACTTCGTAAATGTTAGGAGACCACAGGTTTATGATTTGCAACTCAATACATGACTTTAAACGATGTACAAGACTATTGCAAAAGAAACAGAAAATTACAAAGGCCATATACCCACATTTTTCTTGGATTGAAATATATTATGTGTAAAGTATTTTGCTTACATTGTTTTGTATAATGGGGCATCCTCCCCCCTATTTCTATTAAGACAGCATATAATTTCTTTATAATGCAACGTGTGTAATAGTGCTCCATATTTGTATGTATATCAATTATTCAATATTAACAATTTTTGTCCGTTTGGTAGTATTACTATTTCTCATGAGTTATCTTTCATTTATTTATTATATTTTCTAAGTTTAGTTCTCGTGTTTTGTTGCTCTCTTAAGAGCTTATATTTCTGTGTGTATACCGTATCATGTTGTACCCAAGTGCAGTCAATAAACATACTGTACTATACTATGTTTTAAAGTCATGATTAGCGTCTATATATTGTTCTATTGAAGTGTTAGTCATGTCCTTTTCACATGGTGGGGATTTTAATGGTCCAATGTTCTTTTCACAAATTCTGCCACAGAACCTGACTAATTTGCAGTCATACTTCGTAAATGTTAAGAGACCACAGGTATATGATTTTTTCAATTCCATACATGACTTTTAACTATGTACAAGACTATTGCAAAAGAAACAGAAAGTTCAGACACCACACAGATAAATTGGGTTTATTTCCATTTTCTTGATTTTCTTTGGGGGATCTGTATGTGAATTTGATTCTGTTCTGTACATGGTTGACATGTAATGCTTATCATTATTCAGCTAGAGTAGGGCATTTAAAGAAGAATATGTGTTCTGGTATTATGAAACCATCTACCAGTTGTATTGTGATGATGGTATTTTTTATTCTAATTCATAATAGCCATGAACTTGATTACACATTTGAAACAAATAAAGGATTTTATTCATTTAAGCAAAGACACATATGGGGCTCTTCTATCTGTGTGCCTCATTCTTAATTGAGTTAATGGGCAGTTGTGGGAAACCTCCTTGGTATTCAATCATATCCATTCGAACCAGCTTATTCTGAAGATGAACATGTATCAGACTCTGAGGCCTAGGACAGTGACCAAAGGGGAAATTCTGATTCTGGTATGAACGTGAAGTATGTGTGTCTCTAACTGAGAGGAAATGTATGTGTTTGCATGAGTGGGACATTCGGGAGGAAAAACCAAAGGTTGAAGATGTTGACTGTGTTACACAACACATGAACGTCACCTTCCTGAATCCTTCAGTACTGGCAACATCATATGCTGCATTCATGCGATTCAAAGTTATACTGCATTGGAGATAGAGCCCCAGCTATTCTCAACAAGTAGGGCTCTTTAAATAAACTAGCTGTCAAATGGCCTTGGAGGCATTTGATCAGATTAAATTGTTAATTAAGCACTCAATGGACAAATATGGCCCCTCCCGCTAGGCTACCTTGCAACAGTATTATCTCAGTCAAATTGCGGAGTAGTAATAAAGGTGTCCTATGAAAGGTGACACTGAGCTCTTACACTTTTATTTTAAATTTTGAAGGTACATGTAGAGTTATACTTTGCTCAACTGCCCAATCAAGAAAGTCAAGAGACATCCGTGAGACAGCAGGGAGACACATACAAGAATACACAAATAAGATTGTACCAAGATATCGCATGCAAATGTAAGTTTCAATCATGTGACTAGACAGAATGGTAAACCTTCGCAAATCCAGAAAAAGTCAGAATTTCATCTGAAACCCCAGACATGTCCCTTGAAGTAGTACTGCTATTGCTTAAATGATCGGCCGCTTCTTCAGAGCTAAAGCTATTATGGACATTTATGTAGTTCCCCAGGGGGCAATTATTGGAACAACATTGTTAATTCTGATATTCATAAATGACCTTTTTGCTTACAAAGATTAGATTAACATTTTGCCAGATGACTCTGCAATATCACTTGTAGGCCACGGCCTGTGAACTATTGAACCGGGCATACGAATTGATCTTCAGAATAGTGAGAAATGGTGCAATATAAACAATTATATCAATGTGGCAAAAACTAGAGTTATTGTGGTGCTCCAAACATAAACCAGGTCTATTGTGAATGAAAACTCAGCCTTTTTACCAATAACACAGAATTTAACCTTGCCATTGAACAAAAACGTCAGTGAATCTTTGTTATTAATGTTTTACTCTGGAACAGAAAAGTGAACCATGTATCTAGGAAAATATCCGTAAGGTAACTTCTGAAGTAAAAAACCCTGAAATTATGCATGGATTTTACAATCATTTACACACGTCCAAATTCTGATTGCTGTTATACCATATGGGGACAATTCAGCTCTGAGATACTGACAGGATTGCTTAGACTCCAGTAGAAAGGTGCATGATGTATACTTGATGCTGATTACACTGCTCCAGAGTAATCAGAGTAAAACCATGAAATGGTTACTTTAATTTACCTTTACAGAATTCAATTCAATACCGTTATGTTATTGGATAAATCAAGAGCAGAGTCTAATGTACCTGAAAAATGTGTGTCAGGTCTGCTCAGATCTACATGGGCACCTTTTAAGATTTTATACATCACTAAATTTGCTCAATCACCAGTCAAAATCCAGAGTTTTGAAATATCATTCCTTTACCAAGACATAGTACTATGGTATTCCTGATCTGTAAATATAGAAATGACACCATTTTTCTCATTATTCAGGACACAATATTTTGAAAAACTCTTTCTAACCCTGTGGCCTCAAGCATGAAAGATATATATCCTTATATTCGAAAGTTACGGCGAAAATCAGAGCGTGTATTTAACTTTGTTACCTAATGAAATAACGATTAGTGATTAATTTATCATCATCCTCATCATCACTATTATGTTGTATCATTATTGTTATTGATATTATTATTATTATTTTTATTATTATTATTATTATTATTATTATTATTATTATTATTATTATTATTATCATTATTATTATCATTATTATTATTATTATCATTAATATTATTATCATTATTATTATTATTATTATTATTATTATTATTATTATTTTTAGTAGTAGTAGTAGTAGTAGTAGTAGTAGTAGTAGTAGTAGTAGTAGTAGTGGTAGTACATGTATTAGTAGTAGTGTTGTATCCATAACTTTGAGATTAACATATGAACAAGATAGAGGATATGCTTCGACTAAACTACATTTACTCACCATGTGCCAAATGACTTCTAACTTGCAAGAAAGAATCTCAACGAAGTCTACGTTGAGCCTATTGATGCCTGTTTGCAGTCTTAGTTGATTTTCTTCACTTATTCTCATTTGGCCCATTCTTGCTGCTGTTTTAATATATTATTTAATGTTACTTGTTAAGGACTCACTGCTGTATTAGTGGGGCTTTTCAACAGATTCACTCGGGTCTCCCTGCATTATTTCTGGATCTATTCCCGGTGGGAAATAGTAAATATTTGAGTAAGAATGAGCAGGATATTTGATCTATCACTTTCTTTCTTCATCTTGTTAAAAGGTCTTGAATGTGTGACTGATGCTTTAGGGTGCAGGTTCGCATTATTTGTTAAAAACGTTTCCGAGCAATAATCCGACAAAATTGAGCCAGGAGATCTATCATAGTGAAGCGATGCCCACTTCACTAGGACCTGTAATGGTGTCACGAATATCGTACTATACATCGTATGATATTCATGAGGCAATTGCAAGTATAAATATTGGACTTGCGTCCAATATTTAAACGTGCAATTGTGGTACATATATTGTCCGAATTTGTGAGAATGTTGCACGGATATTTTGCGACCATCATGCATATATGCGGTGTGACTGCATGTATGTCTAATTTCAAAATTGGAACCGAATCTGAAATCCAGTTCCGATTTTAAAGTAAGCACAATCGGAGCTGATTTCGGAATCATGCGATAGTAATCTTGCGTGACTGGGGTAAGCACATTAGCAAAATTTTTATAGTTATCTCTGTTAATCCTCTATTAATTCCGGTGACGTACTCTGTTTAGAAAATGGGCTAAATTAGAATATTTAACATGTTCATGCCACCGAAGCGTTTGCATATCAAATCACGGTTTCATTGTGTTGTAGGTCTCAAAGGTAGTTGCATATCTAACTGCCTAACTGCTCCACACGGTCGTGTTGAGGGTGTAACGAAGTCTTCAGCCACACCCTGGTAGGTGAGATCAGTTTCTTTCCTAAAAGTTCCTTTTCATGCCATCTTTAACTATAAGCAGGTCACATTTTCGTCCTATTATTATGGCAGAAAAATGAAAACTTCACCTACTATAATAATGTAATTTCATAGAAATGAAACAAGATATCATGATACAAGGATCACTGCTTTTGAATTAATCAGAGATGAAATAAGTCACTTGAAATTTAAATATCCAAACAGGTATGGTGTCTGTTTTACATTTATAGCAATTGTCAGAAATATATTTTGTTTGGACACTTGGCTCCCAATTAAATGGCTGCAGGTTCGATGCCCTGCTAGATCCTCATTGGCGGGTGGGCCTGGTTACCCAGACTCGTCACTTTATCTATTTATAGCAATTGATGGCACACATAAACAGACATGCATTACTTAGTTTATGCATGGCTCATTAGGAAAGGCAATAGATAATAGCAACTCAAACTGGAACTGTTCGAGCCAATATGTACGAAAAATATCAGGTGTCAGATTTTACACTTTTTACTATAAGGTTGGCTACCTTCCATCAATCACAGGCCGAAATGTACAGGTATGAGGCACAACCTACACCTTTTGAGCCGTTGCTCCTTAAAATGTTTTAGCCACAAAGTGGCCGAGCGCATTGATCAAGAGTGATAGACTAATATTTTCGTGGTCTGTTATTAGTGGTACAAGCTACATAGACCTTTCGGAAGCAGTAGTGTACGTGATATCCTTGGGGTTACTCGGCTTCACCTCATAATACCTCGGGTATATCACATACACCGCAGCCTCCTTGAGGTCTATCTATCGCATATTGGTTTCCTATCAAATACCATCATATGTACCAGACAATATGAATACTTCCAAATTTTGATTAGTCAACTGAGACCTATTTTCTTGTTTAATTCTCCCATTAGATTTCTGGCGAATCGTTTGCTGGGGATGAACACGTGTTCCTGCAAAGCAAGACCACAGGCATCTATATTGAACAGCCATGGAGAAAATCTACCTATGGATCGGTCTTTGCTCCATGCTCATGGCAGCAGGTGCTACCGCAAATCAAAGGCCTTTTCAACTGCGGGTATATAGGTTTAATACCTGCAACGCAACATGCGCCGTTGCTTCAGCAAACTCTTTGTATAAAGTGAAAGGCATTGGTGCATTAAACTCCATCTCGGTGGCGTGCGCGGTCACGACTCTTGAGACTTACACCTTCCCAGTTTGTGATTTGGAATTGAGTTATTTTATCGATTACTTCATAAGATATGCATATTATCCATCAAAATACCCATCAGTTTTGTTTGCAGTTGTTCTAGGCTGCCAGTCTATTAATGGAACCATAATGAGATTAAAACTGCACAATGCAAATGACACAGTTCGAAAGGACATCCTGTCTACCATTGCGATCGTTGATTGCGAAATGACGCTATCTGATATCGGCACATTTGCTCAAGTCTTTGACTTATGGGCTTTTACTTCAGGTAAAGATTCACTATTAGTAAACAACACAACAACATTAAATTACAATATTTCGGAAAGAGCTTACAAAGGCCTTCATACCCTTGGAATCTTAGTTCTTGATGGAGATACTGCCTTTAAAACAATGTTTCCGAAGTTAATGCAATATAAATTGGACAACATGGCAGAACTTTCTCTTAAAAACTTGTCATTAAGCACACTGCCAATTTCACAGCTTTCCAAATCAATGCCACATGTTCAGGCATTAAAGCTCAGTAATAATCTATTTACAATCCCTCCGGATTTCCCATGGGATAGCCATGCGTTGGAACTTCCGAGAAACATAAGTATGACTAGGTGGTTGGATCTCTTTATACCTGGCAAGTATGGCAGCTTTATCACTGATGACGACAGAAACAAATATGCACGCACCCTTTCTTTGGATTATAATAGAATCACAGATTTGTCATCCTATAATTTCAAAGGACAGTTATACATGTTGTCATTAAATGGAAATGGTCTAAAGCAAATAAATCCACATTGCTTTCGTTTTCTCAAAGATATCCGTATTATTGATTTGAGTGAGAATGAATTGAGCCGGATACCAGCTGAACTGTTCCAGATTAGTCAGAGCATAAATCCACTTGTAGAAATATTACTTCATCACAATAAAATCGATTCTTTATCTCCCTCCCTTTTTCACCAGCTTGTCCAAATTCGGAAAATTGACCTTTCTCATAATGGTCTCAGCCTTTTAAGAAAAGGTACATTCTCTAATCTATACAAACTTGAAGTCGTATCCCAAATAATAACGAGATTATACAAGTCCAAAATGAGTCATTTCCCGAAGATTCAATTAACCTAAAGCTCATTGATTTAAGTCATAACCAACTGAAGGGGCCACCTCCTTTTTTGTTCTCCCTACCTAACCTGGATCTTGCAATGCTCCACAAGAACCAAATTGACTTTGCTGGTATGTGTCAGACTTTTGATAACACAATGTCGATGGCACTTGTGGTTCATCAAGCAAAACGTTTGAACAGACAGTCCAGGCAGACGAAAGTTGTCATTGATTTGTCCAGCAACAATATCAAACATTTAAATCTTGCAGAAATGACATATCATCAAGAGCATATATTTGTCATGTTACTTCGTTATTTCGAACTTGACTTAAGTGGAAACCCTTTCTTTTGTGATTGCAAGACATATACTCTCTCCTTACTTTTACACAGACTTGTTAAGGAATGGGGTGATGAGCCTTCTCACTACAGTAGTTGGAGATGTACTAACGTTGGCAATACTCCGCTTTTGAGTGTTGAACAATGGCAGTTACAGTGTCAAGAAAAGGGTACAGGATGCCCCCCAAAATGCATTTGTAAGAGGAGTCATGACCTCTCAGTTTATGTCTACTGTCAAAATAAGAATTTGACGAAGATGCCATCAACTGTACCTACAGGTACGGTGGTGCTTTTCCTTCAGAAAAACCAGATTTCAACAATCCAGGGGTTTAGCTACCTTGGTGGAATCAAACACCTTGATGTGAGTGACAATATCATTTCTTATGTTCATCCAAAAGCTTTGGGCATGCTACAAGGTGCAGTTGTGAACCTCAGTGGCAATAAATTAGCAGCACTTCCATCTATTATTAAGACCATGAATTACTCTAGTCTTGACATATCCCACAATGTGTGGAAATGTGATTGTAATGACATCTGGATGAAGTATTGGCTTCGTTCCAGAACAACTTTTGTAGTCAAGTGGAATCAAGTTGTATGTTCTTCTGGTGGTGATCGCGGCTCACCAATAATATATGTGAAAGATGAAAAATTTGTGTGTGCTCCTTTGCTGAAAGTTGGGGAAATTGCAGGGATAGTTGCATCATGTTCTCTTCTGGTAATTATCATTACCCTGTTACTTGTTTACAAATATAGTACAGAGATTAAGGTCATTATGTACAACCGCTTTAATTGGCATCCGTTTGACAGGGTTGATATTGACAATGATCCCAGAAAGACCCATGACTTGTTTATTGCATACTGTGGAGACGACAGCGACTGGGTTTTTGATGTTCTGGTTGAAGAACTTGAAAACGTCCATGACCCTCCTTATAGAACTTTGTTTCACGCACGTGACTTTGCTGCAGGTGCTTCTATTGCTGAAAATATAGTTCAAAGTGTCGATCGAAGCAAACGCATGGTAATGGTTTTATACGAGGCATTTCTTGACAGCCACTGGTGTATGTTTGAATTTCACACAGCACATGCAAGAGTGGTAGAAGAGCACCACAGCTATATCATTATCATCCTGCTGGATGATGTTAGGCAAATGGAGCTGGATGAAACATTGAGGTCTTACATGAGAACGCACACTTACCTGAGTATCGAAGACAAGTGGTTTTGGAAGAAGCTGTACTATGCTCTCCCACCTGTACAGGTTAGAGAGGCACCACAGCAGGTGCAGAGAGAAAATGAAAGATATGCCCTCTTTTAAATCAGAATTCCAAAGTCACTTTGTCATTTTAGAATTTGATTTTTATCTTAATTTGTTATATAAGTGATTAACCTTTTTCCTTCTTGTATTTGTATCTTTTAAATTGTTATACCTGGTTCTGTCTTTATATTTACGTATTTATGTAAACTCATTATATAGTTTTTGCAAGTACCGGTATACATATTTCCAGTAACTTGGATGTTTCATACAATTATAGTTATTCTACTTCTTGAGTGTGCATATTTCCTGAATACTTTGAATATCAATCATCAAATGGGCCTGGAATGGATTGATCAATTCAATAGATGCAACGCTTCTTAAACCACATTTCTCAAAATGCTGATTTACTATACACATATGTCCAAATGTCTTAGACAATTCACATTCTCAAAGTTGTGAAAAGATTAGTAACTAAAATTGGAAGTGATCCTTGCTTGAGATGCATATCATTTTATATATAGTTTGATACATGCTGTTAGTAATACTAGTATTCAACTTTGTTCTATATTTTGAAAACAGTGGGGTTAATTAGACTGTGTTGAACAAGTTATGCAGTTTTTTTAAGAGAATATTTCTCTGGAATATTTCTGTATACACCTAAGAGACCTGGATGAAGATCAAGCATGCCCGAATTCAGAAACATCTTTCTCTTGTGGCATTTTCAAATAAACATCTTTCTTTTGTGGCATTTTCAAATAGTACTATCTACATGTAATATTGTTGTAGAACGGTTATTTTAATTTTTTGGTAGTTGGTATCATAACACTCATTATATGAGTGTTTGATATCATGTGTTTTAAGGTTTAAGAGAATATATACTTGTTCTCACAATTGTTTTTCTTGAGTGTCATATGGTCTAAATACTTAAAGCATTACGCCGAGTTGTTAATGAAATGAGAAAAATCTTTTATTCTTAAAGATTCAAGGCAGAAATCAAAAGCAAACGGGCTATTTTTGATAAAAAGCGGAACACAGTACACACTTATTCTTGGAAATACATAGATGGGTACATCTGCGATTATACATTTCGATTGTTCTTTTATATGCTGTTTTAATCCAACATTTACATGTACACATAGCTCTTGTAAACAAACATGTATGTATAAATCCTTATAATGTATCAATTAAAGGGTATCATCTTAGTACTCTGTATTCCATACACCTATTCTACTTTGTAAAGTATGCCTATCACAATAAAATATGTAATGTTCAGTCTACATATCTTGTGGTATACGCTATATGCTAGATATGCTGGTTTATTAACATTTGGCAATGTAACCCAAGCCTTCTGATTTGTAAAAACAAAAGGAACTACAGGTATTATGTATTAAACGATGGTCATAGTTGACACCCAGGAAAATAAACAAAATACCTTTTAAAATATATATGTACATACTCTCATAGTGTTGCTTCTTAAGTACTCATATTGTCTAATTAACTGGAACATTACTCATCACATTTATTATCTTTTCTAGGTACTTTAAGTTTGATTGGTCAATTCATTTGGAGCATTCACTTTTCATCAATACGGATTCTTACCAAATTTAAATAAAATACGCTTTCACTCTTGCACGCGGTTGGCAATTTATTATTTACAAGCCAGTATACAATTCATTTTCTATGATGGGGCATATTCAATTAAGTTAGCTCTATTCCATCAAAAATGTGAGGTTAAGACGTATTTTGACAACATTCCGCACTCTTTGCTAAAAAAATTTCCGAACCATATTTCTATATAACCATGCGATAGTTCGTAGTAAATGTATTCATTAATGTACGTTTACTATTACATAATACCTTAATGCATCAGCTTGGCAGCTGCTAACACTATGTATGAGCCTTTGAATGTAATAAATATTGAAATTTGATTTAATATATTTATTATTACTTAAAGCATGCTGAGGCATGTTGGGAAGTGCGTGAGCTAACTCTTCCCCTAGGGAATTTCGGACACACGTATTTCGCAGGAAAATGGTATAACCTCAACTAGTTAGACCTGCTTGTTTGCACTCAAGCTATTACAGTGCAGGCATTTAATTCCTGCACCAGTCGACCAGACGTCTGCCAGGACAAATAACTATGGATAGAATGTCAAAATATAAGTCAATCACATCAATTACCCACGTAGCTTGCGATTCAAAGCTACCTTCTGTTGTGAGGTCATCCATACAACCATGCCCAGGAAACCGGGTGGCAATCGGGCATGCGGTCGTGTTTTAGGCCTGGGCTACCCACGCATCTAGTGCAGGAATTAAATATCGGCACTGTAGCTGAGAAAAGGTTAGCGATTTGTAGCAGAGATGAGATAATGATACTTAGCTTTTAAGGGTTAAGGTAAATGATAAAGGTACCCAGCTATTTAGGGATTTGGATAAAGGTTGGAATGAGATGACCCCAGCCTTTGATGATATTTGGATTAGATACAGGTACCCAACCCCCTATGGGTTGGGAAAGCAGGAGGGAAGAAATAGAATTATGTACCCATCTCTATGCTTCTTGGGGGAGTTGAGTTGAAGATTTTTAGGTGCCCATTATTGTGCTAATCTAGGTGGAATGAGAGAACAGTTGAATGTGTTTGGTAATCAGGTCAACTATGTGTATCAATCTTTGTGAGTAGGAAGTACGAAAACCTCTAAAATAAATGCAAAAAAATGGGAATACAGTGCTTTTGAACGGTATTTGGTAAATTGTACCTGATGATCAGTTGAATATTATAGCAGGTCTGGAGTATCCTAGAGTGTTGCAAGTGTCCATACCACTTCCACTGAGAAAATGTCAACACACCCCACATGTGGAAGTTATTGATCTTCAAGGGTTCCTAGGGCAAACCCAATGTAAGTGAAGTATAACAGATATTTGCTCCAAAGTCGCGAATACTCTATTTAACCTTTTGACCTTGGTTTGACCTGCATGATTTCCTTAGATCTCAGTAATATATTACACTGCCTTCACTTGTATGTGAAAAACACAAAAGGCAAGTCAAAGAGTGTATTACCCCCAGTGAAAATGAAAGCTGATATACCATAAGATATGAATCTGTTATGTCAACTTCCTGCTACTTAACTTATATTTGGGCGCACCCAACATCAGGAAATTTCTCATTTGACTCCTAAATATGCAAGATTGACTCAGACTTTGTCTTGAAATGACTCAAAAAATGTCTGTGAATTATTTTTAAAGATACTTCTCACCTAAAGCATTTCCAGGATAAAATATGCATTCCAAGAGAATTTGATAAGCTGCCAAATGGAAAATTCAAAGACAAAATGCCTTAAATCATGAAATTGTGATTAGTTTTACCTTGAATGACCTCTAATATCACAAAGGAATACCCTGTCCTAGGTTGGTTGCATGAAATGGGAAGATTGTCTTACAACAAGCATTTTGATTCCAAACAATGCCTATAGTGTTTGTTGCTCACAACTTTTGCGACCTAAACAGAGGTCCCATTCTAGCACTTTCTCACAACCCATCCTTAAACACATTTTGAAGAATGGAATAGCCAGATGTCACATTCCACACCTCCATATTGACTTAAAACTACTTCATTTCCATCAGTAAATGGTGGAAAATGTATTGCTGGATCATATTTAAGGTTTTTCTAAATTTGAACATTTTAGAGAAAGAATGACGCTTTGACCTTTATTTGACCTTAATTTGTTCCTTAAATCTCAGTGATATTTTACACAGCCTTTAAAATCGAACATGACAAACACAATAAGCAAGTTAAAAGGCCTTTTCTCCCCATTGAAAATGAAAGCTGATATGACTCAAATTGCTATGTCAACTTTCTGCTGCTATGCTTGAATATTTAAGTGTACCCTTCATCAGGCATGTTGTCACTTTGGTCCCCCAATATTCCAAACTGGTCTAAACTTTGTCTTGAAATGACTCAAAAAATGTCTCAAAATCCTTTTTAAAGATATTTCTCACCTAAAAATATTTCCAGGATGAAATATGTATTCCAGGAGACTTTAATAAGCTGCCAAATGAAAGATTCAAAGAAGAAATGCCTTAAATCATGAAACTGGGGTTAGTTTGACCTTGAATGACCTCTAATATCACAACAGAATACCCTACCCTAGGTGTGCGGCTTGAAATGGAAAGACTGTCTTACCACAAACATTTTGATACCAAACAATGCCTATAATGTTTGATGCTCACAACTTTTATGACCTACACAGTGGCCCCATACTAGCACTTTCTCACAACCCGTCCTTTTACACTTATTTTAAGTGTGGAATAGCCAAATGTCACATTCCACACCTCCATATTGACTTAAAACCACTTCATTTCACGGGTAAATGGTAGAAAATGCATTGCTGGATCATATTTAAGGTTTTTTATCTGTCAATTATTGTGATAACTTGGTTTGATAATTATATAATGACAAAACACAACTACTTCATCAAAATCTCTTAATCAAAATTTTGATATTCTAGAGAAAAAATGACATTTTGACCTTTATTTGACATAAAAAAGATGTGCACCACTTCTGAAGTCTACCTCCACCCTGGCGGTATATAGTACAAAGATATAGTCCAGTAGCCAGATCAAGCAAAGTGCTCTATTTTAGGAGTTAGGTTAACCCGAGAGCTAGAAGATTTCGGTTGGTATCATGTTTTAGGCCCACACTTGGGGCATTTTTTCTTTGAATTTTTCATTTGGCAGCTTATTAAAGTCTCCTGGAATACATATTTTATCCTGGAAATATTTTTAGGTGAGCAAATATCTTTAAAAAGGATATATATATATAATATATATATATATATATATATATATATATATATATATATATATATATATATATATATATATATATATAATATATATATATATATATATATATATATATATATATATATATATATATATATATATATATAATATATATATATATATATATATATATATATATATATATATATATAAATATATATATATATATATATATATATATATAATATATATATATATATATATATATATATATATATATATATATATATATATATATATATATATATATATATATATATATATATATATATATATTATATATATAATATATATATATATATATATCTCAGTACGCCATGTGTGTAAACTGGTATTTGTCGAGGCAGAATTTACACGAGAACTATGTTCTGGATCTGTCAGGGATACTCTACAATGATAATTAACATCAGCTCCAGTCTGAATCTTGCAAATGATTTAGTTGTTAAACTGGACTCTATTGGGGTCCCAACAAAGCATTTCACACAGTTTAACTGTTGAACATAATAGCAATTATCATCAGCTTTTGTCTGAATCTTGCAGCTTATTCAGTTGTTAAATTGGACTCAATTAGGGTCTCAACAATGCATCTCACAGAGTTCATTGCGTAGAGACCAATATTAATCTGATGTCACCACTGCTATGACAACTATTGCTATACATACCATAGCAGCAAAGGAAGTTCAATATGTCGGACACTGCTGAATCCCAAAACGCTAAAAAAAATAATAAGTTGTGAACAAAACTATTTGCCTGTAATAATCTGCCAACCTTGTGCATATCTGAAAGATGCAATGGCAGGATGTAATTATATATATCTATCTATCTATATATATATATATATATCTATATATATATATCTATATATATATATCTATATATATATATATATATATATATATATATATATATATATGTATATATATATATATATATATATACATATATATATATATATATATATATATATATATATGTATATATATATATATATATATGTATATATATATATATATATATATATATATATATATATATATATATATATATATATATATATATATATATATATATATATATATATATATATATATATATATATATATATATATGTATATATATATATATATATATATATATATATATATATATATATATATATATGTATATATATATGTATATATATATATATATATATATATATATATATATATGTATATATATATATATATATATATATATATATATATATATAAAAATATATATATATATATATATATATATATATATATATATATATATATATATATTATATATATATATATATATATATATATATATATATATATATATATATATATATATAAATATGCATATGCATGTTGATACATGTGCGGCCAGGTAGTAGTATGATAGTATTACACTGCACATGTCAGTCTAGGGTTTAAGTGGTAAAGCTCGTTTGTCAGTAATAGGTTCAGCTGATGTCACGATAGGACAGTATTTATATATAAGCTGAGTATGCACGTTAAATACTTTATTCCGAAGGAATAAGGAGACGTGTCCATAACATAACGCCACTTGTCACCATTGTCTTTATTACATTAAATTCGCACTAGCAAAAAACATTTTTGGATCATGTGTGGAAATACTTCAGAGGATGTGACGGTCTTAAAGACGTTTGACACAATCACAAAGGCAACAACTCATATGGCAACCATTTTACGTGGCCAGGAAGGGACAACGATGGCAGATGTGGTGGATAAGGGAGATACCCTTGGTATCGTCAAGTACCCCTCTGGGATGTTATACTGGCAGTGTCCGGATGCCTACTGGGTCTCCCTAATTGGGTCATCACTGATCCTTTTTATTGGGATCATAGGAAATGGTCTCTCCTTCGCCTTCACTTGTCGACCATCTCTGAGACGAAATTCGTTCTACAAGTACCTTGCTACCCTTTCTCTGGTGGACCTTCTGCATTTGGTGCTTGGCTGCACTGGCAAGATATTACGTCTGGCCACCAATGATACCTTCCGGTTTGTCAACATTTGGGGCTGCGGAACCAGTTTTTACTTGGCAACAACTTCCGCTTCAATTTCCGGTCATCTTTTAGCAGCTGTGAGTATCGAACGCTTTATCTGCATCTCCTATCCCCTGAGGTGCCGAAAATGGTTCTCGCCGCGAAAAACTTCTATTCTCATTGCTTTCATTGTCATGGCTGATATCCTGTTTATCACCCCCTATCCAACTTACTATTCGCCACTAAAGTATGTTGATATTGGGGGTGACAGATTTGGAGTCTGTAGTCATGACGTGCCAGCACTCTACACAATAGCGGTGGCATTTGTCTACTCTTACGGACCCCTGGCAACCATGACAATCATGAACGTTCTGCTGTTAGTCCGCTTGGTCAGGAACAGAGAGGAGTTGAGGAATCTGGAGGTGGGTAGGTCTATCATGGACAGACGCAAAGTGGATATACTGAAAACCATCCCTGTTCTCATGTCTGCGAGCCTGGCATACATGCTCACAACAGGACCCACAGCCACCATGTACGTCCTGCGACTCGTCGGGCATAGATGGACAGTTCTGGATCTGCAGGATGAGGAGAATTGTACTGTTTTCCTCGGCTGGACGATCATCAGTCTACTGCGACTAGTGAACTACGCCATTAACTTCTACCTGTATTGCTTGACCAGCGCCCACTTCCGGAGGGGCATGCGCCAACTGTTCTGTCGCAGATTACTACGGACATAAGCTCTCAGCGCGAACTACGCCACGACCTCTAGCGGCACTTCAGGGAATCAGCAACCCCCCAGAAAACCTCCCTCAACACTAGGTCTGAGACACAGTAGATGGACTTGAGCTATTCACCCCTATCACGGGCGGCCCTAAGACCCTGAATATATGCGCAGTATCTTCCGTATAAACATATTTAAGAAACCTTTGGAAGAGATGTGTTTATCAAAACACAGCCAAGAACTCTTTTTTAAGATAGAGGTGTAAAGTCATCTGGGCCCAAAACTTTCTGTGAGCCAAACAGCATCTGCCAAGCAAAGCTGTTGGCATGAATGGGTTGAAAAACAAGTTCAGTCCCGCTAACATAATCCAAGCAATGTGAGACAACATCGTTTTGTATTCATACACTATGGAGAAATAAAGAGGACGTTGTTTCTCTAATTTAAACTATTCTAATCTAAAATGAGTTAGATGGGATAATTAATTCTTCCGCAAATGCATACTTCTGGATGGTGGGGAAACCAATAGACAGAGATGGCGTTGGATATATCCATACAAGATACATATTGATCTAATGGTAATAGACTTGGCTTTTGGGAATGGACAATGAGTTATCTATTTTAGTATATTGATCAGTTTAAATACGGATAATTCTTACTTCCTGAAATGCATTCTTCTGGAAACCGATATATGGTGTTGACTATGCTGCTGAGCTATATGATTTTTGGTGTGAAGGAGCCACCAATATAGCCAACATGTATGAAATAGTTCTAATAGACAAAGATGACATTGGATAAACCCATAAAAGATACAAATTGATGAAATGGTAACAGACTTGGCTTTTGAAAATGGACAATGACTTGCACATTTTAGTGTATGGATCAGTCTAGATATTAATTGTTTGCTTTCCGTGTTATCTCCTTCTTCTACATCCTCATTTATGTTCATATTCCTTATTTAGAGTAGTTTATGGTTGTGTATTTACGCTTCGAAATTGTGATTTTTTCTATTTTCTTTTTCTATGGAACTCATGACCAATACACATGCACACATATACGCATGCATTTACATGATAGTAACACCATCAATTTTATATATGATAGATGTGTTATTAGTTCAAACTTTTGAGTAAACTTTATTGTTTTCCAGTCTCCCTTATTTGTTCCCCCATAGCACCTCAAGTTAAGTTTAGTTATGAAATGAGGTTTGGTATGATAAATTCAAAATTCTTATATGTGTGTTACTGTGTTGTACGTAACAAAAAATAGCTTAAATGTGTTAAGCTGGCTGTCAGTATTATGCAAGGAGCTGGCATTGTTTATGCCACCAAACTATTGTTACTTGTATTAGATTGAGAATCACTGATTTATTGAAATGTAGATGGAGGCTTATGGACAATTGTGCAAATATAAAGCGTATGTGCTAAGTTGTCATGTAAATTTGTAGCATTTATGGAATGTGAAGGCGTGATGGACAGATAGTGTTGGTTGAAGTTAACATCAAATAAGACAGATGGCATGAGCCAGGACCTATAACATGCCAATTTAAAGGCTGACATGGAAAATCCTAGAAGCGTCACAAAGCATTATGACAGTTCTGATATTTATCAAACAATCATTCGACCCAAGATTGACATCTTGTGGACACAAAGCTGTCAATATGATTGGCATATATTTAGGACTAAGGGCTAAACTTATTAAGATTTACGCTACTTACAATATTGCTCTCATGCTGACAAATTGTGATTTTACCTGGCTATGTGACTTCTTTTGTATAAAAGGGGGTAGACTAGTCCATTCCCATATATATATATATATATATATATATATATATATATATATATATATATATATATATATATATATATATATATATATATATATATATATATATATATATATATATATATATATATATATATATATATATATACATATATATATATATATATATATATATATATATATATATATATATATATATATATATATATATATATATATGTATGTATGTATGTATGTATGTATGTATGTATGTATGTATATATATATATATATATATATATATATATATATATATATATATATATATATATATATATATATATATATATATATATATATATATATATATATATATATATGTATATATATATATATATATATATATATATATATATATATATATATATATATATATATATATATATATATATATATATATATATATATATATATATGACTTTCTTAATACTGGACGCGAGGTTCCGGAACCCGCCGCTAGGCGGCTTCAAACACGTCGAATGCCTTTGTGGAACGCCTGGGATTGTTTCATTACTGAAAACTTGGTTCTTCCAGTTACGTTACTCTGTTTTGGTCAAACAGCATGGATACATTCAATGGACCAATTGTACTAAGAATACACTTTTAGGAAATTAAATAACCTTTTTTAAATCAGTGAAATTAGCGATTTTACAGTTTTGATGACGTCACAAGTAATTATAATATTATAATACGCGACGGTGGCGACGTGTAGCGGGCGTTCGTTCATTTACACTACAGACCTGTAGTGTAAATGAACGCCGAACACGAACACGTTACAGTCAACCTCCCCCCCGCCCTTACTACACCCATTCTACTGCCGACACATGGCATCCAACCCTAGTTCCGAAACTACCTCCGTGCTCTTATTGAAAAGTAGCAAGCAAGAAACAACGTACTGTACGTGTGCAATGGCGACTGACAGTGCTTGCAATTTGTGAAGTATGCTATCATTTATTTAAAACGACGTGCACTGGCTCGTCTTGCTTATTAGGTGTACATAACCGTGTCCTGTTATCCCCGACTTCACTAATGTTAGAATTTCCTGTTATCTTTGCGTAGGTATTCAAAAAGTATGACATGTGTGTATTTTTCCTTCCATGAGCCTCATAAGATAAAGCTGTGCCTACGGTAACGAAATCCTCGTTAGTGGGTGTTGATAACACAGTTAATATCCTTGACAGCCATGTGGTCCATGTAAGTCTTTAGGTACATGTAGCTTATCATGGTTAATGTTTCCATCTACTCTGCTTTTACCTTATTATTCGCTCTAGCTATACAAGGTATATGTTGTCTGACAGGTCTTCTGATGAGGAATACATTAAGTACCACAAAAGTACCCTCCCAGTAGGATATTAGATGTGAGATGCAAGACTATATATATATA
>OZ012690.1:33975133-34005787 GCA_963942565.1 Maea johnstoni
ATATATATATATATATATATATATATATATATATATATATATATATATATATATATATACATATATATATATATATATATATATATATATATATATATATATATATATATATATATATATATATATATATATATATATATATATATGTTTATAATTTACACAACTGCCTATCAGCATATATAGGAAAGGTGATGCAGGATACACCTGCTATTGGGGATAACACTCTTAGTTGGACGTCAAGGCCTGACTGTTCGCTATCTCCGACTGCCATGGTTCGATCTCGGCCCGGCGAAAGTAGTTAGCTTGTTAGTAGGGTGTTATCCCTAGGTTCTCTGGATCAGCCAGCCACAGCAGAGAAAGAAACTTCAGCACCCTTTATCTTAAGGTGAAACTAGTGTGTAGTAATAGCCTATAATCAGGAACAGGTCGCCACCCATCATTCTGTGATGCCTCAACTGATAAAGGCCAAGGCAAGGTGCCATTCCGTGATTGTATTCCCTTACAGGGGCGAATCCATCCAGGATTTCTGTGTGAGGGTGTTCGTTCTGACAAAGAAGTGGAACTTATCAGACGTAGTATGATTGCATGTATACTTATTATATTTTTGTGTATAATTGGGCATCACACCCAATCAGGCTGGTTTGCATTGAGCATTATTCTTTGATTTTGCTATGATCCATAACTCTCAATTGCAATCCTTTAAAATGCCATGTAATTGTCATGCTGACTAAACACCATTAACAGTTGGCGGACGGGTATACAACTATGTGTGTACACTACATTTACTATTGTTTAATTGGGATTATATTCATACCGAGTTCGCTTTCCTGCCAAGGCATCATATATACATAGGAGCAAAATTATTTACCTCGGGTATATAATGGATTTAGTTGCTTTTACAAGGCAAAATAGCAGGTCTCCATGCATTATAATTATATCTTTCATAAAATATTGTAGCTGTTAAGCAACAAAAGTTCAATAATCTATAAAATTTTAAGTTACTATTCATATTTATGAAAGCTTTTTTCATGAAATATGTTAATCGAAAAACAACACATTTACAAAGACTAAGTGATTTCAGCTGTAATTCATATATTCAATCTTAGAATTGCAGACACTGAATGTATTTCGTATATGATAAACCATTTCATAATGTTTGAATAAGTAAAATGCGTCATATAGAAGTAAAGTCTATTTGCCTTCTTTCTGAGATTCCCGAAATTGGTATTTTCAATAATAGTAGCTTCAGTGATGGGAGATCTTAGGATGATAATTCTCATTTTCATAGAAGGTCATAAGGAGTTTTTAAGATACAAATTAAGCATGATGACAAATTTGTTATCCTTGTTTTGAAAATGGTATACAGCAAAATGTCTGTGTCCAACCAGCGATATCTCACACTGCCTTACGGCCTCATGCGATATTCCTAGCTTCTCGCAAATATCTTGCCATATACCATTTTCGCAGAAAAAATAGCTAATGATATTCCTCCTCTATCATGCAACAGACAGAGAGCGGATATCTCGCGAGATCCCACTTTCAAACAGGTTGCAACGAACTCATCACACACTCCTTGATCATATTTTTTCAGTCAATCTCCGGTGAAATTGTTTCCATGTGAAAATTACAAAGTAACCAACAAATGAGTGAACATGCGCTGCTTTAACAGTGATAGGTGGTGCATGCCGTGGCATGATTCCGCTCCGAGTGAACTGCCGCATGATACTGCACGTGACACAAAAAAAGGAGCGCGCGCCATTGTTAAGTCCAATGTGATGACGTTAACATCCAGAGTTTTTCGGAACTAGGGTTGGATGCCATGTGTAGGCAGTAGAATGGGTGTAGTAAGGGGGATGGGGGGGGGGGGGGGGGGGGAAGGTTGACTGTAACGTGTTCGTGTTCGGCGTTCATTTACACTACAGGTCTGTAGTGTAAATGAACGCCCGCTGTAAATGAACGCCCGCTACGTGTCGCCACCGTCGCGTATTATAATATTATAATTACTTGTGACGTCATCAAAACTGTAAAATCGCTAATTTCACTGATTTAAAAAAGGTTGTTTAATTTCCTAAAAGTGTATTCTTAGTACAATTAGTCCATTGAATGTATCCATGCTGTTTGACCAAAACAGAGTGGACGCTATTATACATAACTGGAAGAACCAAGTTTTCAGTAATGAAACAATCCCAGGCGTTCCACAAAGGCATTCGACGTGTTTGAAGCCGCCTATCGGCGTTTTCCGGAACCTCGCGTCTAGATTGTGGAGATCGTCGCAGATCGAACTCCAGATGATCAATACTTACCGAGAATCAGAGCATGAGTGCACATGCTAAATGGTGATGCATGCAAGAAATAACAGCATCCAGTCATTATTATTTCAATTTATTCGACTTTAATGACAGCTACGTTCTTACAACTTTTATTATGATGCTATAGTATCAAACATTCAGATGGAAGGTTTGACATGATTATATACATGAGAAATCAGGGGCCAGTGACTTGCACCAACGTGACTCAGGCTCAAACTTTAATGGCTCAAGTCTCAACTTGATTGTCTCCAACAATAGATGCTATTGTTGGCCTCAGGAGTATAACACATTAAGCAGAATAGGGCTTTACAAAATCATTTCAAATATACATCATTTTTTCACAGAAAAGTAACGTTTTGTGATAATTCTATTAAACGGTTTAGTGCTTTGTGTATTGGAACAGGTTCATTTGGCACTGACAGCTTTATCAATAACATGTGTGGCAATAGCAGCCGAGCCTACGTTTTCATTAATAATGGAATTAGAAGAGTATACTGAGAACTGCAAAGCACTTAAACATCATTAACTCGTAAAATATTGTGCGAGAACGATTCAAAAACGCTTAGAATCCTTAATATTCAGAATCTATCCACATGTCATACTTTGTTTCATATCTATAGTTGAACATTTCTTGACACATGGATATGAGTAAATGTAAGCCTACATTAAGTAGATTATAACATGGTGGGAATAAAGGTCACAGTAATGTAGCATTAACGAGATAGTACATTAGGCCAAGATCACCAAGTTTGAATTGGTGCAATGCATTTCATTATTAGCAAACACAAAGAATACTCCAGGCTTCTGGGAAGATATACTTTGTAATTATCATTCCACTTTAGCGTCTTATTCTTGCATGACATTTACACCCTTCAAACATCTTTAAATAGCCTTCTCGCACATTACGCATGCGCAATGAGTAAACCAGTGGATCACAGATACAATTCAAAAGTAACCAGCAATTAAGAAATATGTATAGTCCTATTTGCAGCTCTGGGTCTGCATTGGGAGATATTGAGAATGCCACTATCTGTGGAGACATGGCAACAATATAGGTTCCGAGAATCACGAAAGTGGTTTTAATAGCCTTTTCATTGTGTCCTGATATGTTGGCTCCAGATAGGTTACGGTTTGTCATTCTTCTGATTTCAAACAATACGCGTATGTAGATAATAGTCATTCCCAAGATAACCAGTCCAAAGTAAAGGAAATACAAAAACATTTCAACTTTACATTTGTCACCTATGTCATAGGGCCCCTCTTCTGGGGGCGTACGTAAGACACAAGCAACAGAAGCAGAATTAATAGCAATTGCCATCAACCACTGAATGGTAATGAGTATACAGCAGCACCTCTTGTTCAAAATAAGGTGATGCCTTAGTGGGTAAACAATGGCAACATAGTGATCCAAAGCAAGAATGAGAAGACAACCAGCCTGACTCAACAAAGTCGTGGTGTACGCAGTTTGAAAAACAAAAGTAATAGAATACAATACTGGACTCCATGGCAAAAGGTAATGTACTAATAAGCCACCAATAGAGATACATATTGTTATATCGACCAGGCTAAGATTGATGAGGAAATAATGCACTGGTCGAATGTCTAGATGCGCCATCTTCATTGCCAGTATTCCTAAAATATTAGAAACGATTCCTGTAAATGCTACTATTTCTTGCACAATGCAGCCTGCTAGAACCACTCCGCCAATGGAATCCCTCGTAAATGAGCCGTTGGAGAAGTTGAAGGTATTTGTAGTAACTTCCATAATAGCGTATATTTCACTAATGTTTAATCACAATGCCCCGGTATTGTAGAAGACTCTAGCTCTCTTTACTGGAATGCGCCTTTACTGGAATGTCCTGCTGGCGAATATAGACGAGTACGAGTTCTTAGTAAAGTATATGTATGTCCAGAGGTAGGTGATGATTGTTACGTTATTCCCTGGAGGTTGTGAGTTAGTACTTTGTGAATTTGGTATATATCAAAACAGATTCCTTTTGATATAAAGTACGATGTGTATCTTAAAGTGCTCCGCTATATCATCATTATGTAAACTATTTGAAGCATATTCACATATGCATCAGTCCAATCGTTTATGCTAATATGACTGTTACTGTTGAAATATTTTGCTGTTATAAGCACTCAATTGACATGTCGTGACGTTTAACTGCAAATCGGTTAACGTGGGTATTCTGCAGTATAGATTGAATTCCAAATGCACTTACCTACGTCTACTCTGTCTCATATCACACAGCTTCTAAAGCAAATATATACATTAGGATATCTGGAAGCATGAATATTTGCACAAACAGGTTACTAATGGGCACTGAGCTGATTCAACTATCGATTTCCATAGAAACATTTATTGTTATTCTAGTACAATTTGCGAAGTGAAAAAACATCCCGCTGCAAGGGAGAATGAAACACATGAATCATAGCCTTGGTTATCACACATTTTGACCCATCTGTTATAGATAGCGTGTGGATGAGTGTTTTATTATTCTTCACAAAGATTTAAAGGTGGCTTTTTAGAGATTTCAAGCGCATTTTGAAATGTCTGACATAGTTTTCCGGAATTGTATAATACATTTAAAGTGCCCATTGGGATAAGGTATGGAGAATTAGGTAGTTGGCGTGTATGACCATCTAGAAGAGATGTTCTAAAGGCTCCAAGAGGGAAAGAGAGAGAGGCTCAGACAGTAATTCTGAATTGGAAATATATGTTTCACTTGCTACTCCATTTATAAAACACCAATAATCGATCGAATAAGGGCATCATACATTAATAAAAATGTATGTGAAAATTTTCTTTTTTTACGATTTTCATAAATATTTGAAAATTGGTGAATGATCATAAACAGTAATGTTCATTAAGATGGTGGGCCGGTGAATGCGTAAAAGATTTTAATCGCAGCCGATATTGTACTGCCACTAGCTATTTATGCGAAACACGTACTATATTTTTTTAAATTTCCAATTGCACACATGTGCAACAGTGGTTTTTATTCTCCACAGACAAATATTCAAAGTAAGTAACGTATTGCGAATATATCATTCTGCAAATGTTCACAAATATGTACATGTATAAAGAAAAAGACGACAATATTCAAATATATATAATGAAAGAACATACTAGTTCTTTGGTCATTGACCATTGTTTATACTAGATACCAACTGTTTTTTGTTGCAGGATCAATCCTGAAACAGTCAATGAAAATAATCCAGTCATCATCAAAGGATGACTCTTTTTGATTCAAAGAGTCTATAGTTTTTAAGATATGAATGTTTTTCTGAAAAGCCCTTTTTACATCTGCCAGGAAAAAATTCTTTCCGGTTTTACGCTTCTGATATATTACATCCTTGATGCTCAAAACAACAGTGTGCTTTAAAAGGTCATTATGTTTCTCTCCGAAAATTTTCTCTATATCTGAAATTTTGAAATGATGATATCCCAAGTTTTTTATCCAATTTTCCGTTTTACTCCATAATTGAATAGCATTAACACACTCTAAATATATATGTTCAATTGTTTCTGGTATATCACAGAAAAGACAATTTGGAGTTTCAGAAATACCCATTTTGTGTAATAACTTATTGTGTACAATTTTCCTATGTAGAAGCTTATACTGAATAAAGTGTTGATACACTGAAAGAGAAAATTTCTTTGCATTTTTGAAGGCATTTAACACAGTGTCCAACCTTATATCCTCATTTAATTTATTTGACCATTTTTCCTTCAATTCTAAATGAATGTTATTACCAGTGTTTTTTAAGTTAAAATAGATGTTTTTGTTTCCTTTGACACCAGGTTCAATAATATACAAAATATATGGCAATCTTGGTCTATTGTTATCCTGTGATCTAATCTGATTGTTTCCCAACAATTTTTCCAGTTTATGTCTTAATCTGATGTATAATAAAAAAATCACATTTTAACTGTAAAATATTGTTTATATATTCAAGTGATACCATTCGGCCATCAGCATCTAACAGGTCTCCTAGAGTATGGATACCTTTGTCTAACCATTTCTGAATTTTACCTTCTATAATTTCTGAATTGTACCATAATGGAGTTGACAAAACGTGTTCCAGACTTCCTATCCTAGCATTTGTATATATGAAATAAACAGATTGTACCACATTTTTCCAGAATTCATTTTGAATATTGCTCTTCCTTTCTAGAAAGACATCTCCATATTCATATATCTTTGTCAGACCATAAAAGATTGGGGTGGCAGCCCACCCTTCATCTGTTTTATAGATCCTTTTGATCCATGAGGCTTTCATAGTCCTATCAATCTTCCTTATATTGGGAAATTGCAAACCTCCAAGTGCGGTCAAATTTTCTAGAGTAGAGGTTTTGAATTTCGGAGGTTTATTCAGCCACATGAATTTAAGGAAAATATTTTCTATTCTAATAAAAGTCTCCTCTTTTGGTCTCGGTAGGGACAGTAGGATGTGGATAATTTTGGAAATCATTAGAGTTTTAATGAGAGCAATTTTACCGATTAATGTTAGATTTCTACTATTCCAAATAAAACATAATTTTTCCATTTCTAAAATTTTTGGTTCTAAATTTAATTCTGTTATATGACTTAAGTCCAATATGTTGTAGTCAATACCCAATGATGTGAATTCATGTGTCCATATGAGATTTAAATCATCACATAGGGTCATCCTACTGTCCCCTGTCACTCCGAATTTTATAGCTTTTGTTTTTTCAACATTTATTTTGAGGCCTGAAATTAGAAAAAAATTGTTTAAAATATTCATACACTCTCTGAGATTGTCATCACTGTATGTCATAAAAAGTGTAGTGTCATCTGCGAACTGGGATATCCTGTGTTCTCTGCCATGAATCTTAATGCCCTTTAGTTTGGTATGTTTTCTAAAAGTTTCACCCAAAAGCTCGACTGCCAGTACAAAGAGATAGGGAGAGATAGGGTCCCCTTGTCTACATCCCCTACCCAAATTTATTGTTTGAGATAAATGACCGTTTTGTAAAATTTTAGATTTTGATTTATTTTGTAGACTTTTAATTACTTGAACAATTTTGTTGCTAAAATTGAATAATTTTAAGATTTTGGAGATATATTCCCATGATATTGCGTCAAACACTTTCTCAAAGTCAACCAAGATAATCAGACCTGACCCCCCTACATTTAAAGTTTCCTGTAAAATGTCTAATGTTTGGACAGTATTCTCCCCAATAAAACGACCTTGGACAAAACCCTTCTGGCTTTCCCCTATAAGTTTCGGAAGAAATTTCTTAATCCTATTTGCCCACATTCCAGAATAAAATTTATAGAGTGAATTCAAAAGAGTAATCGGTCTCCATTTCTTTAATTGATTTCTGGCTTTATTTCCCTTTGGGATGCATGTGATTATGCCCTCCAAGAAACTTTCAGGTATATAGTCAGTTTCCATGAAACTATTCATCAGGTTCAATAGAGGGCATTTCACCTCATCCCAAAAGGCTTTAAAAAACTCATTTGTAAATCCATCGGGGCCCGGGCTTTTATTATTTTTGGTGCTGAAAATCTGGGTTTGAAGTTCATTTAAGTTTATTTTTTCATTTAATTTGGAACTTTCGTCTTGTGTTAGAGTACATAAGTTTTTCTTATAGTTAGCAAAAGGAGAGTCACTTATCTTAATTATATCTCTTTTAGTATAAAGTTCTTCATAAAAGATTCTCATTTCTTCTAATATTTTATTTGGTTCATTAATTTTAGTGTCGTCTGATGTAATTAATTCTTTAATGTTTTTAGATATAAAGTTATTATTTTCTAAATTTAAGAATGTCTTATTTGGTTTTTCTTCAAGTATAAAAGTTTCACTTCTTGACCTTATAAATGCTCCTTTTAATTTAATATCCCTTAATTCTTCAAGTTCAATATTTTTTTTATTTAATTCTTCTTCTAATATGTTATCATTCATATTTAATATGAATAAGTGATTTAGGTATTCAATTTCTTTTATCAATTTTAGTTCTCTTTGAGTTTTTATTTTTTTAGATTTACTTGCATATGCTATTATTGTACCTCTAAGTTTAGTGAGTAAAACCTCCCAAAAAAGTTCTATTGTTATCATTAGCTCTGGAAATCCTAGTCTATAGTTTTTGACGAAATTCGGATTATATGGCGTGCAAGCATGCACTGATATCATTAATATCATTAAAGCTATTTCATCTCTTATTAAAGTACTTAAGGTTGAATCTTTTAATAGGTCAGAGTTCAATTTCCACAAACCTTTGCCTCTTTCAGATTTATCTTGAAATAGACTTAATCCTATCTTACAATGATCCGATCTATATTTAATTTTAATATCTGAATCTTGATAAATGTTTAAAAATGTAGAAGAAATTAAAAAGAAGTCAAGTCTCGCTGCCTTATTTGGATTTTTCCTAAACCATGTATATTTAAGATCCTTAGGATGGTTTTGTCTCCATATATCAATGAGATTGTAACGTTTAACCTGTTGTTGAATTATTTTTGTTGAATTAGGATTATTGGAACACTTATAATTCCATGTATCTATTTTTTGATCCATTACTAAGTTCCAGTCTCCAGTAATGATCCAGTTTCTGATTCCATCTGTAGATAAGATATCAAAGAGACCATTAAAGAATTCAGGATTGTCTTTGTTTGGACCATAAATATTTACCATTAAGAACCTAGCTACTCCTATTATTTCCAGATCACATATTATATACCTACCATTTATGTCTTTATTTACTTTATGAATTTTATACTCGAAGTTATTGTTTAATATTATAATTACTCCTAATGACTGTCTGCTCTCACCTCCTATCAAGAATTTACAGTTCCAATTTTTTTTTAACATTGTCAAATCTTTTGCTATAAGATGTGTTTCTTGCAAATTAATTATATTTATCCCTCTTTTCTTAAAATCATCAAAAAAGTCTAATCTTTTTTTGAGGTCTCTAAGACCTCTGCAATTTAGGGATTCTATCTTTATTAAGTTGAATTTATTGGTTCCTTGCATATTACAGATTAATTTTATTAATCAAATTTATTATACCCAGACTTTCCAGCAGCTTTTGGCTTCCTATTTTTATTGAGTTCAGGTTTTTCCCTTGGCAGAACATCCCAGCAAGCAGATAACTATACATGTATGTGACAATCTCTTGTGTAGTGAATTAAAATATTATTGTGACATTTGCAAAACTTATGGAGTTTTTCATTAAACAGAACAGAAAAAAATAAAACAGAGATACATAAAAAAAAGAGTAACAGTGGCATTGACATAAGAATGGGATAAAATTAAAGAAAAAGGTTTAGTGTTTTAAGAGTTTCAAAGAAAAATAAAAGAAGAATGAACAGAAGAATTCTTTCAGGTACTAAGTTTCAATTAAGCCTCAGTCCAAAATAGTGTGTCTCAAAATTCAAATCAAAAAGTATGAGTTGAAATGTGTGTAAAATCACAACAACACAATCTTTTGTTATAGGTAAAGTGTATTCTATTAGTTGAATAGATACAAGTTTAAAGGATTGTGGGTGAAGAGTATAAGTATTATAAGTTTACAAGCACAATAAGAGCTGAATTATCTTGAGAGAGACACACTCAGAAGATATTAACTATATAACCCCACTCTCCGCCTATATTCTGGGTTTTCTTGAGTGATTGACACAGCACCAGTTACTTCACCACCACCAAACTCTAATACCACAAAACAGCAAACAACAACAAAAAAACAAACAAGTAAATACAAATTATTTTGCACTACTCCCCAGGAGTATGCAACACTAAACTCCGGTAAACCCTAACAACAACCAACCTAACAACAACCAACAAAATACAGAAAGGAAAAAAAAAAAGTGAGAATTATCTTATAAGACTCTATGAAAGTGTGTAGTATCAAATCTTGTACCCCAATACTAGAAATGCAAAAAACAATGAAAAAGAATTTCCAAGGTTAGCCTACTTGGCTAGTTATTTGGAAAATTAAAAGTAAGTGTAGCCTGCTTGGCTAACTTTCAAAATCCAAGGTCTATATTATAAATTAAATAAATGTTATAAATATAGTTCCAGTATCTGGGGAAAATTTCTAGCAATGAAAAATGTCTAAGTCAAAATCTAGTATTTGACCTAGAGAAAGGGAAAGAAAATGTAGGATAAGAGTCTTTAGGTTTTTCAAATTGGTAATTACTTCTCACCAATTCCCTAAAACCTTACTCTGGATTAATTCCTACTTCTTTTTCAAGAGAAAAGAAAAAATATATATATATATATATAACAAAAAGTTTTTATAAAATGTCTTAACTATATGAAGAGCCTACTAGCTCTGTACCTTCTAAAGCAAGTTTCTGTCGAAGCTGTACTACCCACAGTCCTTATTGGATATCCAAAGAAAATCCACAAGTAGGGAAACTGTAGTATTATTGTACAGAAAAGTCCAAAAACAAGTGCTAAGCCTTTTAATCAATCAGTTTATGTGTTTGTTAAAGTATGAATAAGACATTAAACAAAGTTGAAGTTCTGTTTTTAAAATAATATAGGGGGAAAGTAGAGAAAAAAAAAGTCAATAATTTGGAAAAAGTGAATTTCAAAAAAGAAAAAGCTGGATTCCAACAGGAAATATCCAACCTTACTTGCCATACCACCATGAGTTTTATCAAATCATTGCATGGTTGAAAGCCATACCTGGCCCATTGTGTAGTAAGTATTTTCACAATTAGTAATCAAACCATAAGTTATATGTCTGAAGTCTGAACCTAACCCATAGAATTTTACAATATATTGTACAGGTAAGTATACCTTTTAGCCAGTGTGGGCCAAGTAATATCACTATTAACCAAAATTGTATTAAGTAAAGACTAAGTGTGAAAGTCTCAGTTGTAGTCATTTAAGTCTGACCTAACCCATAGAAATTTTACAGCATATTGCAAGGATCAGTATACCATTTAACCAAGTGTGGGCTAAGTAATATCACTAGTAACCATACAAAACAATACATCCATATTTCATGGGCACAGAACAGAAAAAGGAATTACACTTTCATTTAAAATGACAGTAATCCAAGGCAAGAAAATATATGTTCTTAAGTGACAAGGGAAAGCCTATAGATAAATTTTCTATCTATATTATTCAAGCCAGAAGGTATAGGTTGATATATTCATGGTATAATTTTGTGTTTGTCAATGTTTTATGCATACTCATAGAAACCAGCACTGTTCTGTACCCAAGAAAGATTTTCAAAAATAAAAAATCATTTCAAAAGATGTGTAGATCAAATACTAGAAGTACAAGTCTAAATGTGAAGTATCACAGACATCTCTTAAAATCTTTCAGCCATCTGATTCAAAATTAGCAAACTAAATAACCCTTTTTTTTTTCTATATATTATTTCTTGTCTTGTATATATGACTATTCAAACAATGCCTAAAACATATATTTTTGGAAAAAATGGTTCATAAACTTTATAAAGAGCTATGTTATTTATCCAAGACTTGAGGAAGAGTAGGAAAAGGAGTTAAAAAAGGGTTTTAAAATTTTCTTTTTTTTTTTTTTTTTTTTTTTTTGGAAATAGATCAAAGTAATATCAGAGAATACCATGACACAATACACAAATAGACTTATCTTATTGAAGATCCAATTCTTGAGCCTGTGTGAGGAGCTTGAGACTGTATCATTTCACAAAAGTTTATAATTGCTTTCATGAAATGTCTTGGAGTGAGTTTTAAGGCAAATCTTGAGTATACAACTTGAATCTGTATCATTTCACAAAGGTATTTACTTCTATGAAATGTCTTGTAATGAATCAAAAACCAATAGGTTCTGCCTATTGCTGTACCATTCCATAAGAGCTTAGGGATGCTTTCATGAAATGTCTTGAGATATATTTGAAGCGAAACTTGAACTTGAATCTGTATCATTTCACAAGAGCTTATACATGCTTCAAATGAAATGTCTTGTGTGAAATTTAAAGCGAAAACTTGAACAGACTAGTCCATCTAGTCTCAAGTGACTATTTAAGTAGGGGTCGCTTCATGACTAATAACTATTCATTCTAAGATTTCACATAATCTAGAATGTGTTCACAATTTGATGACTCGGTGGCACAGTAGATTCAGAAATCTCACATTCGATGACTCGGTGGCATGGCAGCAGGCATATAAGCTGAATCACGAGGGGTAACTTATCACCTCGCAAAGACAAACTTTCCATTAAATTCGTAGTAATTCGAAGAACATGGACGGTTGATTAACCCTGCCGGGTTCATTGTAGTCAGCTGCGATGATTCCGGACCTCTATACTGGAATGATTGTTAGTAGAAAAGGTAGATGGGCCGCTCTGCACGTACTATATGATATAAAACATGGAATCCATCATAAAAGCTGCCTTTGTACCATAATCTCTGCTTGCCGCCTTACCTACCCTTCTTCTCCAGGGGTTCATCTAAATAAAGTCCCTAACATTTTTAGAATACATTTGCAAAACTAATGAAAGAATTTCCTGTTTCGAGATACAGGCATACAGGAAATTGATAAGCGGTTGTATAAATTGTGGAGCATAATTGATAGAACTTTGATATAGATATATATATATATATATGTATGTATGTATGTATGTATGTATGTATGTATGTATGTATGTATGTATGTATGTATGTATGTATGTATATATATATATATATATATATATATATATATATATATATATATATATATATATATATATATATATATATGTAAAGAATTTATTGGAGATATGCATAATGTGTCCCCACAACACAAAACATTAAGGAAATGATAGAAGATATCCACAAACACCTACCATTTGAAAGCAATTTACCTACCTTACTTAGGGTTTAGTGCTACAGGAATTTGGAATTTTGTGACATTCGTCACTTTTCTCTGCCGTCACTTGTATTTGCTTATCCGTATATGGCTTTTTAAAAACCAATTAGATGAAAATGGTAGGATTCAAGAGGTGTAACTTTTAAGTACACAGTTAATGTAAACCTTTAAGAGAATGCTTAGGGTGAGATAGGGCACATGTACATTAGGATATGCATTTAAACATTTTTTAATTTCTAAATAGTTTTTTATTCAATATCAAGCATGTCAAATCCGCCGGTTGGCACAGGGTACAAATAAGCAAGTATGTATTATCACAGAATAATGTTGTCACAGTATTGCATGGCGTTACAGTGGTAAATCTAAGCATTGTCATAATATGTACATAATAAATTATATTGTTTATCGAACTGATTATTTTTCCCTTTTATATATTGTCTATATTTCTCTTGATAAAAAAAGTTTTTAACTTCATATTTGACGTTTATAAAATGAGGAGGTCTTTCTTTTTTCATTGAATTGTGAATTACTTTTTTTGTTAATAAAATAATACAATTGATGGCCAACGCATTTTCCAGGTCCCCTAATATTTTCCTCATATCCGATAAATTGTAATCAGTCATACCCAGTTGTATGATCCAGTCTCGCACATCGCTCCATAATCTTCTGGAATGAATACATTCTAGGAACATATGTTCTATAGAATCCTCTGCCATATTGCACATACCACAGATGCTGGTTGGTTTGATCCCAATGAGAAATAATTTATCATTGGTGAAAAATCTGTGGTGCAATGAACGAAACTGGATATATTTTAAGTATGTATCTTTGTAAACAGTGTGATGTTTAATAAATGATCTACTTATACTTATGCTCTCCATTTCTAGTTCTGATTTATCAGACCATTTGTCGACAATGTTATTGAGAACTGTTTCTTTTGAATCTTTAATCATGGTATAGAGTTTGGAACAACCTTTGATGCTCTTATTTAATAGAATGTTAATAGTGCTATTTCTTGGTAAAGTCTCACTGTAACGAGGAAAGTCTCTCCATTCTAGAAATTTATTGATTTTGTGACAAATGATGTTGAACTCCAAGAAGTTGGTTTTCACTTCAAAGTGGCTAGTAAATTCTTCCATTGTAATAGTGGTGTTGTTTGGACCTAAGGAATCTGCTATTGAGTTAATTCCACGTCTTAGCCAGTCTCTTCTTATAGGTTAATTTGAAGAAATCATGTAGCCACAATGGGGTGTTACATATTACATCTTTGGGAAGAACTGCCTCGGAATTCCACAACATTTGTACACTTTTAATGACGTCTATCCAGAATTTATTTGAAGTCATTTCAATAATTCTGTTTAAATAATCTGGACCAAAAATAAAAGCATCATTCAGTTCAAAGGAATTGGGGAATACTGTCCATTTGCTCTTAGAGCTAAGAAATCTGCGAAGCCAACTTAGTTTTAATGTCTGATCAAATAGAGCAATAGTGTGTAGCTTAAGGCCCCCGTGATGAATTTCACCTTCTAGAATCTCCTTTTTCCTCTTCGGAGGCTTTCCAGACCATAAACATTTAGAGAAGGTGTTATACAGTTTTTAAGACATATGGCATTGGGGCTTGGTAGAGACATTTAAACATTTGCATTTAAACATGTTTGCATTTGGTGATGCTTTGTGTCTGTAGTTTTTTTAGAACATTACAAAATACTTCTTTTTATTTTATTTTGATAGGTTTTTGATTCCACATTTTGGAAATATGATATACGCGTAAAGCTGTCATTCGGCAATATTTCGTATTGGGTGTGCCACGATGTCTGTAGTTGCAGGTGGCGAACTTGTGTGAAAAAAAGGGAAAGGTATTCTGTTTATAGTCTTGTATCCAGCGAAATGTTCTGACGACCTTCCTTCCCTAGCAGGCACTGTACACGTGAGGAAACCATTTCAATCCCCCGAGGGATATTCCAGAGCAGTTGGCAGCATATAGCGCACAAGCTCTAAACACTGCCATATTGACGTTAAGTACCCATATTTCAGCTGGGTGGACTGAGGCAATGTGGAATAAACTGTCTTTCTCAAGGACAGACCAAGGTTCCCCGGCCAGGAATTGAACCAGCGACCCTCTGATTACTAATCCGACACCCAACCAACTGAGCTACTTTGTACCCAAGAAGTAGTCATGTTACTCCTTGGCATTTGTTTTAAAAAAATATTATATTTATGATACTTTGTTTTATGAATATTTTGTAGTACTAATATCTTATACAATGTATGCTTCTTTGTAAATAATTTGACTATTTAAGCTTATGGAACAATAAGTGATAAAAGATTATAAAAAATAAAATTTGTATTATTTTTCACATTCGCTTTTACAGCATTACACCTTAATGGGTGTATCTTATAAATGTTTATTGAATGCCATTACAGTAATGCACTGCTATTCCATATAGAATTACGAATTAACAGCTGGTTGTAGTGGCTGATGTAAATAAGTGTATGTTTGCACAGACTGGCCTCAAGTTGCCCATTAGCCGTTTCATTGCTGAAAATCTACCGTTGAATGGAATGTAAATAGTTTCATTTAAAACAAAACTGTCACCTGAGAGATGCCATTAGTGTTGTAAGAATTAAAAATGACGCACTCACTGTTTGTTCGCTTCTAGCATGATTGACTAATGAATCATAGCAATCACCTTTATATGTAAGCTAGCGTGTGTAAGTGGAAACAGGTCCGGTTACATACATTTCATCATCAAGCTTCGAATGGCAGTGTTTCAGGTTTATGCACCATGTCCTTTGCTAGTAACTCTTTAAGCAAACAAAGTCCATTGGCTAGAAGATGTAGTGAAATAGCATTATGAACTAGTGTGTTCTAGGATCAGGAGGGCGTAGGTAATAAATCTGTGAGTGTATTGGGACATTGTCACATGCATTTCTTCTTCAAATTTCAATTTCAATTTCTCGATCTCATGCATTTTGTTTTCTGCTGAGAATTCTGTACGCATGGCCCTTTTAGTAAGTCATTATTACGAACAAGTGTAATCTAGGATCAAGAGCTGATGAATTGTAATATAGATATTTATTTAGAACAGACCATAGCAAAGAGCTAAAACACTACAACGTCTCTGCAGGGATAGGCAACATACAGATTGGTTGTAGGCAAAATAGTTTTAACACACATATTGTTGCAACCTCATGTATTGTACAAACGTGTCAAACATTGGTACAGTATGACACACCTGGTTCAAATCTGAGAAATCTTCTTTATAGCTTGTCTCATATTAGTGGAATAGTTATCTCAACAACAAAGTAATATTTGCGCCATTTGTGAATATCAATTGTTGCTGTAATATATGAAAACCTCTTCTCAATATTTCCTGAAATATAACTCGTATTGCCATGTAAATCATGGAATTTAAAGATGCATATATCAGTCTGCATATCCAATGTTATGATTTGAATTTGACTATTGTCCCTTTTTCCGACATATATTGCCTATTTTTGACCACCACCTAACCCCAAGTCACTGTCAGGTTTCACACTTGCCCAGGCCGGGATTTGGTTCCAGCAGGTGATGAGAGATTGCTAGGTCAAAGGTATAGAACTGTGTACATGTTCAATAAAGATTATAGGTGCTATATTCAATGACACAACTTTATCTAATCCATGTCACCTTCAGTATTTACTATAATCATTATTAGATATATTCTTCAGCTTGTCCAGGATGGTTTGTTACGTACATGTAGAATGATATACCATATCTTCATAAGTATACGGTTACAAAGATGCATTGCGCTGTGTAGGAATCCACGCGAATAGATCACATAACATATTTACCAACATAAATACGTGACATTTCATATGGATAAGTGGAGATTGATCATGCTAAAGGTATCTATAAACGTAAGATGGATCATATAATAAGGATGCACTAAACTGGTCTGCAGTACAGTACAGAAATACTCAGAAATGAATTCTAATCATAAGAATACACTCATATAATTTATATGATATGGTTCATTGAATATATATTTGGGTCTGCCGATGGCCTAGCACTCTCTGGGGTTGCCATTAACTGCACTCTAGCCTAACTATGATGGACAGAAGTAACTACATTTGAAGAGTACTAAAAAAGTATGAAAAATGATAGATCCCATTAGGTTGTTACATACAGTCGTATCACACTTTATTCGACCATAATGATAGATACCATCATTGGAAAACGCAAAAATGGCTCCCATCATGTGGATGCACAAAGGTAGCGGATTCATAATATGGATACAGAGGGATCAATCACATTATATGAATATACAATATATTCTGGTAGATCATACTGACTGTACACAGACAGATGGATCACATCAACATGGAGTTGCAAAGACATGTCCCATCATTTGATATTTCCTTTCGATACTTATATGGATAACCTCGTATTGGTACATGAAGATGGATTGATTAGATACGACTAATTTGATTTGATAACGTGGATACGAATATACATAAAACACAGTTTGATCAAAAATGAATGTAAAAAGAGATGGATCCCATGATCTTAACACATATAGTTTAATAACCCTATATGGATACACAAAAACGCATTAGTCTGCACATTATATGGATATAAGAATATGGATCCAATCAATCAGTCTTTATGCTATTTCTCATCACATTACATGGTTGCACATGATTGATCCCATCCAATAAATAAAGACATTTTGATAATCTATGTACATACATAAAGATTGATTCCCTTTTACAATTACACACACTTTCATTACATTATGTAGATACACAACAATGGATCCCATTATGTATATCAAAACACTTTGATCAAATTAGATGACTTACACATGGATGGGTGAAACTTGATGAATATACAAAACATTGATCACTGTATATGAATGTTTCCCTCTAGTATACTCACCTAAGTAAAGTTTGCAGTTTGTTTCATACATGATATATGAATATGAATAATTTATCCTTATTAAAAGAAACAATGGTTATTCAACAAAAACTGATTACCTCCGAATCAAAAACAAATGATCACAAAGGTCTTTTGACATTGTCAATTTCTACATTTGTTCTTTATTTCGCACTTTACCCAGTATTTAGTTATTAGAGGACTGGATACACTGCTTTTCTGACTACATGTTGGTAACTGTGAAAGTAAAGAGGAAGGTAAAGATCCCATACAATGGCGTTACATGCGTTACCGTTTGGATTTCAATTACCAATTGTCAGAATTAAAGGCAATGTTATTGAACCACAGGAAGACTATTGGTAAACATATGTAGTATCGCTACCAACCACATAAAATATGCAAGACCATGTGATATATACAGAGAACATATTCACCGTTTTTGAAAAATGTGACAGTGAGCAATTTTCCAGTTTAGGGAGCTATTCTAGTATGGCATTTGCACCTTGCTATCATCTTCCAATATCCTTCTCTCACGTCGCTCATGCGCAAAGAGTAAATAAGTGGATCACAGCTACAATTCAAAAGCATCCAGCTAGTTAAAGTGATATTTATTATTGATGGCATCAGTGGATTACTGCTGGGATCTAAGAAGGAAGCTATCGGCTGTGGGCACACAAAGGCAAAGTATGTTCCTACGATCATGAAAGTGGTCTTGATAGCCTTTTTATTCTGCCAAGATACGTTTGCACCAGACAGGTTGCGATGTGTCATCTTTTGAATTTCAAATAATACGCGTATGTAGATAAACGTCATCCCCAGAAGAATCAGTCCAATGTAAAGAAAATGGATGATCATAGCACCTTCACAGATTCCAGTCACATGCTTAGTGTTTCCAGCAATACCCTGGCAGACTATAGAAACAAGATGAATGCAAACTGCTAATAACCACGACAATCCAATAAGTATGTAGCAGCATTTTTTTGCTAAGGATAAGGCAATACCTTAACGGGTAAACTATAGCAAAATAATGATCCAAAGCAAGAATGAATAGACTACCAGCCTGACTTAACAAACCAGTGACAAATAATGCCAAACATATAATGTACATGGGAAGCTTTGCGTCATGGTTCTGCCAAAAGTAGGATGCCATTAAACCGCCTGTAGATGCACATATTACTATATCCGTAATACTCAGATTGATAAGGAAGCGATGCACCGGGCGTACTTCTACATGTGCCATTTTCAGTGCAACTAATGCTAGAATGTTAGTGGTAATCCCTGCAGTAGCAATTAGTTCCAGTCCAACAAATGTTATCATCAGCATGCCACTTTCATCAGTTGGATGTATGCTGGCGGTGTGGTTAGAAACCATTGTTGTAATTTCCATAGTTGTTGCTGTTGCATTCGGAGCACACACCACGAGGAATATGATGCGTATGTTTTTAATGACGCCAGGGCCGCCTCAATGAGTAGGGCAGAGGGGGGCATCTATCTTTACTGGTACAAGGGTATGGGCTGATGGCAGATATGTGCTTGCTGCCATTTAGTAATATGATTTATGGAGCTTACCCATTGTAACCTAACTATATGTTAAAAATAGGGCCTTGAGCCTTTGTTTAATTTCAATGTTGTCATTTTCTTCTGGATGATTTCAGTATTTGTACTGGAAACAAACCAAATAAAGAGGACTTTAAATTACTTCATCCCTTTTTCAATTGTATGTTTGCCCAAAATTCGCTGTTGATCTCAGGGCCTGGTCGAACAGCCCAGGTGTCGAATACATTGTGCATTGACTGCTTACTGCTCACTCGATGGCTGAAGGTCTAGAATTCTAGTTCCGCTTCAGTTATATTGGAAAACTGTTGACAAGAATTTTATCTTTATATTATGTACCATTTTGCTATAGTAATAACAAACCGTTCTTGACAGAACAGCCTACGTTTGACAAAGGTGACTCTAAATCACATTCCAAATACAAAATTCAGAGATGATAAACCATATCTTCATAAGTACATGGTCTACAAAGATTCATTACCCTATGCAGGAATCCACACAAATTGATCAGATTACATATTTTATAAACACAAATACGTAACAATTCATATGGATAAATGGCGATTGATCATACTATATATATCCAGGAACTTAAGCGGGATCACTAACCTGGGCTGCAGTACAAACATATTAAAACAACAACAATAAGAATGCACATATCGTTTATATCATATGGTTACATTAATAGACATGTGACACTGCCCTGATGGCCCTGCATTCTATACCATTACCACTGACTGCAATCTAGCCCAAATATGGCAGGCAATTTCTAAATTAGTATGAACAATGATAGATCACATATTTGATTGTTAAACACAGTCGTATCACACTGTGTTTTACCGAAATGATAAGTACAAATATTGGGATATTGCGAAAATGAATCACACCATATGTATACCTGAATATAGACACCAGTATGTGGATGCACAAAAAGGGGTTAGGTACATCACATGGATACAGAAAGATCGATCACATTATATGGATACACAATATACAATCATAATAGATCATACTGACAATACACACAAAAATGGATCACTTTACATGGATTTGCAAAGATGGGTCCCGTAATTTGATACTTACTTTTGATATTTATATAGATACTTAGAGATAGATAACATGGTACTGATGAAGAGAAATGAATGGAATAGATGCGCTTGATTTAATTACAGGACATGGATAACAATATATCTCAAACCCAGTTTGGTCAAAATAAATGTGAAAAGGCGGATCCCATTAGTTTAGAACATACAGTTTAATAACCTTATATGGATACACAAAGACGAATTAGTCTGATCATATTATATGGATATAAGAATATGCATCCAATAAATCACATAAACTTACATACGCTACCGATTGAATTTCAATTACTTATATTGAGGATGAAAGTACATAAAGTCAATGTTATTAAACCAGAGCATGACTATTAGAAACATATGTAGTATCGTCACCAACCACTTAAAATATGGAAGACCATGTAATATATACGGAGAACATATTCACTGATTTTCTTATAAATGTGACAGTGAGCAATTTTCTAGGTTAGGGACCTATTCTAGTACGGCATTTGCACCTTGCTATCATCTTCCGATATCCTTCTCTCACGTCGCTCATGCGCAAAGAGTAAATAAGTGGATCACAGCTACAATTCAAAAGCATCCAGCTAGTTAAAGTGGTATTTATTATTGAAGGCATCATTAAATAACCGCTGGGAAGTAAGGATGCAGCTATCACTTGTGGGCACACAAAGGCAAAATATGTTCCTACGATCATGGCTGTGGTTCTAATAGCCTTTTTATTCTGTCCAGGTACGTTTGCACCAGATAGGTTTCGGTTTGTCATCTTCCGGATTTCATATAGTACGCGTATGTAAATAGTAGTCATACCAAGAAGAACCAGTCCAATGTAAAGACAATATATGATCAGAGCACCTTTACACATTCTACTCACAAGCTCAGTGTTTCCAACGATTGTCGACTTGCAGATTATAGAAACAAGATGAATACAAAATGCTATTAACCACGACAATCCAATAAGTATGTAGCAGTATTTTTTGCTAAGGATAAGGCAATACCTTAATGGGTAAACTATAGCAAAATAATGATCCAAAGCAAGAATGAGCAGACTACCAGCCTGACTTACCAAACCAGTGACTAGTAAAGCATAACATATAATGTTTATGACAAACTTTGCTTCACTGTTCTCCAAAAAGTAGGATGCCATTAAACCGCCTGTAGATGCACATATTACTATATCCGTAAAACTCAGATTGATAAGGAAGCGATGCACTGGGCGCAATTCTAGATGAGCCATCTTCAGTGCAACTAATGCTAGAACGTTAGTGATAATCCCTGCAGTGGCAATTAGTTCCAGTCCAACACTTACTACCATCAGCATGCCGCTAACATCAGTTGGGTGTGTACTGTGGGTGTAGTTAGAAGCATTTGTAGTAACCTCCATAATTGCTGCTGTTGCATTTGGAGCACACATGGTGATGATTGTGCTTGTAAGAACGCCAGGCCCTGCTACATGAGCATGGCAGAGGGGGGCATCTGCCGTTGCTGGCACAAGGGTATGTGCTGATGACAGATATATGTTCATTGCCAATTAGTAATACGACTTATGGAGCTTACCCATTGTAACCTAAAGGATATGCCAAAAATAGCGCGTCTACGTGTAATTTGTGTAATTTGTGTGATTTTATTTTTTCTAGATGATTGCATTTTTGTCTGGAAAGACACCAAATTCAATGGGCTTTAAATCACTTCGTCCCATGTTGGTTATATGGTGGCCCGGACATTGTTGTTCATCTCAGGGCCTGTTACAATAGCCCAGTGGTCTAATACCTTGGTTTTGACCGCTAACTGCATCACACCACAGTTGAAGGTCTAGAGTTCTAGTTCCGCTTCAGGTATGTTAGAAAAATGTGAATAAGAATGTCATTTTCCCATTATGTATCATCTTCCTCACGGATATGTAACAATTCATATGGATTTATGTAGATTGATCATACTATAGGAATTCATGAACTTAAGATGGATCACAAAATAAGGATGCACTAAGCTGAGCTGCAGTGCAAGAGATACTCAAAAATGAATTCCAACAATAAGAATACACACATCATTTTTATCATATGGTTATATAAATAGATATGTGAGTCTGCCCTGATGGATAAGGATCCAATCATTTACACATACTCAGTTTTATCATATCATATTAATCTGTACATGAACATATCGATACGATAATCTTAATGCACATTTGCATCACAGTATATGGTGCACTTGATGGATCCCATCATATGAATATGGACATTTCAATACTTTTTATATGCATACATTCAGATTGATTCCAGTTAACAATAACACACACGTTCATTACGTTATGTAGATACACAACAATGGATCCCATTATGTAAATCCAAACATTTTGATCACATTAGATGGCTTACACAGGGATAGATGAAACTTGATCGCCTCTATATGAATGTTCGTATAGTTTTCAGTTTGTTTTACGCGTGGTACACGGATTTGTGTAATTTATCATTATTTATAGGAACAAGAGTAATTCGACAAGAACTGATTACCTCTGAATCAATGACAAATGATAACAAACGTTTTTAACACAGCCAATTTCTAAATTTGTTCTATATTTCACGATTCACACAGGTTGGCATTATTTGCTTATTAGTGGGCTTAATACACACTGATTTTCTTGTTGGTAACTATGAATGTAAAGAGAAGGGTAACTATGGTCATACAATAACATGTCATACGTTACTGTTGGGATTTTGTTTACTACTTTTCAGGATGAAAGTACATAAAATCAATACCATTGGACCAAAGGTAGACTACTGTAAAAAAAATGTAGTATCGTTAGCAATGATATACATAGACAATGTGAAAGACCATGTGCTTTATGCAGAGAACATATTTACAGTTTTTGATAAATGTAACAGTGAGCAATTTTCTAGTTTAGGGTCCTATTCTAGTACGGCATTTGCACCTTGCTACCATCTTACGATATCCTTCTCTCACATCACCCATGCGCAAAGAGTAAATAAGTGGATCACAGCTACAATTCAAAAGCATCCAGCTAGTTAAAAGTGTATCTATTATTGATGGCATCATTAAATTGCTGCTAGGAAGTAAGAATGCAGCTATCATCTGGGGGCACACAAAGGCAAAGTATGTTCCTACGATCATGAAAGTGGTTCTGATAGCCTTTTTATTCTGTCCAGAAACGTTTGCACCAGATAGGTTTCGGTTTGTCATCTTCCGGATTTCATATAGTACGCGTATGTAAACAATAGCCATCCCCAGAAGAACCAGTCCAAAGTAAAGATAATGGATAATCACAGCACCTTTACAAATTCTTCTTACAAGTTCAGTGTTTTTACCTGATATGACCATTGACTGGCAGATTATAGAAACAAGATGAATACACAGTGCTATTAACCACGACAATCCAATAATCATGAAGCAGCATTTTTTGCTAAGGATAAGGCAATACCTTAACGGGTAAACTATAGCAAAATAATGATCAAAAGCAAGAATGAGCAGACTACCAGCCTGACTTAACAAGCCAATGGCAAATAAAGCCATACATATACTGTACATGTAAAACTTTGCTTCACGGCTCTGCAAAAAGTAGGATGCCATTAAACCGCCTGTAGATGCACATACTACTATGTCCGTAATACTCAGATTGATAAGGAAGCGATGCACTGGGCGCAATTCTAGATGAGCCATCTTCAGTGCAACTAATGCTAGAATGTTAGTGGTAATCCCAGCAGTAGCAATTAGTTCCAGTACAACAAATGTTATCATCATCATGCTACTTTCATCAGTTGGATGTATGCTGCCGGTGTGGTTAGAAACCATTGTAGTAATTTCCATAGTTTCTATTGTTGCATTTGTAGCACACATCACAAGACAAATGATGCTTGCGCTATTACGAACGCTGGGACCTCTGCCATGAGTATGGCAGAGGGGGGCATCTATCTTTGCTGGTACAAGGGTATGTGCTCCTGACAGAGGTATGCTCTTTGCTATTTAGTAATACGACTTGTGGAGTTTACCCATTGTAACGTAAATGATGTGTTAGTTATAGCGCTTTGAGCCTTTGTGTAATGTGTGGGTTGTCATGTTGTCCTACTTAATTTCAATATTTTTTTACTGGAAACACACCAAATAAATGGACTTTAAATTACTTCATTCCCTTTTAGTTATATGGTAACCCAGACATTTTTCTTGATCTCAAGGCCTTGGCCAATAACCCAGGGGTCTTATACCTTGTGCATTGACTGCTACCTGCATCACACCTCAATTGAGGATCTAGAGTTATAGTTATGCTTCAACTATGTTAAAAAAACTGTTGATAGGAATGTTATTTCACTATTATGTATCATATTCCTCTAGTAATAACAAACCGCTCTCGACAGATCAGCCTACATTTTACAAAAGTGAAAAATGATATTCAATCCAGAATCAAATATGATATTATTACACTGCTAAGTATTTCCAAAGACCTTTTTTGGCACACATATTTAACGCTCAGTTGTATCTTAAGATAAGCTGATCCTCTCAACTGTATGCTCTATGATTGTTCTCTAACTGTGAAGCATATTTTAATTCAGTGTGTAGATTTCATTAACATTAGAAACAGATATTTTGAAAAAAGCTTTTTTGGTAAAGTAATCGAGACCATCTTTATTTCATTTACAAGGTGTGTTTCAGCCCCTGTAAAACTTCATCTTTCTATTCAAAGTTCTTCTATGGAAAATAAATACAATACTTTCTTTTGAACCTTTGAACTTTTGTATCTATTTACTGTTTTGGCGTTGTTTCATAACTTTAACAATAACATGACTATAAATACTAGTCTAGTATAGAGTATTTGTTTCTACAATTTTGAAATGTTATGTGTGTACAAAGCTGTCATTGGGCAATATCTGGTATGGGGTGGGCCACAGTGTCTGTAATTTCAGGTGCTGCACTTATGTGAAAAAGTAGTCATGTTACCCCTTGGCAATTGTATTATTTTTTACATATACTTTTAGAGCAAACCAGTTAACGTGTGTATCGTATCTATATTGAAACGCATTACTGTAATGCACTGCGGCTTCATATAGAAATAGGAATCAATAACTGGTTGCAGTGGCTAATGTACATAAGTGACTGTATGTTTGCACATACAGGCATAAAGTTGTCCATTAGCTGTTTCATTACTAAAACTCTATCGTTAAAATGGAATGTAAATAGTTTCATTTTCAAAACCGTCGGCTGCGGGATGTCATTAGTGTTCTTATGATTACATTAATAAGATATACTTACTGTTTATTCGCTTATATAACATGTTTGTTTGAGGAATTATTACTTCTATGTTAATGAGTGTAAGGGGAAAGAGGTTACCTGCATTTCATTTTTTAAAAGACGGTGTGTCAGGATTATGCACTTTTTTGCTAATAATTCTTTAAGCAAAATCCACTGGTTAGCAGAAACAACAGTGAAATAGCAATATGAAATTGTGTGTTCAAAGATCAGTAGGGCGTAAATTATAAATTTGTGAGTGTTAGTGGGACAATGTCACATGCACTTCATCATCAGTTTAAAATTTACCAGTTTATGTACTTGTTTTTTTGCTGACAATTCTGTAAGCAGGGACCATTTTGTAAAGAAAACAATAGTAAGTCATTATAATGAATACATGTGTTCTAGGATCAAGAGGGCATGGATTGTGATATATATATATATATATATATATATATATATATATATATATATATATATATATATATATATATATATATATATATATATATATATATATATATATATTTATTTATATATATATATATATATATATATATATATATGTATTTAGAACAGACCATAGCAAAGGGCTTAAAACACTACAATGTCGCTGCAGGGATATAGGCACAATACAGATGGCAAAATAATTCAACACATTTATTGTAGTATCTTTATGTATTGTACAAACGTGTCAGTCATTGGTACAGTATGTCACATCTAGTTCAAATCTGAGAATTCTGCTTTACAGCTTGTTTAATATTAATGGAAATAGTTATCCCAATAACAAAATAACATTTGTGACTAATAATTGTTGCTGTGATGTATGAAATTCTCTCTTCAAATTTCTTTTCAAATATAACTCGTTATTGCCATGTACATCATGGAATTTAAAAATGCATATCAATCTGCAAATCCAATGCCATGATTTGAATTAGATTTTCATCACTTTGTCTGCCATATGTAGCCTAATATGTGACCATCGCCTGACCCAAAGTCAATCAAGTTCCCCCCTTGCCCCCGAACGGGATTTAAATCCTATATCCAATGCTACATCTAATACAAAACTATATCCAATCCATATCTCCTTCAGTATTTACTACAATGACTATTAGGTATATACCGTGATTTCTCGTGTATAAGACGCACCCGGATATAAGACGCACCCCTTGTTCAGGCCTTTAAAATGATGTATAGACCTTTGCTTTGTGTATAGTGCGCACCCCCTTTTCGGAAACATTGTGGCAGGTCAACTCCTCACAAATAACGCTAGAAAACCGGTAAAACACATATCGAAATGTGTGAAATGTGACATGAATGCTTATCACTCTGTGTCAGTGCCTGATACTCATTTTCCTAGGCATGATATAGATTGTAATCAATAAAATCTGACGGATGGTGGTACTGTAATTACAATTCAAGGATGACACGGCAAACATTGATGGGCATTGTCCTTGCCGCATTATAATTATTATTTGGCAAAATAACCCGCCCACTTGTATCAATCAAGGCAGAGTTGAATTCAGGTAATCCACCGGATCTCCGTTTGGCCTGAGGACTCAATGTAAAACACCCTAGATTTCTAGCTTCGTGTATAAGACTAATCCCCGATTTAAGTCGGTGGAGAAATTCTGATCACACTATGTTTACCAACACAAATACATAACATTTGATATGGATAAATGCAGATAGATCATACTATAGGTATATAAACGTTAGATGGATTACAAAATAAGGATGCCCTAACTGGGCTACAGTATGAATATACTCAAAAATGAATTCGAATCATACGAATAAACTCATATCATTTATATAATATGGTTACATAAATAGATACGTGGGTCTGCCTTGATGGCCTAGCACTCTATGGCATTGCCACTAACTGCAATTTAGTCGAAATATGGCAGAAGACTACATGTGAACTACATGCGAAAGTTCCTAAATATGTAAGAAAAATGATAGATCTCATTAGGTTGTTACACAAAATCGTATCACACTGTATTCAACCGCAATGATAATTCCTAACGTTGGAAAAACACAAAAACGGATCATATCATATGTATACTTAAATATAGATACCATCATGAGGATGCACAAAGAGAGGGGCTACATTGTACAGATACCAAAATATCGATCATGTTATATAAATACACAATATTACACTGGTAGATCATACTGACTGTACATAGACAGATGGATCCCATTACAGGAATTTGCAAAGATGTGTCTCATTACTTGTATTTGATATTTCCCTTTGATACTTATATGAATAACGTGGTATTGATACATAAAGGTGGATCAAATAGATACGCGGGATTTGATATTATCTCAACATATGCAATTTGATCACCTTACATTTTATATGGATATAATATAGGGATCTAAACTTTTACATACATTTAGTTTAACCACATCTTAATCTTAATGCATTTTTGCATCACATTATATGGGTGCACAAGGTGGTACCCATCATATGAATACAGACATTTTGATACTTAATATACAAACATAAAGATTGACCCTCCATTTTACAATTACAGACACTTTCATTGCGTTATATATACACACCAATGGATCCCATTATGTAAATCCAAACATTTTGAACGTATTAAACTTGATGAATTTACAAAACATTGACCCCTGTATATGACCTTTCATAAAGTTTAGATTTTGTTTTACACATGGTCCAAGGATGTGAGTGATTTATCATTATCAGAAGAAAGTTCAAGAAACAATAGTAATTTATTATTATCAAAATAAATAACAAAGGTTTTTTAACACTGCCAATTTCTGCATTTTTTCTTTATTTTGCGCTTTACACAGGCTTCCAGTATCCGCTTATTAGTGGGCTGGATACATACTGCTTTTCTTACTACATGTTGGTAACTTATAATGAACGTAAAGAGGAAGATAACTATAATAACACAATGGCATGTCACAAGTTACTTTTGGTAATTCAAATACTTTTTTAAGGATGAAAGTAAATAAAAGGAATTTTATTGGACCAGAGGAAGACTACTGGAAAACCTATGTAGTATCGGTAGCAACCACATACCATATGCAAAACCATGTGTTATATGCAGAGAACATATTCACAGTTTTTGTAAAATGTATCATTGAGTAAATTTCCAGGTTAGGGACCTATTCTAGTACGGCATTTGCACCTTGCTATGATCTTACGATATCCTTCTCGCACATCGCTCATTCGCAAAGAGTAAATAAGTGGATCACAACTACAATTCAAAAGCATCCAGCTAATTAAGATAGGTATTATTGATGAACTACTGCTTGGTAGTAAGGATTCAGCTATCATGTGTGGGCACACAAAGGCAAAGTATGTTCCTACGATCATGAAAGTGGTTCTGATAGCCTTTTTATTCTGTCCCGATATGTTTGCACCTGGTAGGTTTTGGTTTGTAATCTTCCGTATTTCAAATAATACACGTATGTAGATAACAGCCATCCCCAGAAGAACCACGACAGTGTAAAGATAACGGATAATTATAGCAGCTTTACAGATCACATGCCTACTGTTTTCAATGACTGTAGACCGGCAGATTATAGAAACAAGATGAATACAGAATGCTATTATCCACGACAATCCAATCAGTATGAAGCAGCATTTTTTGCTAAGGATAAGGCAATATCTTAGAGGGTAAACTATAGCAAAATAATGATCCAAGGCAAGAATGAACAGACTACCAGCCTGATTTCCCAAACCAGTGCCAAATAAAGAAAAACATATAAAGTTCATAATATTTGCTTCATTGTTCTCCAAAAAGTAGGATGCCAATAAACCGCATGTAGATACACATATTACTATGTCCGTAATACTCAGATTGATAAGGAATCGATGCACCGGGCGTACTTCTACATGAGCCATCTTCAGTGCAACTAATGCTAGAATGTTAGTGGTAATCCCTGCAGTAGCAATTAGTTCCATTCCAACAAATGTTATCATTGCCATGCCAGTTTCATCAGTTGGATGTATGCTGCCGGTGTGGTTAGAAACCATTGTAGTAATTTCCATAGTTTCTACGGTTGCATTTGTCGCACACATCAGGAGACAAATGACGCTTGCGCTATTAAGAACGCCAGGCCCTGCTCCACGAGTATGGCAGAGGGGGGCATCTATCTTTGCTGGTACAAAGGTATGTGCCTATGACAGAGATATGCTCTTTGCCATTTAGTGATATGACTTATGGAGTTTACCCATTCTTACCCACTGTTACGAGTCGTATTACACCCTTACTTTTCCACACAATGTCTGTTATCTAATTTGGACGTTCGAGCCTGCGCACCAGACTACTTTGTGATACAAACCATGGTGATGCGTGGAACACCGGCGAGAACCGACCAATATATCTAGAGCATGTCTCCATAACCCTGGTCGCTGACTGAGCGCCGCTGCCGTAGTGTGTTCTTACTCCGGGTACGTTTTGCTGCCGATAGGGGTCGCGTTAAATCCATATGTCCATACGCAAGCTGGATGTGAATGGCCTTTTTGCTGTGAGAGTTGCTATCATTTTTATTGCAAATGGATACAGCAATACTTATCACAAACGAGAAGCTTAATAAACTGTAACTATATGAATATATGTTGTGGAAGACCTCTCGTGGTGAAAAGGTTTACTGATGAATATCTGTCACAAGTATGCATCACAAACACACATTACCTCACAACGGTGGGTTCAATGAGCGTGATCCATATATGCTATATATATATATTATATATATAT
>OZ012690.1:34005987-34008487 GCA_963942565.1 Maea johnstoni
ATATATATATATATATATATATATATATATATATATATATATATATATATTATATATATATATATATATATATATATATATATATATATATATATATATATATATATATATATATATATATATATATATATATATATATATATTTACCTGCACTTAAGGTGTGGGCAGCCTGGGCATAGTACACGGGCTAGCTTATTGAAAGTTTCATTGCGCCGACCTGGCCAATACAGTGCCGACATTAAATTGCTGCACTAAATGAATTGGCAGCCTGTAACACACGACCGCACACCCGATTGACGCTGGCAATTGTTGTGATTGACTGATTTTTTTGACATCAACCAAGCATTAAAAGACATCCATTCAACTGGTGCAGGATTTAAATGTGTGTTGTGTAAGTTGCGGATATATTTAAATTTAAGAACACATGCAAAGTCATGTTTTTGACATGTTGTGGCTTAGTCTTATCTAGCCAGTTATAAGTTGAAGAGGAAACTGGAGTGTCTGGCGAAACAACCGCCTGACTCCAAGTCACTTGGAACTTCCTCACTCGCCCCATGCAACGGGGGTTTAAGCGGTTAGACGAACTCATTTTACAAATTCAAATTTGATTTCCTTATAGAGATTGCCACATTTCTTTCTTAAAATGTATGAGTTGTATCTACCTGAATAAAATGTACCCTCCCTTCATACAAAACTATTCCCCTCCAAGGAAATCCATTTATTTGTCCGTGGGGTTATGAAGTATTCATGATATGTAAAATACATAAAATATAGCGCAGTCGTCCTACTTATTTCATTCAGAGCCTTTGCTTGTAGCTCAGGATTTTGACTTTGGACATATTTAATTAGTATTCTAAATATTATTACCATTATTATTATAACTATTATTGTTATTATTATCATTATTATTATTATTATCATTATTATTATTGTTGTTATTGTTATTATTATTATTATTGTTATATTATTATTATTATTTTATTATTATTATTATTATCATTATTATTATTATTATTATTATTATCGTTATTATTTAAATTATTATTATTATTATTTTTTTTTTTTTTCATTATTGTTATTATTATCATTATTATTATTATTATCATCATTATTATTATTATTATTATGATGATGATGATTATTATGATTATTATTATTGCCAGGTGAATGTTCTGGGTCTGTCTATGTGCACCCACCAGGCCATAAGGTCTATGAGGGAGAGAGGAGTGGATGATGGGCAGATTATACACTTGGACAGGTAGGTAATTAATGCTTTGTTGTTGTTGTTGTTGTTGTTGTTGTTTTTCATTGTTTATTGTATGTAGGCAGCTTAAAAACTTCCAAGATAAAATCCACACAACAGCATTTGTCATGAGTCGTGCGTATGCTGCAATATGACTTTATAGATAGGCCAAAACATGAGGTTTTGCGTATTATCAGCAGCCTTGATGTTTTTGGGTAGCTCCTTTCAAAGGTGTGGAGCATAGGAAAAGAATGCTCTGTCATCAAACCTTTTCTGATTAGTGTGTGATATCCGTATCGATTTCTCAGTGTTTAATCTTAGAGGCCTTGTATTGGCTTGTTTGGAGTTATGGGCAGTTCTTTTTCAAGCCACAATGACGCCTGACCCAGTGAGTCATCACATTGAATCTTTTCAAAGACAGAGGTGAGAATATGTATACAAGTAGTTTAGTGAATGGTCAGTGAGGATATTTGAAAAGAAAAGGAAAACGTTCATACAAATACGGTGTCACTTTTTGATGGGCCCTTTATCTATAAGACTATTGTCCAGCGTTACTGGTATATTTAGCTTGCCAGGAATACACTTGTTTTAGTTGATTGATGGTGATTTATCTACACTTCAATGCATGTCTTGAAAAGATTTCATTTATATGTTACAAGTATTCCCACTGTAAGAGTTCCCCATATATGCATCGTATCTATTGTGAAATTGACGGGGAATCTAAGATACAGAGTTGTTAGTATCTTGTGGCCCATGGGAGTATCTGCTGGCATATATACTAGACATTTTTCAATATGAGTCTTGAACGAGCGTCCATATGATTTAATATATTGCAATTAAATATATACATTAGGGCAGTAAAAAAGCAAGTACAAAATAAGTTTATAACATATGGAAACATTTTATTTCCTGTTCCTGATCAATATGTATTAAACGCGTTGTATTGCTTAATGACGACAAACGAGTGAGCTCTAAACAATGAGGCTAATCTCGTCCAAAGCACGAGGACACAAATATATTTGAAAACCATCTAAACCCTGTCATGTTGGTATTCATTGGATAGCTCCCATTGAGTATTCTCAGATGAGTACCCATGTGCCAGAGTTTCAATCATTTTCTAGTTTTTTGCATTATTTTGTATTGGCCGAATTAGCCACCAGTAGCATTAGGGTTAATAAATTATGTTTCGAGCCAAGCAAAAATACAATTTAAAGACACATACATGATACCTTTGTGCTGTGTTTTATCACAATTTAA
>OZ012690.1:34013487-34062121 GCA_963942565.1 Maea johnstoni
TTATCCAAAATTTGTACATTACCTCAAAATCTACGTTTTGAGGTTGTTTTCCCATTAGGTGTGGGAATACGGTTGCTGCCTCACTTAGAATATTGTTGACTTCTGCACACCTTAAGTCTGACAATTCATTCAACATAATTCGCCTGTCTTCCTCAAAGAAAGGGCATTGCATAACGATGTGATTAACTGATTCTTCGATACTTAAGGTGCATTTATCGCAGAACCTGGTCGCCACTGACTTACTTTTAAGCCTTTTGTCGTCTTTTTTCAAGAGACTTGCTTCGCATACCATTTTTGCCATTTTTTCGCATATTCCAATGTGTGCTCTTGAGATATCAGAAATAATCCACCAGGTGAGGTAGAATGGCTTATCAATTACTTGAAAAAGTAGTCTTTCAGTGGCGATTTGGTTCCTATAGAGTCGTATTTCCTCGTCTTCTAATCTCCAAACACTCTCCCAGACGATACGACTCCAAGCTTTTTTGCCATACATATGGCCATTTACAACCATATTAAAACATTTGTCAGTGGAGAGTTTGTTGTCTGGTTTCTCAGTGGAGAGGAAGGATCTCAAAAGGGGAAAAAGGTTAAATCTTTACAAAAGAAAATTTGGAAGGGCAGAGGAATTCGTTCAAAACCTTATCAAATAACCTATCATTTTATTTTTGTCATCGTGTCAAGAGCATTTTCTAGAAAATATTTGGGTCTGTACATGTACTAGCTTTGGGTTTAAACCACTGGAATTTGGAATTCCTTGATTTTGTTCCATAAATGATATATAGAAGAAAAAAGAATTCAGCATAGCTAAACGGTACTTCAAGCCGTATTAATACATCTGAAGGCATAAAATACATAAAGAGTCACACCATTATAGGAAAATGTTAACATCTTAATATTTCATTTTTGTATTATGTAAAACCAGAAATATCGTAATTTCATATTATGTAAAACCTGAATATTTCAATAAATGCTAATTCTGTCCAGCTATTACTTCGTTGTATCAATGTTCTTTCCCGATAATATATACACGTATTTGCAGTGTAACTAGGGAGTTTGATTAGATAATTCTAAGTGTATTTTATACAATATCTTATCATATGTTCCCGTTTTAGCTTGTTCTAATTAGTTTTACCTCTATTGTTTGCTAAATTACAGTACTTAAAACTCCCATCTCATTGTAAATTATAATAGAATCAAGTGCAGAAGGCCAGATAGAATTTCCGACATACCCTAGTAGCTGAGTGGTCTAATGCAGCACCATAGTGTCCACTTACTGTCTCTCACCAATGCCTGGTTTCGAATCCTGCCTGGAGCATGGGAGGACGTTTCTAGTGGCTTGCGATTATACTATAGTATTCATTGACTATATCAGTGATATAAAAAATACATCGAAATTCAGGAGAAAATAACACAAAATATAAACAAAATGTGAACAAAAATAAATATTGATGCGTCATTTCAGACATGTTTGACCGTTATCGACATGCGTGTGTAAATCAGATCATAGCTGTCCCTTTAAGGGGGATCCAACCGGTTAACTACTTAAGGGCGCTATCCAATCCCTATACGGTTCATGGTGGCGTTTCTGTACATTTTGCAGCCCCGGTCGCCTGCTATGCACCAGAGACTTATCATTTTATCGGCTTCCATGTCTGGTATGGGCTTTCCTAGCAAAAAATAGGGTATGTTCTTTTGATCTTTTTCAAACAGCCCTGTGAGTAGTGGTTTCCCTTGAGCTTTTCGACCAATTAAAACTGGATAATAACGATTTAGTCTATATTGCAGGAAAAGTAACGATAAATAATGGGCATATACAAATCGCAATCAAAGTGACTGCTTGCAGTTGTTGGGTTGTAATATCTATAAATACTGCTTTGTTTTCCCCCTTAGGCCCCCAGTCTGCTCAGGAACGTCATATTATGGTTAAGAATTGCAATATTCCATCAGCAAAGCGCTCCATGCCAATGGTATTGTTTATGAATCATAAACAAATAACACAATGTGTAAAAAGTGCACAATATAGTATAGATAATGTGCAATAACAGTATACTAGACATTTCAGGTATAGCATTCTAGAAATAAATACATCTCAGCGGATTGGGTTTTGAGGGAGACGTCTATGGGTAAAGCCTTGTTAACAATGTCAAGGTTTTCACGGCGGTACCTGTCGATTCATGATGACTGGGCAATATCATTCATGCATACATTGAACTCAGACAAAAAATGGATGGAATAAAACCAGGTATAACTATCTCGACATAGTCTTTTTATTCTCTGTTAACTCATTACCACTCACAGTGGCCTAAAACAGTCTGACAATTTTAAAGAAATCTTGCAGGAAAAAGCATAATTAGAAAAAATATTTGATGGAGAAACGTTAATCAAAATCTTACCAACAACTCTCCTTCAAATATTTTGTAAAATCATTCTCAATTATATTTTTTTTGTCAAAGGTAACTTAGATCCAGACGACAATTACTGTTGGGATTGTTAAGCATTAATGTCTTAAACACATATTTTTCATTTTCTTGTTGGTTGATATATATATATATATATATATATATAAAAATATATATATATATATATATATATATATATATTTATATATATATATATATATATATATATATATATGTATATATGTATATATCTTCTCGTATATATGTATATATATATATATATATATATATATATATATATATATATATATAAATATATATATATATATATATTTATATAAATATATATATATATATATATATATATATATATATATATATATATATATATATATATATATATATATATATATATATGTGTATATATGTATATATCTTCTCGTTACCTTTTTGCCTTGATTTTCTTAAAAACACTGGAGAATGATTGTTGCGTCCTATGTATATGCATACTGCTGCAAATGCTTTAATTTTGTGTCAGGAACATTTGTATTTCAATATGTATATCATATGTTATAGTAATCGCTATGTCAAGATAGAAAATAACAAACTGATTTAAGCTTATCTGTGTAAATAGAACACCTCCTCCTAAATACCATCCAGAACGTACAAGTATGTTCATTAGCGACTTTGTGTACCATGCACAGTGCGCATGCTCATATGACGTAGCAGACTGGGTAGCTGACGTCAGATTTACTAAACTAAAATGGTAGTAGGAATTTATTGGAAACGTATTTCTGAGGATTCGGTTTATAAAAATAGACGATTTCACCTTGATATTGTATCTTCAAATACTTATGAATCTTTTCAAATAAAAATAAATTAAATGAAAAACGATTCACTCACTTCCTTTTGCATTTTAAAAGGTACTGTTTTATGGTAACACTTCCCTTCTTTAAGTCATTTAAAGGATAGGAAGTGCCCTGAAACACGGATTTCAACCCATTTTTTGACGAATTTATAAAGGTGGAACCAAGCGACTTCACCCGGAACGTGAAAGTAGACATCTTTGGCTGTATGATTCAATAGAAATTAAGGTGATTACTGAAAGTCGGCCCGCTTCCATTTTTCACTTGAAAATTTGTTGTTTTAGTGTTTTGCTAGATTACCAAAGACGATTGTTTCATCGTGTTTGTGCGATTGTTAGCTCACATTTCCGACAGTTTACCAGTTTGTCGGCAACTACCGACATACAGCATTCACAATTGAATTAGCCCGTTCACATGCACTTTGAAAATATACCCAACCATGAATTACAAATAATCATAATTACATATAATTAAGGAATAGTCCAAAATGAATCATAATTATTCATTATTCAGCCCTGAGAGTAGTAGGGGATGTATTTCCCTGTTCAGCCTTAGAGGAATATTTAGATTCGTTAAGAAATATTTATTTGTCATGATATATGTTGCGGAGGGGCAAAAGTTATGCATATAGTATTATTTGTGCCCATCAATGTTCACATAGTCCAGAATTTGAAATATTAATTGGTCTTACACAGATGGATTTCAATTCTAGTAGATTGTGTCTATCCGCCTGAGTGATTGGTGACGTAATTCACGCGCGTATTTAGTTGTCCCGCATTGGCTAACGAGGTGTTAGTAGGCGTGGCCTCGCTTACTACAGCGCGATCCTAGCGGTGGGTCCATCGTTACTATGACCGGGAAAGTCGATAATGTGCACTGGGATTCAATGCATTCAGGAATTCAAAAAGAAAATCAGTTTTTAAATGTACATATATGTATCGAGCACACAAGTGCTTGGCCGCACAATCGCACACACGCGCATACATACATACATACCATATACACCTACATGCATGCATGCATACATACATACATACATACATACATACATACATACATACATACATACATACATACATACATACATAAATACATATGTACGTACGTACGTACATACATACATACATACATACATACATACATACATACATACATACATACATACATACATACATACATACATACATACATTGACAGTATGTATTCTTTCGTAATCGAATTATAAGTAAATAGTGTGCCGTGCTGCCAATAGATGGCACACAAGTATTATATTACTCTGTGGTTTGAATGAAGAACTTTTCTAGTATTTACAGTATAGGGAACAGATAAAGATATCACTCATCACAAATCAACTTATTTATTTAATTGAAAATAAGTGTACAGAGAATTAACAACCAAGAGTTAAAACATATCCTCAGGATGCCTATATCATTCAGTGCCATAATCAACATAATGTTGATTACTAAATGTGTAATTTAATTCATTTCAAACCAAGTCTTATGGAACAATATGCGTGTGTGTATGTTTGAAATAGCATTCGCCCTCGCATAGAATAGAACCTTTCGTGTTTAGAAACTTCATTCGAAAAAGGAACTGACATTTAAAGTACAATAAGCTTGCTCGTTGGACTGAGGGGGGGGGGAGGTGATAAGAAAACAAAGCTTTAGGCGATGGCCATTGTCACACGAGGTTTGTTGTTGGCCGATATAGAACTCTTATATAAATCTAGGAAAAGGTGGAGCCAACCTGGCTAATCTAAACCCAGATATACTGCAATATTCTATTTCCCTAGCATAACTGTGAAAGGCAATTATCTTTATGGTCCAATGGATTGAAACACATTTTGCAGCACCGATACCCCCATGCTGCGCTACCTTAACAGCTACCTTCATAAGATATAATCCAGCGTTCCCTCAAATAAGGGTGCATTTTTCCATGGCAAGAAGCAGGCTTTGTCCTCTAAATCCAGGTGTGCAGGCAGCCTTGACTGAACAGGATTGTGTGGTGAAAGAGTTCAAGGTGCCGTGTAATCTTACGCCGATCATCTTCTCAAACGTTAAGTAACTGATCCTGTCAGCTATCAACTGAAACACAAAACTAATGTGCAGAAGCCATCATTGACTATTAGGTACATCCCCCCAAACAAAGACATTAGAAAGAAAATACTTAGAGATAGGTTGGAATTTCACAATTAAAAAAAGCTAAGACATAACTAAACATAGAATGATGAAGATAATAATAATAATAATAATAATAATAATAATAATAATAATAATAATAATAATAAAAATATTCCCTTTTATTAGGAAATGATGATGATGAGGAGGAGGAGGTTAGCTTAATGCCTATTTACGAAAATAAGAGTTTTAATGCCATGCCGATTATTGAACATTTCTAATAACTGTGATACATTAGATGAATCATTCTAGACAACACTGTGCGCATCTCTGGGCGAACTATCATCTCAGTCATATGAATGACGCATTGTATCACTCATATCAAAGGCTTGCGCTGCATCATTCAATATTTGTATTGGCTACAATACTGTCTCAGCTCGCTGAAAGGGGGAGATGTACTTCAGCCAACCCTCCTTCGCCCCTTCAATTACTAACCCGGTGAGGACATCTCGTGGGCGCGTATTTGCTCACTATAGAATGCCAGGGACCTCTCCACATAAAGCCCATTCACTATCGCGTCAGAGGGGTAGGGATATTATGCTATAGTAATTGAGATGCCTGTCATTGTTGCGATGACGTAATTGGGAGTTAGCACATATAACATCAGGTACATATTAGACGTTATAAGTATTCGGGTGCACAATGGGGAAAACAAAATTGTTTTCAGGTAGAGTTTAATAGGCGTGAAGTCGAACATTGAACCAGAAATAGTGCTCTGATGGGGAAACCAACTCTGGCATCTGATCTCTCTCTCTCTCTCTCTCTCTCTCTCTCTCTCTCTCTCTCTCTCTCTCTCTCTCTCTCTCTCTCATGCAATACACGGTTACCTGCATAACCATTTGCATAAGCAAAAGCTGTTGCCTATAGGTACCAATAAGAGTTTCTCGACCACATGTTGCGTAAATTGATGTCATCACCATCATCATCATTGTCATTATTCTAGTCCTCACCCTCACCACCATCATCAACAACAACAAGTCAACAACAACAACAAGTCAGAAATAACAACAACTACAACAACAAAAATAACATCCACAGTAACAAAATTATTATCGCCGTTTTCAAAGATCGTCATCGTCATCAACACCACCATCATTATCATCATCATCAAAATCATCATCAACATCACGACCATTATTATCATCAACATCATCGCCGTCGTCGTCGTCGTCACCATAGTCAGCCTGACTAATCCCCCATTCTCCGGGCGGCTAATGCCCATTATGCCAGTATGTGCTGGGCCCCTTTCCTCTCCGCAAAAGGCCAGGGAGGGGATTGTGTGGAGTTGCTAAGATCACTGCAGCTGTGATATTACGTGATGTAAAGAAGGGAGCCCAGACAGATGGCTCACTCAAGGGGTTTGCCTGTGTACACACTTAAGACTCCTGTTAAGGGATGGTCCAACTGGCAAGAAAGATACCCTTATTCATGTCGTTAGAACCTCCTTAAGCTCTGAACTAGTTGCCCACTTTTTTGTAACAAGAGCATTTTCAGAAAATGACCACGAGATATGCCGACACGATGCCGGTACGTCCCCAATTGTGAATTTAATATCGATCCAATTGAAAGCAGCTTCGGAAGGTAGCAGTGGGGCTCATCAGGAAGACCTCCAAACATTGATAGGTTTAGAAGCATCAGGCACTGTAGTTCTGATCCTGAAGGGATGTAACGGTGGCCTAGAGACCAGCATCGTTAAGGAAACTCTTCCCATCTCAGAATTAAGTATGTGTGTTATGCATTAACGTTATTGATAGAAAACTATCTAAAACATCGGAAGGAATTCCGAGTTCTTACCTACACCTTATATTACTTTTTAATTGGGAACTTTATAAGTTGAACACATGAGAAAGTTGAAAACGTTTGTGTAGCAAATTCCGTTTATCATGGTGGATACATTTGAATTAATGTTCATCTAATTAGAGAATTAAATACGGTACTATTATATGTTTAATTTCGAATTAGTCTGTCAATGAATCCAGTTAGTTCGCCAAGTTTATTTAGTACAGAATGTATGTATCAGGCGAACCCTAACACAAGGTTTGGCTTAAACAAACGCAGATAGATGTGTATCACATATAGAGTTTCAACCGTATCAGTTCAATCTTTTGAATATAATTGCACCCAATGCAACATGAAGCATGGCAAAATATAAATGGAAAATCCACTGATATATCCGTATTATATGTTGAGTGAACCTTGAAACTTCTGCTTACTGTTGCATATCTCAAGTTGACTGATCATTAGGTATTGCACTCTATAAAGGACTACAAAACATCTCTTACCTTTGTTGCATACCCACTGACCTACGGGTGCCCTCTTCATAACCCATTGATTTCTTAACCCTTGTGCTGCTGGCGAGAATAAAGTTGAAAAACAACTGAAACCATGGCACATTGGTACCCATCTAACAGTGCTCAGCAAGAGCTTTCAAATGAATACCAACATGAAAGGGTTTAGTGATTGTGAAATATGTTTGTGGTACCGTACCTTGGACAAGTAGACTCAGCATCACAAGGGTTAGGAGTCCTTCTGGACATAATAAATGTGTCGTCTAGATAAATGATTCTTTGGACAAAAATCAAGAATGATTTTGCAAAATATCTAAAGTTTCCTTCGCAAATACTTTCCAATCTATCCGCTTTCTCCAGAAAGATTTCACCAAAAATGTCGATCTGCTTTTGGCCTCCATGAGTACTAATGTGTTAAACGGGGAAATATGTGAATGGCTGTGTAACAAAGGAGTGGATAAGTTTCAGGTAACCCGAGACAAGCTATACATCACTCCTCTGCATATTGCTTTCCTTGATTCAATTAGATAGGGCAAAAAGAATACAGTCTCACGAAAACAATGTTTAGAAAAGAAACTCGGTGCAATTTACAGATATAAATCATTCCATTGCATCAGTTAAACTCAAAACATCCCTGCCAATTTTACCTGAGTATCGATTAAAATGGCTTATGTGTGAACCTCCGTACTGATATCAATACAGTATTTCATTTCAACTTTTAGTTATCCTTTCAACCGTATTATCAGAAACCACTTCGAAACTATCATATATAACATGTTCATAGTCACAGGGAAGTTCCAAGTTCCAAACTACGCGGAACGTCATAGCTAGCTGACCAATCCGTATCCCGTGAATCGCGCACGGATTCTCTGCATGCGTTTTTCGTATAGTAGCAAAAAGAAAACTGCAGGTTAATCTGACTAACAAGGAACATGACACGTCAATCCTTGCAATTCTCGGGTGGTCTGAGGAGCATGCAAGTGCCTGCTCGTGCAAGCTAAAATAGGAAATGTCTAGAAAAAGTGCATAGCCATGATGAACGATTTTTAATTTCATTCAATTTATTTTAATATAATGACCAAAAAAGTTTTGAGACGTAGGTATGGATAGAGAAATATATATTTTAAAACGTTATCATCTGAATCTACGTGCAATCGTCAACGTCTACTTTGTCTATTCAACCAGTTTTTATTGCCTTATTCAAACACGACACCTAGTGGAGAGACAAAAACTAGCCGAACTCCTAGGGAGACCAATTATGTGAGGTTAAAAAAACATGCACATTTGACGCCTTTATATCTGTTCAGAACACTGTACAGTGGTGGTAGTAGAGAACCCACGACAAGAGCGTATTGTTTCAATTTGCCTTAACAGCTAGTCCTTTGTTGATGGTAAGCAAAATAAATGGTCTTGAAACAAAAAAAGAAAATTAAAAGAGTATAAGAACGCTAGTTAAGAACATAGTCTGCTGTATAATAGGTATTCATGTCACATCGCATTTCCTTGACAGCTATTATCAAGGCCTTAATGAGGTAAGATATATATATATATATATAAATATATATATATATATATATATATATATATATATATATATATATATATATATATATATATATATATATATATATATATATATATATATATATATATATATATATATATATATATATATATATATATATATATATATATATATATATATATATATATATATATATATATATATATATATATATATATATATATATATATATATATATATATATATATATATATATATATATATATATATATATATATATATATATATATATATATATATATATGTATGTATGTATGTATGTATGTATGTATGTATGTATGTGTATGTATGTATGTATGTACGTACGTACGTACGTACGTACATACATACATACATACATACATACATACATACATATAGATAGAAAGATAGATAGATAGATAGATAGATAGATAGATAGATAGATAGATAGATAGATAGATAGATAGATACACACATAAACTGCCTGACACATGATTACGTGGGTTAAGTTATGCAAAACACCTTTACGTCATTCATCCACCTAAAAAGATTTATATAGCTTGAGAGATATCGTTGGGTGGCACCTGTGGCGGAAACCTTTGTCAGGTGAAACACTAAACATACGGTGGAGCCTAGAGGTATCCTTACCTGTATAATCTTGGACCGGTTTCTACAACTGGGGGTTCGTCCTAATGTCCTGCTTTTCAGATAATGCGAAAAGTGTAGCTGTCTTATTACCAACTACAACACCTACATATACCAGGTGATTATACTTCGTCCACGTACGTGAATTATTCTGATATCAATATGAACACACGTCCATACACATTTGGAATATCTGTCACATATCCAAGGTCATATCGCCCATTTCACATTTTTGTGGGAGTGGGTTTATACGTTTTGAGAGCCGGATAATTTTATTCATTTATTTTTTTTTTTCAAAATTGCAGAGACAAGTACTTTTTTTTCAATATTTTCTGAGACATATAATTGTTTTCGAAAATGTACATCCCCCCCCCCTCCAAGGATATCATATGGACTAATTCTGAGGTCTTGTTCTCAGGTTAGAGGATAAGAAAATATTATACCTTCCATACATGTAGACATTCTGTATGTTTACAAAGCAGTGTTATGTCAATCATGAAGTGCATATAGAAAACAAGTTTGTAGGAAGTAAGCATCCCTGGACTTCTCATTCAAATGGCAACAGGTAGAATAGCTAAACCTTTAACAAGATGTTGCCATTTACTATTATATAGTGACATATTGAGTACGAATTCCAAGGATATTTTCATCGTTTTTAATATAAAAAAAACGGTATATCCAAAACCTTGTTAATGTTACAGTAAGCCTTAAAAGCACTAGCAAGTCCTGCATACAAGGGGTTAGCCAAAACATCCACACTTCGGCAATCGCCGGATGCGTTCATCCTTAATCAGACTCCCTATGCCCCCATGCGCATTGTTTAACTTCACCTGGATGTGATAAATTTCCAGAGAGGAATGTTACCTAAGACTAGAAGCATGAGACGTAACTAGGTCATTATAAAACTGTGACAGTTTAGGCGTATCTATGACCGCAATAAAAGCATGAAATGCAAACAATGTCTTAACAACATAACACGTGTTTTCTTCTGACTGAGATTGCTCCTCAGGAGGGTAATGAATAGCAGGATCTGTCCCCATGCAGGTCGTTCTCTTTATGCAGTGGGTAGTAGGTTTTGATGAAAGCCTAGTGTAAACTGTTACATTTGCATCCTAATGTGTTACATGTTATTGGATGGGTAGGGTGACTTGGGGATCTGCCTGAGGTATGTGCTATGCATAACGTCCATCCTTATCGAAAAATCAAGAATCTTAACCCTTTTCCGACCGGGAGAGTGAAACGAATGCGCGCCTTTACACCAGACGGCTGCAAAGAACACATTGTTTAGTTCTATGTAAAACAGATTTTTTTAATTTTTCTGTAAGTTCACTCTTTATCGTCATATATTCATAGGATGAGAATCTTGTAAAGATAATGTGTCATGATGTATACAAAGTTAATCCCTAGTATACTGGCAACTACTAGTATGTGATGGAACACATTACCATGAAAGCATTACTTAGCATGTAACATAAAAAGTGTGTGAATATTTTAGATTGAATAAGCTTTCATAAATCATTTGCAGTCCTTTCCCATTTACTCACAAATAAATCCATTACATTTGCTATGAGTGACATATATATATATATATATATATATATATATATATATATATATATATATATATATATATATATATATATATATATATATATATATATATATATATATATATATATATATATATATATATATATATATATATATATCCATTTCTATGTATAAAGAAGCAAGGAATGTCGATATAGCCGTTAAAATAACTAGATATTGTATTTTCCAGATACTTTGTTAAAAACTCCATCTTTAAAAGATCAATTAACACCATTGTTGAGACAGGCAAACACAGTCAAATCAAAATCTAAAAGATGTGTTCTCTCATCAAAATTAAGGTAGCTTCTAAGGTTAAGAAAAGTATTCATATTGGAGTGTCGTTTGACTTGTCGCCTAGAAAACTCGCATGATAGATTTCACTATTATAATAGTTTTTAACTTTTGAAATACAATTACCGAGCCGTGCAAAGGAGGTCGGTATAGGCATTAATGATTGTTTTGATGTATTTTCTAATAATGAATTTAAACACTTCAATGTATATGGCACCCACTTAATGCTAGAGTGGACACCATTTTCACGCATGCCTCGGCACATCCCCGTGTATCAAGCGTAAGGGGTGACCTCATGCCACCCCAAGACTAGCTTGTAAGTGATAGAAGTATATACTGTACTTCAGGCGTAGATAATAATAATAATAATAATTGGAATTTATATAGCGCCTTTTCCATTCATAAAATGTTCAAAAGCGCTGCACATTGTCATAGTTTGAGTAATAGTCCACAACGCCTCAATGGGCGAGCCTGAAAAGGTGTGTTTTGAGACACTTCTTGAAGGCCTGACACGATGTAGAATCCTTCAGGTGTTGTGGAAGCGCATTCCATAATCTCGGTGCACTAATGGAGAAAGCGCGATCTCCAAATTTGAGTCTAGTCCGAGGCTCGTCCAGAAGGCCCTTTGCTTCTGATCGTAGATGGCGTCTGGGTTTATAAGGCACGAGCAGCTCCTTGATGTACTTAGGTGCAAGTCCGTTTAGCGCCTTGTATACCAGCAGTAGGACCTTAAATTGGATGCGGAATTTGATTGGTAGCCAGTGAAGCTTGATGAGAACAGGTGTGATATGTTCATACTTCCTGGTTCTCGATACTATCCTTGCTGCACTGTTTTGTAGTCGCTGCAGCTTTGCAATCAAATCCTGTTGTATTCCAATTAGGAGAGCATTGCAGTAATCCAAGCGAGACATTACCAGTGACTGCATCACTGTTTTTGTGGTATCTTCTGTTAACACACGTCTCGCTTTTCCAATATTTCTCAGGTGAAAGCTAGATTTTTTGACAACACTTTTGACATGGGGTGCCATGGTCAGTTGAGAGTCAAACATAGCTCCCAGATTCCGCACAGGCTCAGATGTTAGATGTAGATGTAGATGTAGATGTAGATGTAGATGTTAGTTCCTTAGGGACAATACATTAATGACCTCGAATGAGTTCACCAATCGAAAGCGGCCTGACTTAGTAAGCAGGTACATAACTAAATTAGGGTAAACTCAATGTTGACGTGGTAGTATTATATCAGTAATCAGATTTGATATGGAACCTGTGGAAGATCGTTTGCCTAGAGCTAGGCTACTATTATACCAATGTTTGAAAGTACATAAGGGAGTCTGTCAACTACAGAATCCTCAAAATCTCTGATAGGCAAACACCTCACTCATTTTCCTGGATTTAGGCTATTAACTATTGTCTCATTATCTGCCATATTACGGTTTGGCCTTGAAAAGCCAGTTGTTGTGATGCAGGGCAGAGGGGCTAGTACGCGGGGAAGACCATGGATTATCCAAAAATAACTACTAACTTTCTCACATGTTATTTGAAAGCCAGATTATCACCAGGAACATATGACAGTGGTGAGAAACCACGAGTAGTCATTGAGCAATTTAACTTAGACTATTTGGCTGGCTGGAAACCGCCTTCTCTTGAGTCGTTACATATTTCAACGTTCAACCCATTTTTTCTGAAACGTTTTTGTTCACCGTTTTCAGTTTCTAACATACCCGTGATTGTATCTGTTATCAGCGGCGTACATTTAACAGACTTTCAAAGGTTGGCCCTTTGCCACGCTCTATTGAAATCCCACACAGAGATACACATTCCTTCAAGGTGAACCGAAAGAATACCATTCAGTCAACTCATAAAAAGATTGATGATAAAATGATATTCAGTTTGGCATTGCCCATCCCTCACACTAAGGTCAGCTACCAATTTCCTATCACTGAAAGCTGTTCTAAAAAGGTCTAAACATCACCATTCGGGTTTTGATATGGTATGGTTATTATTGGTTATGGTATGTTTCAAGATGGTATCATTTGATATTTTGTTGTTTTGAATGTTATGGTCGCGTATGGTATATTGGGTATGGGTATGGTTTGGTTTGGTATGATATTGCATGGTGTGGTATGCTTTAAAATGGTATTTTTACTAATTTATAGTATGGCACCGTATGGTTGATTATGGTTGAGTATGGTGTTGTATTTCATTGTAGTGTATAATGGTATGCCATTGTAATATACTGTGTAGCAAGTAGCATGTGGTATTGTATGATATGGTAGGGTACGGTGAGGTATGGTATGGTATGATATAATATGGTATGATATGGTATGGTATGATAAGGTATGGTATGGTATGGTATGATAAGGTATATTATGGTATGGTATGGTATGGAACAGCAGGGCATGGCATGGTATGGTATGATCTGATATGGTATGGTATGGTATGGTACAGTGTGATGTGGTATGGTAACCTATGGTATGATATATGGTATAGCATAGTGTTGAAAGGTTCATTAATGGTATTGTATACTTTGGTATGGTATAGTTTGGTATAAAGTAAGGTATGGTAGGGTATAGATAGTATGGCATGATATCTTAACCAGTCATATTTACATACTAACTTACAAAATCAGTAACTTTCCATATCTGAATAAGCATGCCAACATACCAGTTATGGCAGTCGAATATTTAGAAAAGGGAATCTGGACCGTCATATATTCATAGTGAACGATTCATCACTATCCTATATGCTGGGCCCTTTATCACGCTCTAAATCACGCACATTCCTTCAAGACGAATTAAAAAATAACATTCACTCATCTCAAGAGAAAAGATTAATGGTGAAATGGGATTCAGCTAGTGTATGTATGTATATTTATTGACTGTAACGCAGGTTACAAAGAGTATACACAGATACTTGTTCATCGAAATAAATAGACAAATAATAAAAGGAGGTTATACAAATTAATAATGGTTGGGTATCTTTTCATACCTATTTACAGAAGAAAGGTCTTTAAATAAGGGTTTAAGACTCCTTATACAATAAGTCCTCTCTGACTATGGAGTTGCCTCCTTACAATTTGAGCTAACCAATACCCTAGTCATGGGCCGACTCTCATACTCGTGCCAGGTAAGGGCAGCCAAGCGGTAAACATAGAGAAGCTAGATTGCTCGTAACGAGATATCGTCATACTAACTCTTCCTGTTGAAAGGAGTGAGCGGTCTGACATATCTAATTTGGTAATTATTATCATTATCATTATCATCATTATCATAACTATTACTATTATTATTATTATTAGTATTATTATTAGTAGTAGTAGTATTATTATTATTAACATTATCATTATTTTTTTTATGATTATTAGTATTATTATTATCATTATTAATATTATTATCATTATCATTATTATCAATAAAAGTAGTATTAGTATTATTATTAGTAGTAGTATTGTAAGTAGTAGTAGTAGTAGTAGTAGTAGTAGTAGTAGTAGTAGTAGTAGTAGTAGTAGTAGTAGTAGTAGTAGTAGTAGTAGTAGTAATAGTAGTAGTAGTATTGTTAGTAGTAGTAGTAGTAGTAGTAGTAGTAGTAGTAGTAGTAGTAGTAGTAGTAGTAGTAGTAGTTGTAGTAGTAGTAGTGCCATCATCAGCATTATCATTTTTATCATCATCAATATGACAATTTTCCACAAACACTTACAAGATTTTGTTTTCTGACAAGTCTTTCTCATTACGACCATACTATTCTACCGATACGTTTAGCTGTGGGTATATACGTGTTTACTAAATATCTCACGCACTCTTTGCAGTTGATCTGGTTCCTGTGTATTTGTGAGAATTACTCTTGCCCTTCCACACTCTCTCTCTCTCCTTTTCCCTGAGTGAACCCGCCGCTCGCCTGAGGTAAATAGCATTGAGATGCGTGCTAGCAACTTCGGAATGTTCAGATCTTGTGATAACCCAACTTATTTAAGTAGCAATAAAAAATATTGAACAATACTAAATATACTGTTGAAAGTGAATTGTGTGCTGTATGATTAAAGAAAACTAATAAAAAAAATAAAGCGAGACAAAACAAAAATAAGTTCCCACACCGGGAATCGAACCCGGGCCGTCTGCGTGAAAGGCAGAAATCCTAACCACTAGACCATATGGGAAGCTACGATTTACTAGGAGTAATTAGTAGTATATATTCTTGATGACAGCCGGGATGAGATTGACCTACTTCAATGCTATATATAGTATATTACGTCATAGCTGCAATGCCCGAGCTTTGCGCAACGACTGTGCCCGATCAGAGACCGTAAACATAAACACGCCCGGCCATCGAATTATTCTCACAGGTCACTGGTCAAGGACCTGTATATAGCGAGAGAACGTCACTGGTTGTTATGCCACATTGGTTCGCTTCAAGTGGAGAATCTTTTCGGGTGCCATGCAAACTTGATCAACCTCTCAGTGTGGTTGACGTGTGACGCAAGACTGGTGGCCAGTATTAAAGCCTAGTAGGGTCAGGGTCTTAATATTGTGTCTTAGATTATTCATCTAAGAGTGTGTGGATATGGGCTAAGCCAGATGTACACTACAGAGCTTAGACGAAATATCTAGCTATCGGTACATAGGGTGGAAATTATAGCATGTCGCACTACTCAGGCAATAGTAATATCTAGACATTGCTTTCACACACAATGCTGAACGAAGTGTCACCTACTTTCTACTCTCCCCGTTGTCCTATTGCACGCTGTCATAGCAACCATGTAAATAACTTGTTTAGAAGCTGTGTTTTCAAGAATTAAAGGCACTATTACTAAAATTGTACAAGCTATGTTTGTTTTATAGTATTACGTAGACATATGTGTGTTCCTTCACAGTGCAGCTTATAATGCAAAAATGAAATGTTTTTAATCTGATTTGTTGCTATAGTTCTGGCAATTAAATGTAAACAAGGTTTTTTAAAGGATGTGTTTCCGCAAAATAAAGCACTAGCTTTCCCCAAAAAATTAAACAGATTTTTTTCATTCTATGATAGCCATTAAGACCTCACCAGGCTGATGTGGTGGAAAAGCCAAGGCTTCGGGAGGTCTAATGCATCTCACACCTGAGGGCCGCAGGCCTCGAGTAATCCAACATAGCAGTGTGGCTCGATCTTAATCACTTTAACGTACCTCTGCTGATAACTCAAGGTTGACTGACATTTTACTTTTCAGTCTGTAAGTCGTGCACAATATATGGTGGAAACTTAAATTAAATCTGCGTGCGTTGCAATTGGCCGCTTTTTCACGATCCCTGCTGATGGAAGTTGTCTACCGGTGTCCATGGTAGTCTAAGGGTTTCCCAACTATAATAACAAGGCTGGAGTATTTCATAAGTGTCCCTAAATGCAAATCCCTTCAACTACAATTGGATATTATTAACAACAATGATATGCGTTTTTTACGATTGACTAAGTGTGAAAGTGCGAATAAAAAACTTTTTTATTTGAACCACCGTATTTTGGGGATAGAAAATAACAAACTTTTTATTTTCACTCCCGTTCTTTCGGGGAGAGAAAATAAAAAAAACTTCTTAATTTCACCATCGGTTTTTTTCGGGGGGAGAAAATAAAAAACTGATTTTCACCACCGTTTTTTTCAGGGGGAGAAAATAAAAAAACTTTTTATTTTCACTCCCGTACCAATAGGAAAATGAGCCAAGCAACCAGTCATTGCTTGAAATATATTTTCCTTCTCTAGAACGGGAGTGAATTTTTTTTTTATTCTCTCTCCCCGAAAAAACGGTGGTGAAAATAAAAAGTTCCTTATTTTCTCTCCCCGAAAAAAAACGGGAGTGAAAATAGTTTTTTCATTTTCTCTTCCCGAGTAAACGGGAGTGAAAATTGAAAGTTTTTTTATTTTCTCCCACCAAAAAAATGGTGAAAATAAATAGTTTTTTATTTTCTCCTCCCAAAATACTGTGGTGAAAATAAAAAAGCTTTTCATTTGCTTTTTTACACTTGGTAGTGTTTCGTCCTTCAACTAATCGGATTCAGAGGAAAATGGATAATTTATTTACAGGGCTCTCAAATCTCCGAAGTTCACTTGCAGGCATGAATGATATTACATGAAACATAGACAAAATGATTACAATATCGCGCAGTAGAGAACCATATCATGAGTACTAATTACGGTAATAAGCAGGTGGTAAAGCTTTCTTAACTTTTGCAGTTGTAGTTTTAGATTATATTACAAACCAATTTCTTAAGAGTTGAGCGTACTAAAAATAAATGGGAGACCTGGGGCCCTAAGTATAAAACTTTACGTAGAGCTTGCGAGGTGCTTGTGGTTAGAAAATATATTGTTCTCCCTTTGTATTCCTAACCACAAGCACCTCGCAAGCAGAACATAAGGGCTTTATACTTAGAGGCCCTGTTCAGATAACCTGTTGTTGTCCATCAATGTTTTCACTGAGAAAACGGAACACACAAACAAACAACGTCTGTATACCCAGGATACACCGATCATAGGTATGAACTAGCTTAGCCTAGTGTTTAATTTCAAAAGGTGCAATCACTAGGTGCTAGTCTTTTTCTATGCAAATAGTAGATGGCGCCAAGGGTGGCCACCCTGATCAGCCAGAACCGCAACTAGAAATATTTTAATGTGCACGTGGTGAGTACCTGGTGAGCAATTTCTTAACTAAATCATAACTAAATCATTGACTCAGGTTTGAGTTATTGTAATTTTCAGGTTAGATATGTACTAATATCAAAATAAAGTGCTTGGTCTAGTCTAGGGCTAGACTATCATAACAATCGTAGGGCAAGGTTTGCTGCAAAGTTCGATGACCCTTTCACCAACCGTGGCCACTCTGAGCTCATCCAGCCGTGTGAGTTACAATGTGGAGAATCACAATGGTCGATATAGGGCTGACAGTTGCTGAATGGTCATCTGTCCGACCAGGGAGACATTGACCATGACCTACACACATTGTGTACTCCATTCAAGATCATTTGGCTGCCTCAGCAGTATGGTTACAGCTAAATACTATATGTCAGTGATACCTTGCATCATATTTGTTTCCCCAATGCATCAATTGTGATGTTCTGTCATGAGTGCTCAAGTCACATTAGGTCACATGGAAACAATACTTAAATAGGATTCAAATAATGTATTGCGTGTTATTCTATTAGTCTAAATCGTACCAAATAACATTTAATCCCATCAGGAAACTTAAAGTAGCTTTTAATCTAATCAAGAAAAGTTATTTTGTTCTAAGTAGAATTCAGTTCCCAATCAATTTAGTCGACTGCCTAGTTTGCAATAGGTTAGAAAATAATTTTAGATTAATATCTGGAGTTCTCACATGGCTCTCTTTATGCAAACATGAAGCCTACTCTGCTTACTGGAGCATTTTCGTTGCTGCATTTACACAAAACAAAGGACCGGTAGCATTGCTCGGTAATTGAACCAAAACGAGTCAATGTACCTGTAGCAGTGTATTGATTATCCCGTTCATTCTTTGGGGATTTCTTGCAGAAGTGCTGTATACCATCAACCAATGACTCAAGACCTTAAAGGGCAAATGCACCATCAGAATGTTCAAAATAAGCTTATACATGTCCCCTTTCAAATAAGACCTCCCTCAAACCTGTCCTATTCAGCACTACTCAGTTATGACTTCATACAGAAGGAATTTCTTACATTGCCCAATTCAGAGGCCACTGCCTTCAACCCCTACACTTGTTGCAGAGTCTTGAACCCATTCTATTGCATACACTTATCAATAACATTATCAATTCAGGGAAAACCTTGCTCAAGCAAATATGGTTTACAAGGGGAAATGTTTACCGTAGCCAACACTTTTAGCTGTGCTGAGGAGCGTAATGTTGACTTGTGTAACGCACAATTGGTTGATATATCACAATAGAATGCTTAGCTAGCATTGACTGTAGTAAGTGGGTTATTGTAAGTCGTTTGGTTAAGAATGTACTTACCTATACGGTCGTATACAGTTCCGTTATTGGCTTATAACCAATGTACGGTTGGCTGGATTGTTAGTATTGCATTTTGAATTTAGGTCATCGTCATTTTTATGCCATATCGAGTCAGGCTAATTTGTGACCACCTAGTTGTAAACAGTGTAGGAAACCCAAGTGCCTAGCGGAGATCACTGCATGACACTAAATCTATGGCAACTTTCTTATATGCCCTGGCCAGAAATCGTACCTGAGCAATGGTGAGAGACAGCGAGCACTCGGCCACCTGGGCACGCACCCACAAATTATTATCGTACGAGTGCACATAAATGCAAAATTCACTTAAGTTCACTTTAAGTTCACGCGATAACAGCAATATCTACATTTGATTTTACAACATCAATCAGAGGCAACAGGCAACCTAAAGGTTCTAACGTCAAAATTTAGCTTCGTTCCTAGTACTGGTTACCATTGTGCCGTCAAACACTTCTTTGAAAGCATGGCTCTTATAGTGCAATATACATTCCAGCAATACCTCAAACGGTATTTGGTATATTCTATAATGAATTATCAACTCCTCTTACCCATGATATTCAAAAACCTGTTTTAATCAAAATGACATTTGAAAGTTAGAATGATATAAGTAAACAAAAGGGGATAAAAGGGTATATTCCTTTATCAAAGTGACCCGCTTTGACTTAACATAATAGGTCAAGGTCATAATCATTGTCCAGTTCAAAAGTCCATGGAGCATGGTCTGTTTGTGTAAGCTTTATCTACCATGATTACAAATCGTTTATATAGGAAGGCTTGTGATCCCCTCGCACAATACTTTTCTCTGAGGAAGTCACAATATATTAAAATACGATGCTTCAAGCTGGTCCATAAATTCATTGACAGAACCCCCGTTTGGGGGTCTGAAAGTGGGTGTTGGAGTTGGGCCACGGGCTTGGGTTAGAAGGTGGTCTTCCCCGGGTGCTCCGTTTCACTACACTTAAACAACTCTCATGTCGTGAGCTAGCAGTGGTATCGAATAATAAGTGACAATCAACGAGATTCCAAATCCCAGATGAGATTTTCATCGGTGATTTCCCCACATTAGATGTTCAGTCTGTACTTGGAATTCGTGATTTAGCAACAGGCAGTGCATTGTGCTTTTACGTATCAGGTTTACTTTCATGAAAGGGTTAGCATTTTTCCTTCACACAAAGTAAACCACACTTGGTCTCAATGTAAATACGTGACGCAGACAGGTTGGACAGTTGCTAAGAATAGACCAGGACGATATTAGTATTGGTTTAACTCATACGAGAACGCGCTAAACAGGCACAAACATAGACTATGCTCCAAGGTGTTGCTGTAAACCTGTCACCACTATCCGCTTCGTATTAGGAGATGTGCGATGGCCGAGCAGTCATGTGAGAAAGTTGGTTATGACTTAAGACAGTGGTTTACATCGTTAGCTCTGGTTTCCTCCACCATAAACAATTGGATAGTGATTTAGCGCTAATATGGCAGAAACGATGACAATTAGCGAAATTCCAAAATCACAACAAAACATTCACCTTACTGACTGCACCCTGCCTATATGCTAAGTATATTCTGCCTGAAATATCTTCTGATGAAGAATAGATTAAGTGTCTCAAAGGTACCCTCCCAGCAGGTTGCAAGATGTGAGTGGTAAAAATGAAATAAGCATGCAACGAAGGGAACCCCAAAGTTATTTGACCCGGGTCCATCAAAATCATAAAAAAGTGCATTTTTCACTGCATGAATTTGAACAAAGTCAAAACTGGAAAAGTATGAGACACGTCCCTCCGAAACACTCTTAGCTTTAAACATGATAAAACTCGAGCAAAACTGCTGATATCTGATACCCAAAATGCGTGTTTCAAGTGACAGTGTTTTTGTGAAATCCAATATAGAGACAAATTAAAGCTTAAACCTTTCCTGCTTGTGTGCTATGCAAGGTTTTGTGATAGTAAAATTGACCCCTTACTCTCAGTGATTAGATGGATAGACTAGAGAGTCTATATAGAAATTAATGTGAGCTTAAACATATGTAAAACTCTCAAAATGACCTTATATTACCCCATTTTACCCTTTGCCTCTGTCAAAAGAAATTTTAACTCTTATCCTAATCTGAAATCGGAATATGCATCAGAATTGGAATGAAAAATCTTTAAATGCCTTTACCAAGGGTATTGTCATCGTTTAAAGGCATTTTTCTTCGTATAAAATAAATCAACAACAGAATTGTATTTTATAGAAATATTTTTCTATAAATGAAAATGAAACTGAAACTGAAATTAGAAATGTTTATCATCACTCACCTAGTGTAAATTTTCGTCATTTCTTTTAAAATAAAACACTAAAAGAATGGATAGTGAAAGGAAAGGTTATTTAATTAACTGAAATGTATGATACCTATATATCATAAGGGCAAATATATAGTCATTATTGTTTTCCTATCCATAGTCTTCCCATACTCCCATCTGACATATTTTGCTCGATGTTACAGGAAAACCACCCACATATTTTCAGCATATGAAATAATGTTTTTGTTTCCTGCACTTAACGATAGGTAAAAGCTTGACGTATGACATCGTAACCCTATTTGCCATGGCCCAATAAACCCAATGAATACTGTGAACTTACCTACCTCATTGATTCACACCTGCACAGTAGGTATGGTCCCATGCCTAAGAGAAAACATTGATAATGAAGCAATAGTTTGAATAATATTACACTAAGTTGTCTTTATTGGGTTTTAACAATCCTCTTCAAATATTTTCCAATGTTTCCCTATTTGATGAGTTTTGTTGGTGGATGTCACACCATATGTGCACTCCAGGGGTAGATAGGTTTATTGTGGACTCAGATGAACCAGAAAAATTGCAAGCTTGAATAGCTCCAAAACACTACAGCCTGATATGGTCTTAGGGTACATGTATGCTTTCTACCTCAATACGAACTATACATGTACCAAACTTAACTGGGTCTTCTATGGACTCTGGCGTGACAACATAAGCTACAATGATTCCTATTTTCTTCGACTAGAAAGTGCACACTCGATTAACGAAAAAATGTAAAATGTAGGTAGAATCAGGTTAGCTCCTGGGAAAGGTTTATTACAAACCATGCATTCCAAGCGCTATGAGACTATTGGAGTCCTTTGACACTATTATAAGCCGCTTGAAATATCTTAAAAGCCCCCTGAATCTATTAATCTATTTATGGGTCCTACGAAACCAATCACGTCTCGATTAATAGGTGGCGTAATGAATTACACAAAATCAAAACGATTACCCAAAGAGGGAAGTGAGGGGGACATATGTGATTTAAAAAAAAAAGATTTGATCTAATCATATCTTTTGAGCTTGACCTACATGCTAATAGCCTTCACTTTTTGTTCAATTTCCTTTAATCATTGGTTTTTATCCTTTTGATTTCCTGTGTTTAACTCATTAGCAATGTCTTTTAAAACAAAATATGTTGGTATCTTTTAATTATACACACACAAACAAAGACACACACGCATGCACGGACACACCCTTACATACATACATACATACATACATACATACATACATACATACATACATACATACATACATACATACATACATACATACATACATACATACATACATACATACACACACACACATACATACATACATACTAAAACACGAATGCCTGCAACAGTTTACCTTAAAACCCACCCAAGCCTAAGGCACTTTAAGTACCCGATGGGGGAGATCTGGCGATAAAACCTGACTGGGAATGATTTAGTCCATTCTCGGCAGAGATATATTCACGGAGCGCTTATAAACACGTCTACGTACAATAAGAGAGGTATTTTTAACACTTGATTTCTTACAGGAGGGTGCCCAAGTCTCAGGGTCAACCCTCTCGTTATGTAAACGCCTCCATGGAGGTAAGGCACAGAATAAGCCTTATCATCACACCTGGGGTATCTAGGGTATGTGTACAATTACCCACCTGAGCACTGGCCCAGGAAGACGGGTGCGAGTAATTAGTACGATGGTATAAATAAACATACCCTACTACAGCCCTACCTAGTAAGACACAAATTATACATGATGATGATGATGATGATGATGATGATGATAATGATGAAGATGAGGATAGCAGTACTACAACTACTACTACTACTACTACTACTACTACTACTACTACTACTACTACTACTACTACTACTGTTGCTGCTGCTGCTGCTGCTGCTTCTACTACTAATGCTGCTACTACTACTAGTACTACTACTACTACCTCTACTACTACTACTACTACTACTACTACTACTACTACTACTACTACTACTACTACTACTACTTAATCCTTGGTGTCTAAGTGGTGTGCATGACGGATTATAGAAAGACAACCACAGTTCGTGCAAGTTGTTGAACAAGCAAACTAGATGCTAAGTAATATAGGAATGGTAAACCGATTAGCTCTTATGTAATACTGATAAAATTTATATCACATATAGAATATCAGAGTTCAAAGATCGCGCTTGCAGTTCATTTTAAAATTTACTTGCGTGATATAATAACAAGACCAAAGTTTGTGCTATTTGTCATGTTTAAAATATATCATTGATCTCAATCACGAAATCCAAACGAAGAATTCGAGTCCCCTGCAAAGCTATCGTCATGAATGAAACTGCAATTTTCCCTGGATAGAGTTTAGGATATCATGTCACGGCTACATATCTTTACGGGTACGGATAGTTGCCATGGATACGATTTTAAAGGTAGGAAGATCTTGGTTGAGTTGGCATTGGCTACCAGCTGACTGGAAATTTGATGACAAAAACATCCCTTTTCTGAACAACCCCTCCCATTCTTCGTCCTTCATGCGCATGATATATTTCTCCAAAATAAAGTTGATATGGCTGGAAGGCAAAACGCATTGTGTAAACGATCCCAAAATGAGCGGCGAGTCGGCGGGTCGGATACCCAAACGAGACACGACCATAATCTAAGGGTATGCGCTATGATAACCCTTTAGCAAACCATCTACCCTACATTCAGGGTGTTTCACGTACGCCGGGTTCCCTGATCTCCATTAATACCATCTACGACACATACAGATGTTGATGAGGGTGTTTAATCGGCATATAGCGGGTTCCGGTTGAAAGGGTGTTTTGAAGGGTATATGTCACAAGTGGTTTGACTGGCTAGGAAAGGGTGCCCAGTGTGGGTACTGCTCGCACCCTCTCCCATTGCACGCCTGACAGAAGCCGAGGTTCACGCGTCGCCAGGTGAGCCAGCTTGCGAATTCCAGCACTTTTTGCCCTAGTTTTCAACATGGCGGATAAGGGTAGGCCAGTGGAACATGTCAGTCGTATGGGATGACATCGCTTGACTCATCCCCCGACGCCCACTTCGCTTGCTAGTACAGAAACGTCAATAGACATTCTGACGGACACCCGCTAACCGGAGAGCACCCCAACCATACCCAGGTGTCCCCATATACCACGAGCACCTTGGGTACCGTCACAGCCAGAGGGGTATACCTAAACAACCTGTACACGGGTGTGCGCACCCTTACACATAACGAATAGACACCGAGATAAACATGTCTACAGCGGTGAGCGAAAGGGGTGGTGTGAACCTGAACCCGGGTGACCTGGATACCCAGGGTGGTGGTGACCAAAAGGGTGCTGCTGTTGCTATGGAAATTGGTAATGAAGGAGAAATGGAGGAGGACAATTCATCCGTAAGTTCGTACACGTTAAACCCCCTGCCGGATTCCCGCAGGAGCAGCATACCCGCCATAAGTAGGTCTGGGAGCGTTAAGAGTTTCAGCTCATCCATCTACGATACGGGTTTAACTGCTGTGGAGATGGATGCCCAAATGGATCTCCCGGATACGGGGGAGGTGACCATGGATATGTACCATGCTCAGGATATCTTCCAGATGACGGATAACCTGATGAAGTACGGGCCAGGTGCTTTACCCCAAGGTCAAAACAATGGAGCCAACGGTGTTTACGAACGGGCCACTGTACAGACTGTTTCAGTGGTGGCGAGAATTGACACAAAGGATCTCAATAATCAAGATGATAACAGGAGTGTCAAATCTAACATCTCCGGTGTGTCAGGGTTAACAGATGAGTGGATGACGACTGTGGATCAGGCCTTCTCTGAGATTGACCGTGCGGAGAGCAGTAGCACTGGGAAGACATCTACGGTGGAACAGTACGAGCGTTACGAGAGGAGGATGAGTTTTGACAGCGGGGGAAACGTGGATATATCCGAGCACCACAGCGCTTATTCCAAAGATGATGATGTCGGTGACCAAAATGGAGACTCTACAACCAATGCCCAAGATAGTGGCTTCTCGGCAAGTACCAGTTTTAGCCCACGGGCCAATGCGTTCGCCCCCATTCCCTACAAGAAGCAGTCGAGTGGTGGCGCTACACCGGGCCGGTTCGCCATGCGTTCGTCTGGCACGGTGAGTCAACAGGTAGCAGCCCGCTCCGCCATTAAAGAGAATCGCTCTGGTTTGACACGTGCTGGTTATAACCAGGTGTCCCAAAATCGTACGTACACGCCTCGTGCAGCGTCAAAACCTCCACAGCAACCCCCGCAGAAAATCATCAAAATTGAGGAGAAGCAGACGAAATCTGCCCCATCCCCAGCTACCCCAGCTACCCCAGCTACCCCAGAACCAACCCCTTCTCCGCAGGTTCTGCAAACAAAACAGGTAGAAGCTGAGAAAAAAGTTGTCAAAAGTGGGGCCAAGACTGAAGATGGTATAGTAGATATCAAAAGTGGCAGTGTCGCAAAATTGAGAGAGCAAATGTTGATCAAACTGCCATTGACCAGCCCTGACAGTACACTTGAGAGAAAACCTAAGGATGTACCCGACTCCCCTGCGAAACCTATCGTTATTAAAGAGAAGCCGCAATTTTCCATCGAGAAAAGAGTCGAAATACAATCATTATCCGTTGAAAATAAAGAAAATATTACCCCAACTAAACATCAACAAGACGAAAAAAGCAACCTCACGATGAGTGCTGCACTCAGCGCTAGTTCCACAGATGGCCGCCAGGGGACCTTTGTGTCGTCAGCAGCCAAACATGAAAGAAGTGAGACGTCACATATGTATCAAAAGCAGGTAAACAAATCAAAACGTCAACTCACACCATCCACCCCGGGCGAATTCAGATTTAACACTCTACCTGCCAAACCCAAGATTGGCCCAAAGCCACAAAAAGAAACTGGCGACTTTGAACAAAAATCTCAAACTCTCCCCAGACCGAAGGATCTTAAACTGAGCGCGTTCGCAGGATCTGGTTCCTTATCCCCAAAAGATGAAGTGCAGATGATCCAGAGTGGCTCCGTTAGCAAACTCAGAGACTTTCTCAAAGATAAGGCCATAACAGGACGAATGTTAGATTCGTCCGCTATTTCCACCCCAGCGGCCATTTCGAGAACTACTTCCAAGGCCAGCTCCATGTCTCTGGAGGAGCTCTCAAAGAGGTACGTCGAGATTGATGTCGACTCACCGCAAGATGATCCCCCCACATTCACCATCGGCGCCGAGGAGGCCCAAGAGACAGTTATCTCAAAAGTCCCTACCATTAAAGTCGAGAGCCAAGTCAACCCGCCTATGAAACCCATGCTTCCATTCAGTGTGGCCGATATCAAAACGCAGTCCCATAAACTCAGGACTGTTCAGCAAGCAGATAGCTCAGAGGATCAGATTCAGCGCATGGATGTTGATCCCCCAAAGCCAGACTCTCCTATCACGAAAAAGAGGGAACTGGAAACTGAATCTGCACCCCAGTCTCAGAAGGTGGCCAGGGTGTCTTCAGAGTCGTCATCAGTTGTCAGGAGTCGGCAGGAAAATATGGAGGCGCTGACTAGGATCTTGAAGGAGAGGTTTCCGGAACCGCCACAAGATGGCGCCACGGTTGAAGTCATCCGAAGGGAATCGAGTACGAGGGTGTCGTCTGATGAAAACACGCGGGAATCCCAGCTCGAAGCTGCCAGACGAACTTCCAACATTGAGAATCTGGTTAATGTCCTCAGCGTTCGTGACAACCCAAAACAAAGCGGCCAGGAAACAGACTCAAAAATCGAAATGAAATATTCAGAATCGGAATCTGCTGAGATAAATACCACAAACAAATATACCATTAACCAGGATCTTTCGAGCACAGCTTTAGAAAGCAACCAAAATGTCACTCATGCTAAAAGTCTGAGAGAAGACGACCGATTTATGATGGCGTTGAACAAACGGTACAGTAACGCACAGAAATACACTGCTAGCTCTGAGGAAACAGCTGAAGAAACCATTAACTTCGAGGTCAATAAGAGCGTAGAATCTGTGCCCAAACCATCCAATCAAAATGAAAATACATCAACGACCGAACGATCTGATAAGATAGACAATTTTGTCAGTTTGATGAATGCAAAATATACAGAAGGGGACACACAAATGGAAAGTGGTGAAGAAAAAACAAGTTCTATTCAAGAAGCATCTGTTGAGAATCAAACCATCTCAAGTGGATCCTACCAGCGCAAAGATAGTGTTGACCAAGCAAAGAAAACAGAAAATATTGAACATTTTCTGGATGTGCTACAGAAGAGAGATAGCACATCCGGCGCTCGAGAGACCAGTTCTGAAGAAAAGACTGAAGAAACGGTTACATATAATGTCCAACAAAGCGTCGAATCTGCACCAATTCCATCTGGATCAACTCGAAATACCGTCACAAACGGGCGCTCAGATAACATTGAGCATTTGGTCGGTCTGATGCATGCAAAATATAACAGCGGCGAATCGCAATTGGATGAAAATGCAGAGGGACAGGCGAACTTTGTCCGGGAAACGACAGTCGAAAGCTCTGGCATATCAAGTAGAAAGGATAGCATTGAACAAACAAAGAAATCAGAGAATATAGAAAGTTTCCTCACTGTGCTGAATAAGAGATACAGTGGTTCGGATTCGCGTGGGATCAGTGGAGATAAGATAGAAGAGAGGATCACATCTGATGTTCAGCAAAGAGTGGAATCTACACCAGGCTACTCAAACGTAACTTCCTATGCTGGCAATAGAGGGCGCTCCAAGGCCGTGACGCATGAACTCGCCGACCCGGATCAGGACAGGTATGCTTCTTACAACTCTTCCTCTAAATATGTCAACTATTCCGAGCGTGACATGCTTGAAGAGACACAAAGAAGTCGTCAAGAAGAATATCAATACAAATCCCCCGCCACCTACACAGATACGTACAGAGATGAAACCACAATATCTAACGCACGTGACGGAATGTCTACACGTGAGAGAAAGCGCTCCATTGAGAATTTGGTCGGATTAATGAATAAGAAATTTCCAGACGAAAATGATGATTCAGTGTTTTCCACAAATGAAAATTCGCATCAGGTGGGGGAGGCCGCGGTTCAACAAAATCTCACAAACTGGGTTGACCCTAAAAGTCGTCCCCCTGACGTAATCAGTAGAGATCGCAAAGCCAGTATTGACAAGCTCGTTAATTTACTCAATAAGAAATATTCGGCAGGAGATGACCCTCAGACTCCTGCTCAATCACATGATCAGCGGCAAGCTAGTTCTTCCGGCCTAGAAATATCAACGACAGAACAGTCTACTGTAGGCGAGAATTCTTCTTATAGCTTTACTTCTACAAGTGATGAACTGTACGCCAGTCGTGAGGCAATAAGACGAGCAAAGCAGACGACCAACGATAGAAGGTCATCCGACGGTCCACTGAGAGAATTTGAAAGTGACAAAAGTCGCAGACGAACTTCATCGGGATTGGACGACAAAAATATGCTACTGACGGATATCCCCGACAGACGGCGCTCTTCGAGGGACACTAGAATATCTCAGAAGAGCGAGGCATCGGATGGTTACAATAGGCAATATACTAGCGGTGCCGAAAGTACCCTTAAAGTGCCAGGAGCAGACGACATTGATGCACCCGAAGATAAGGTGAATTACAGTGCCAGCAACAGCGGGAGCGTCAGGAGTCTGAGGTCTATGTACAAGGAAAGAGCCAAGCTCACTGCCTACACTTTTGAGCAACCCGACCCCACTGCGCCAGATACCCCCACCACCCGACAAGTCAACCCACAAACGAACAGCGCATCTATTTCCCAACGCAAATCTGAATTTGACAATACGTCACGGACATCAGCCGAAGCTTTGTATACCCGTCAAACATACAGTGAGCCTAAGTACGATGAGAGGGGTGCCTCCGTGGGCGATTCGCCGATGACAATGGAGCATTTATCTCAAAACTTTGATTCGAGCCCAGGTACACATTTAGATGTAGGGGTTAATCCGGGTGCAAACAGGGAAAATGCCCAGGACTATTTAAAGAATGCGTCAGAAGGCGAGGAGATCACAAGTTCCTGGACGGGCTACAGCGAACGGCAGCAAACAGTGCAGAGCCAACAGCAAACATTAACCCAAGAGGACGACGGGGAAGTACGATTCCGAGGGCAGTCGTCCTCTGCAAGTGAACCACTTCCCTCACAGTGGGCCGACAACAGCACATCTCCCTCTGCTGTCAGAGTTGTAAGACACGACGTACAACAACAACAATATCAACAACAACAACAACAACAACAATATCAACAACAACAGCAGCAGCAACAACAACAACGGCAGCAACAAAAGCAGCCTGAGACAGGGCAGCCGCTGGATTATGGTCGTGAGCACCTGCTCCTAGCCCCAGGAATAGATGACATCAGCTTTAAAAGCTCCCAGCAGTACGAGGAACGTCTCCGGGCGGTCGGGGACAGCTACGTCTTGGATAACAGCTTCAGCAGGGACGAGTACCCGGGAAGTTTATCACCCACGTCGGAGCACGACATAAGCAGAGACAATTACCCTGGTAGCTTGTCTCCCACGTCGGACAGTGGAGTCCGCATCGTCAATTTCAGTGGTGAACGATTTGTGACGGCGGCGTCGCCATCGAGTGACGGATTCCACGCAGTGAACGTTGTCTCCCCGACTGTGATCAACAGCGCCACCTACAACAGGGAACAGGAACTACAGCGGTACCCAGATTATAACCAGCAGCCAAGACTCAGCGCTTTCAGAACAGTCACCAGCGAATTCTCATCTACCAACGCTGGGGAAATAGGCAGCAATATCACTGCAAGCAATTTTGGCAGCGTAACACGCAAGGTAGATGGACAGAGCAGCCACTATTACAGAAATCAATTTGCCGCATCACCAATAGATGTCGCTTCTGTCAGTCAACAGAGTTACCAGTCCCCAGCACGTGCACGGTCGGCTACACATGTAGACACAACCCCTTATTTTGGTGGTACGGCAGCCTACGCAGGGCAGTCAAGCGTGCGCTCCTCGGGTTCGCTCATAACTCAGATAAGTTTGGAGGGAGAAAGGAGTCAGAACGCCGTGAGTCCTGCCCACATTGATGACGGCTTTGCTTCGCCGACTCGCGTCACAACCAACGGGGCCAGCGAGCAGATAAGACGGACCCAGCAAGCTTCTTACTTCTTGACACCACAACACGGCGTGGAGGGAGATTACCTGTCAAACCAAACATCTCACCTGGAGCAAAGATCGAGTACTGCTACCACCCCAGTACACATCAGGCCTACTACTATAGTAGTGGATACCTCCGACAGTAGTCGAGTTAGGCGTCTTCAGCAGCGGCCCAGTAGTACCAGCACCCTATCTGTGTCTTCCCTTTCTAGCATAGACCCCACGGATCAGTCCAGGGTTGCGACGGTACTGAACATACCCGTGCGCGCGTACCCAACAACAACAGGAGAGCCAGCACTAGCAGAGGATCATGACGACTCGCTGACTGATATCTCGGTCGATATCCCAGACGCCAGCAATATAAGCATGAGTTCTTTCCACAAGGTTCAGCAGGTGACGACGGTGAGGAACCACAGCGAGACGCGCCAGAACGGGCAGATCACACAGCTCTCGGACGAGAGTCAGACCTACAGGTCTGGTTCCCCTATAGGGAGCCTTAAGAACGGAGCCTTGCACATCAACTCCGGCAAATCTCCACTTTCGCGCAATTCAGGCTCTAACGCTTCGAGCAATACCAGTAAGGGTGGCACCCTGATGAAGGTACGGGACACCGACGCCGAGGTGGGTGCCATCACCCTCGGGGAGTCGCACCCTATCCTACTCAGCAAGGGTGGCAAGCTAAATGGATACCCCATCACCATAGACACCATGCAGGCACAGCGCACGTCTCCTGACGGGCAACTGGTCTCGCCCACTGTGTATGATAACTACCCTGAGCAAAATAACAATAACACGTCCAAGTACTCTGCTGGCGTCTACAGCTCCAAGACTATCTACGATAGCACCAACTTCGTGCCACAGGATACAAACCTGACGGTACGTCATGCTCAGGCTGATTACAGTCCGAAAACCAACACCTATCCTCGCACGCAAAACGACGCCAACAGTCAGAAGACGACCATGACGTATATTGTGCCCGTGACGGAGGTCGGCGGTGAGCACCAATTCCAACCGGGCAACTTCAGATCGTCGCCCTATGCCACCACCCCGAGGAAGGGTACAACTGCACCCTTGCACCGACAGTACCCGCCTGAGGAACCCGATTTCCCCATGCCTTTCCTCGATAATGTCGGCCATGTTGAAATTGACGGGCATGATGGCATTAGTAAATTCGCGCGTACGGTGCCCGTGAAACAAAACAAACGCAAGGTGACGGCGGCAGATTATGATCTGCAATCACAGACGATGTTCGTCCAGAGTCATAACAGACCGAGGTCCCGAACAGACAGACCTAAGGGGACGACTGCCGGCCAAAACCGCGAACATGGTGTGAATGCCAACACACGCAACAGCCCTGGGCTACTGCAAAACAGAGTGCAGAAAACCTTCTACCTTCATGTTAGTCCAGATGACGTCGGGATAACAGACGTAGAGCATCCCCTACAGACGCTCCCACAGGAAGCTAGCATCCCTCCCAACGACATGGGGGATTTTAGTTTCAGCGTCAGAGAAAAATACGAGCCCCAGCACCCAGGGGTCAACGAGGATTTCACCGTGACAGTGGTAGACAAGGAGCATGCCCCCTTCCCTAAGAGGAGGCCCCGCAAGTCCAGTATCGACGAGCTGGAAAGCGCCGACATCGAGGAATGGACTGACGTACGAGACGTCAACCAGAACTACGTCGATGCCGAAAACATGAAAGTTGATCGATCGAATTTCCTGATCACCAACAGCATTGACACGACCAGTGCGCCTAAAGTGATAGACCTCGTTGAAGATGACGAGACTGAGGAGGATATTCTCGTCGACGATAACGTCAATTTGTTCCACTCCAAATTCTACCAGACTCGAGAGAATCCCATGTACTCTAGCGATCCCGATCTTACTCAGATCGACAGCAAGATCCAACGAGGAGAAAGGAGTCTTAAGGGATTATTCACACCTCAAGACGAGAGGATTTCACCCAGCAAGGCCCCACTGGACAATTCCCCATACAGGGACCCACAGTTTGACGAGGTCGACGGCCCTATACAGTACAATGGTGTCGAGGTGGACGAGGGAATTATTGGCCCTGTTAAGGTCAGCCGCGATCGCTCAGCGCCACCTATGTACGGAGAACAAAACTACGAGTACGAGGAGAGGCTAGAGGGCTCTGCAAGGTACAATGGAGTTCAATCAACGCGAGAAGTGGAAGAGGTTATTGGGGGTCCAATACGAGTGAACCGCGACAGATCTGCGCCACCTGGCGGCGACGGACGAGGTAGGCAAATATTTGTTTATTCAGATAACCATTTATAGTAAACATCACCCTTCTAACCATACCAAGCTTGGCTGGAACTGACAGAACCTTTGTGTATTACGTATGCCGTATTGCCTTCATTCCAAGCACACTATCATTCCTGTTTAACAATCCTGTTATTCAAATTACGTAATCTGGCTATTACAAACAGTAATTTTATTCATGTTATTTCAATCCAGTTATCCTGTTTAATTCCTACCCCAGTGTCCTGTATCCCCAATATAGTTTGCATAATTTCAATCTTGCTCCTCAAAATCATTTATCCCGTCAATCTCCTATCTCAGTATGTGTTTTTCAAACACAATCCCTCTATTCCTTTCTTGTTATCCGAATCGTGTTATTCTAATTCTACCACCTGTCAGATCATATAGTTTCAACCTTGCTATAGGCAGAACTCTAACTAGACTACTCCGGATATACTGAATCGATCTCCAGGATATGATGTCATTAGTTATTGGTGAATTATAGTAATGGTTTACCCAAGATGAATTTCCTAGCTTGTCTATATAGACAGGTGATCCATTTATAAGGTTTTCGTATGAGCAGGTTCGACCATTTCTGTCTTTTGGCCCTAGAAAATTGCGATTCAACGTGGAGATATACAAACACACGTCTTCATGAGAGAGTAAATACTTCATCTATTCTCATTACTGCCAATTATACCAATTACCATCTGACAATTAATGTATGTATCTGCGTAAGTTGATTGCAAACTTCTAATATATCTGCAAAATCTGAAACAAAAATTGTGCAAAACATTAGATAATTCATTTTCGACACTCTCCAAAATTGGGAATTCTACGTTCAGCATTGCCTTTTAGAAAAAATCATCATCTTACAGGTAACTAATTACTAATTCGTTTCCAAACACTGTATCTATATGCATATAGTGTGTTAAGACAACCATGGGATTGCTTACATCAGAACATGTGCATGGCCTGTTGAATAGCTGTCCCCAATTTAGCCCTCCAGCAACTTTCCAATTAAATGAATTGTCTAGTCAATTAATTACCTCTCACTTGAAACCAGAGTAATTGTATGGGAAGAGTAAGCTTTATACCCCTAGTACTAAGTAAATCCCCAGCGTGTTGGAAAAAAATAACCCTTCACCCCTTAAGTCATTGTTGTACTTAAACATAGGGAAATATTTCCATATCTTATCAATAGTCTGTGTATTGTTTCGGACATTAAAATGATTGGAGAACATATTTTCACAACTGATAAAATGATTAGGAAATTCTTAAAATATTGCCATTACCAATGACCATAATCGGACTTCTGTAATGATTTTTCCAAATAGTAATGTAGAAGGGTCGTAATCTCAATATCAGTTAACCCATTCACATGCATATGCTGCCCTGAATAATGTCTGACACCAGAGCCATGTACAACCATGTACTTCTACTGACACGTCAAAATATCTTGATGAAAAACCCATGTTTTATGAAGTATTTCATAAAAAGTTGTTCATCGTCGGTTGGACAACTCTCTTCAGGTTTCTATAATTAGAAAATCACTGTTATTGATGATTTATTGAAATTACCAGTCCCTGTGCCTTTCCGGATGCAAATTGGTTAAATTGAAACCTTGATGCTTGGTTTGCAATGGGTGAAACTGCAACTATTCTCCATTGTTGTTGTGTACATTGTTTTGAGTGCTTGTATGATATGCATGTACCCTTTAAATGGGTTACTGTGATACCCTACAGCTTTGATTTGCAGTGGGTTAAACTGCACCTATTCCCATTGTTGTTTTAGATATTGTTCTGAGTGCTTGTATGCTATACATATACCCTCGCTCCGCCGAGCCGTGTGATACGTATCTGAAATATGCTCACTATGTGGTGGGAAGGATAGGATGAATCATATCTCACTATGTAATATTTCATAAAGAATAACAACTTTTTAATCAACCAGATATCAGATATCTAACTTTTGTCCAAATGCCAAAACTAAGTTCTTGGGCCTCTGTGAAGCTGTTTTATACGTGATTGACTTGTGTGGTTCTTTAGGTATGTATACTATGAAGATAGGTTTTCTGTATTTTGTGAAAGGAATTATCAGTTCCTGATCTGTTGGGTATGTTGAGGTCAGATAAGTGCCTATCATCGCCATATATTGAAAATTCACCAGGTGAAATCAATTTTGTTCGCTTGGTGGTTTTCTTAACCTACTAAAGATATTTAATCAGGTCATACGTTAAAAAACAATGACATAACAATTTCAGAATAACACTTTGGAAACAGGTTGTTATTATAGCGTATTTGAAGAAACCCTGCAGTTCCTTCAATGGGTTAGACGTTTAACATCCTGAATACAACCGTGTTCTGACAACTTAGAAAAACATCAGATAAGGTTACATTTGAAAAACATATAAAGAGGAATTGTAAAACCTAACTAAGAACCTAACTGTGGATGGATTAATGTTGCTAAACCCTTTAATCATAGTACTTTTATAGAAACAAAAGGAAAACACAGTGTATAAAGAGATATGAAAAATACTGATTTTATGGATATCTTTTAACAAAACAAATACTAGTAACTTGTATTCAGATAGACATGTTCGTTCAACGTTCTTTATGTAAAGAAATGGACAATACATGAAAGAAACGATCATATTTATTAGAAAGGAGATATGTATGGAAAATATTCTTTTGACCAAAAATCCTGTGGCAGTGTACGACTCATCTGTGTATCATAGTAGGGTGACGATACTTTAAACATTTCCATTGTATTGTACTGCATGGCATTGGTTATTGACCATAACAACATGTCATGAAAAGTACAAATACAAAGAATCATTGCTATGAACTGGACAGATAGAATTCACAAATAATAACATCAAAAGTACAGGTTGAGCAAGAGTAGGTACAACAATAGCATGGACGCATAATGCCCGTACCACGTCTAGTAACAGATCGAGCCCATAAATGGGGAGAAAACTTCATTTTTCCACTCTATTTTTCCTCTTCCGGAGCAACGTTCCATCGGAATGATTTTAGAATTAAGCCAAAAGAGCTTGCAAACTTGCCAGCAAACCCGAATGGCATACAGATAGGGCTTGGGTTTAATGTTTACGTTGATACTATAGAATAAAGCCTCTCTTCTACACCAACATAGCGCACAACATGATTGGATTGGGCTATAGAAATCATTGTCCCTGAGCGATCCAATCTGCTTATGTCTTTAACTGGTCAGTGACCATTCACAAGAGACAACAACTACAAGTGACCACTCACCCACGAATGACTAGTGGACCCACTGAGGCATATGTCCTAGCAGTCGAACAAACGGTAAGCCACAAGGTCATCAGTTAACAACAAGCTCAATGGTCAAGGAAAACGGGTAAAATGACCAAGAAGTCAACTTTAACCCTGTAGGTGTTTAGCATGTAACTTATCATACTTAGAGAAATTGTGTACATGCTGAGTTCAGTATAGAATGTGCTATATTAAAACCCGCATGGATAACACATTGTTAAAAGAGACCACCCATGTATCATGATAAGTCTCACAACTCGATCCATTCTATTCCTCCTTAACGCAAAAACAACCGTATTTACAAAGACCACCTCTGACTTCTTCCTAGTGTTGTTTGTCATATAAGGCTTTGCAGTATCATGTCCATAATACCACCTGTAATACGGGCAGTGTTTATCTCCATCCTTTCTAGTAGAGTCCATCCAGGCACATATAAATAGGTCTTTGTTGTCCTGGATGTTTGTCTCCTTGGAACCACGGCACAATGGATTCCTTTTATTTTGGGTCACCCCTTAGGGTAGTGTACATTTAGCTGTAGTGGTTGTGGTCAAATGACCACAAGGTTTGGACAATGACCTCTTTCTTTAAGAGCGCTGAACATCGAGTTATATCGCAGTATATTTTCATTAATGTCAAAACCAAAAATGGTTACCATCGGTATTATATATATATATATATATATATATATATATATATATATATATATATATATATATATATATATATATATATATATATATATATATATATATATATATATATATGTGTGTGTGTGTGTGTGTGTGTGTGTGTGTGTGTGTGTGTGTGTGTGTGTACATGCATTTTATTTCGTTATTGAATATATCAGTATATCAAACTTATGAAAGCGCTGAAATCCTTACACAAACAACCCAACACATGCCTGTGTCGTGAAACTTGGAACTTAACTCATAGAAAATTTGCAGGGTAAAATAATCTGATACAGCGCATATTTCTTTTGGTAAATTAGTGTCACGGCTTTAAGATGGACCCTTGCCAGGCCCACAGGTCGTATTATTAGTGACCCTGTAACCCTATAACAGTGTTACAGGGTGACTCGGCCGTCTCTCCCTGCCAGCCAGTGGTCAAGACCAGGGTTCGAGGCTACTACCATCAATTAGGATAATCATTACATTGCTGGTCGGGATCAATGCTGATGTCACTGTCCACACGATATGGGCGACAGATTCAAGATAGAAAAAGCACCATTTACTTAATTTCAAACACGGTACAGCTGGCGCCTGTAAGATCGAAATCGCTAACCCCAAAAGTGCGCAAATGTTTGTTTACGAACTAACTTTCTAAGCTCCACTGATGTTGCCGTCTGGATGATCTGGCGTCGTTTGGGCTACAGCCTGGCCTGGGTGCGTGTGTGCAGGTATGCGTTTTGGCCACTGTACTGGCAGGCCCTTTCCACGCCAGGTAAACACGATAAGATTCAGACCTGTGCTTTATATTGACAATTTGGATTAAAAGATCACCATCCTGCCGTTTGCTTAAGTCAGTGAGGAAAGTTTTGGCCTAAAAGGACGTATATCAGGAGGTTTATTTGGTCTGCGGACACTTTATGCTGTCTATACAGCAAGAGTGGGGCCATGTTGACCGTATTGTGTGCGGTGCTATTCCAGCTCCTTGCCAATGGGACCTGCCAATCACGTGGTCAGGTTCTGGCTCAGTCGCTAAATACACAAGATCTGTCAAACAAACGCCTACATCAATCAAACTTGATTAATCTCTGACAGCACCCGCACTACATCAAAACAAATTCCAGAACTACCAGTTTTCGAAAAGTATAAACTCCGAGCCAGCGAAGTGAGTGATGTACCGTATACTGTTTCCATACGATTCATTTTATAAATATACTCTTTGTATAGCTTTAGTTGATCACCTGTTGGTTTTATGCAAAAAATCCTCTATTATGTAAAGGCTATTAAGAAAAGATCCATCGATAGAAATCAGTACATTCAACTCTGGTTCATAACCACAAGAGTTCTTGTGTATTCCGCTGTGGCCTCAGAAACAATCATTTAGGTCATCACTTGTTCAAGCGTTGCTGCGTTCTAAACTCAACTCTGCATTGGCTAGTACATTGAGAACCGTTTAGGTTCCTTGCCCAGGAATGCTAAGAAGTAGGAGTATGCTATGATTCATCTTAGAGTAGAAGAAGTAGTACTTTATTAATTGCTTTTCAAAAAGCAATAATGTAGGTGTATTGAGTATTTTATGCATTTATAGAGTACAAATAGGTTATTCAAAAGAAGCAACGATACAATAAGTATTATATGACAACACAAAAGGTAGCTTTACTATAAACAAAACGTTTATCACTCTTCTCTGAGCGGTATGAGGGACGTCGGACACAAATTCTCTGCGCTAACGAAAGGTTGAGCCGTTGAGCCCTTACTTTCATCCGTTACATGGTAACTCAACAGAGTAATATCAGAACTACACTATAGTGAGTGAACCTGCTGTAGAAATTGACAGATCTAAGGTTGAAGGATGGTTGTTTTGACAGCACATCTCGATGAAATTGACAACTGTATAATTTGATATCGAATTCAGAAGGGTGGTTGTTTCTACCAAATTTTATATCAAATGACTTATTGATACTAAGATGCATTATGATATATGACACTATAAAATGAGTTTCCTGTTAGCTTAAGAGCAGGCGACGGGTGGTCCTCTACGAAGAGCTTAATGTTAAGGTGGCATTGTGTTAGTATGGTGAAAAGATTCCTCGAGTCCTCCGCCAATATAAAATACATCTAGTCATGAAAGTAAGTGTAATGCATCTCAGCGTGTGTTTAAAGTCTAAAATCCTTCCGCTTCCATCCGTGATGAAACTGAAGACTACAATCGCACCTTTCTTGAACAAAAACAGCCCATAAATCTTGATAGGTCGCAACTAGGTCACAAAACAGGTTGACTGCAGCGATGATAAAAGGGCTTTAAAGAAAATAGATGGTTTACGTGAGAATCAAGATTTTAACTATCAGCTTTGCTCTGAGGCACGTTGGTAATAATTGTAGTATATCTCATAATCATACATAAAGGAAGTTCATCAAGTTCGTTGTGGTGAAATACTCGCATGCATATGGGCATCCATTACCATACAATAGGAATGTAACAATAGATGAAAGTTTTGAAACCTGACTAATTGCCTAATATAAGATATCCTTTATAAGTGTGCCACCTGCTAACTCATAGGGTTACCATCCCACTTATAGGTGTGAGGTGGATCCTTGTTGAGGGGCAGATATAGGTATGTCATTCTCCGCTAGTTACAAAAGAATATTTTGTTGGCATTGAGAAGGGACGAGTAGGCCAGCCGCCCCCAGGCCTCGCCGCGATAAATACAACTAGTCATCTCCTCCAACAGCCCATACGTGACCTGGGAGCCAGATAACACAGATTACTACCCTCTACATCTGGGTTATATACACATATTTATACATATATATATATATATATATATATATATATATATATATATATATATATATATATATATATATATATATATATATATATATATATATATATATATATATATATATATATATATGTATGTATATATATATGTATATATATATATATATATATATATATATATATATATATATATATATATATATATATATACATATATATATATATATATATAAATATAAAAGTATATATATATATATATATAAGTATATATATATATATATATATATATATATATATATATATATATATATATATATACATATATATATATATACATACATACATACATACATACATACATACATACATATATATAGCATAAGCCCATGTCACTGCCAACTTTCTCTGGTAATTGTCAGCGAGCAGCCAGTAATATATCCACTGTAGGATGACTTGAATGGCCTCTAGACAAATGATGTAACTTTTTGCTACTGTGTAGTTCAAAGGTCATGTAACATTACATCTCAAACCCACACATGATTAGCACTTAATTTACTTACAATGCAGTATACGCACTCTGTGGCTACCCCTATTGCCGAGTGGTGCACCAATCTGTTGATATACATGTATCTCACAAGGTGTAGGATTCGAGTCTCTCATGAGACAGTTGGCAGTGACTTAGGGCTGGTTGTTGGTTATATATGGATACTACCGTACCCTCACTCATTTCTCTGGCTAGTTACCATTCGATATAGAGTGGCAGAAGAAGCGGCGATAAATAGTGTTCCACACTCTTCACATTGGCATCTGCGTACGCCTAGTAATGTTCTACCTTTATCCATGACCTAAACACATTCCAGTTATCCTACCTGCTATAATGAAATATCATATGTTTACTGGCATTTCTTGCAGCGTTAGACATACACAAAAGTAATATACGGTATAAAGAATTGTATTTAGGAAATATTAGACCTCGCGTTCCCGAACTAATGTACGATTAAGAATATGAAACCTCGTACTCAATCTGCCCCAGTCCCAAGAATTACTCAGTTGAGTTAACACAAGCAGAGTTTTGGTGTCAGATGCTACTGCCTCGAATGTCGTGTTATGTTCTCCACTGTTAGATTCTAGGGAAAAGGGCCTTTTTTGATGGCCGAGTGGTCTCTCACCACTGAGGGCCTGCCCTGATGGCTGAGTGGTCTAAAGCACTGCCACTGACTGCTCGCTGTCTCTCAACAGTGCTTGGATTCACATCATGGCCGGGGCAGGTGAGAATGTATTGGAGGTAGTAAATGTGTTCAACTGTTATTTCAGGATTTGTTGAGTTCATGGAGGTTTTTAACCTAAAGAGTTGGTCAAGCTGACATGTTTCACTGTATGCAATGTGTCTGTATGGAATGAAATGTGGTTGACGTTCTAATTTCGGCTAATGAAAGGCATTCGTAGTCAGGTGCTATCCTGTATTGCGTGCCTCTCTCTACTTACATATCTTCACATCCCAGCTTTACCAATTGTGAACAGAGTGTCAAGTCTTAAACTGATCAAATCGCAGATCCTCTGATAAGGGTTAGAAAGCCGCCTTCTCTTTGCAATAAGTTGTCATGGGTACAAGAGATGTATTGTACCACGGCTGTCTGTTTTTGACACCCACACTTTATGTTTGACACGGGCAGGTCACTCTAGCGGTGGCCTCATACACAAGCATTGCATTGAAAAATACTTGTTTACGTTCTTCTCCTTAAAGTCACGTGATCAAATGTCTAGAATTTTCTGAAGCAAAGAAATCACTTGCCATATCGTCTCTGTGTAAAAAGATGCTAAGATACCCGATTGGGATGCATTTTGCAAGCAAATATTGGCATGAATCACGATAACTAATGAACAAATGTATGCCATACTATATGTTTTGTGCTTTACGCCTCCTCTAAGGGTCCTCATTGGCCCACATCTGCAACAGATGGGGGACGGATACTATAATTCAGTGTTTGGACACAGCATAATTATGTTATATTTTTGAAGAAGAAGTGCGTATGAATGAATTATGGAAGCTTTGCTGCTAATTTCTCCAACCATAAATTTCACGAAAAAATGTATGATGCTTCAAAACAACCGCTTAATCCAAGTGGTTGCAAACTACCACTGGTACCTCAAACAATTACTATTATCAAACAGCACAAACAACTTTGATAATTGAAAACTATCATTCATCAAAAACAATAACTAAACTGCACGGTTGCAAGCTCAATAATCTCTATCATTTAGATCGCACGTTACTCCTATAATTCAAATTCAATAAGTGACCCACACGGTTATAAATGCAAATATATCAAGACTAGTATTTAGACTATACTTGAAAAACTCAGATACTTCAAATCTATTACTAGTACTTGCATCAAATAATGAAACTCTTATAAGGTTAAACCATTCCTCAGAAATGCCATACGGTAAAAACTGATCCCAGTGAAGCTATCAGTTACATGTAGATCACCTGTGGATGGAGGTACTATTGCAAGGTCAATGAAAGTGTACAGAAGTAGCACTATGTTTAGCCTATACCTGTGAAGGGTCAACATCCAGACATATTATGTAAGGGCTGTTTGCAATGCCAGATGCCAAATATAGAATAAATGTTTGAACTTAATGAACTAGTACAGTTGACCATATGGGGCTCCAATAGAGAGCCCGTATCGTTTGCTACAGTGGTTCGTTCCGGAATAGTCAAACATATGTTAGTGGCATATAGGTGATTAGGCACTTCACTATATTTGACCATATGAGGCAACGTTTCCAGACTAATCAAATTTCAAAAATCAAAATCAGTCAATACTCTTTAATATTTGTGATTCAAATGAAGGAATGATTTCCCAAGACTGGTCCAATGGATGCATTATCACTTAGTAGTCTAAGTATATCACACACCTTTTAAACATATTGCACTACACAAACTGGTTTGTGCAGTGTGACAATGTGAAACTAGACACCTAATCCTTACTTGCGCCACCAAGCGTGTCCTCTAGACACTAATTAACCAGGATTCGTAGGGTTCATGTGTACGTTTGGTGACAAGTTGATTTCAATTTGCAAAGAGTTTACTTAGGGTTTTTAATGATCAGCCCTTTCGCTATCCTTTTCGATTTTTTCTTCGAGGGATACTCTTTAAGTGCTTTCACTTTATGGAGCTATTTCTTGTAATATGAACTTCAGTCCCCCACTGTGAAGTGACAGGCCAATACTAATCCCTGTTGACGGATATTATCTCAACAGAGACTCAACTGTCCTATAGACCAGTGTAGGGTAAAAACTACGTATTCAATTATCAAGCAGTGGCGACAAGTAACCTTATACAGCAGTTGCATTTTTATGCCGCACAACTCTCGCCACACATAAAAGCCTAATTGTGTTTAAGGGTATTATATGACCCAATTCCTGACGTGCTAAAGAGTTGGGTCTCCAAGACACCAACAAAAAGGTCGCTGACCCTTGACGTCTTTTTAAATCCACACCAAGCTGGAATTTGGTCTTATTTCTAGTCACCCACACATGTTTGGCCTATTTGCATATGTAGTTCGTACATGTACATGTGTGGTCTGATATGGTTGAACATACCAAAACTCATTTGAAGACATTTGAGGGTTGATGTTTTATTCAACAGGAACAAAAGTCTTTTATCAGATATTTCCTTAAATAGTTCGTTTTAATCAGGATATATCCATATGTGCTGAGCCATATGTACTCTCACGATTGTTAGGGAACACGTAGCTCCAGCATTGCAGATGGAGTCACACATCTACACATATTTCCCAGACATTAGCTTATTAAATTACGGGTCACATGCAAAGACACTTTAACACTTCATTAACGTTAACTCGTGGTCTTTCTAAACCTCATCGGCTCTACAAACATTCACAGTTACGTAATAAAAAGCATGGAGGCAACGTCGCTTTCGGCTCTCTCAACAGCTTATTAATAAAAAATCACATGACCGTAAAAAACTCAACATCATAAATCAAAATCAATTAAATTGGGTCGATCGCTGGTCTTTCTGAAAGGTGCATTGCTATTCAGGATCATTTTCTCACGTACATGCTATTAATCACCTATATCACTTGAGAATTCTCTTGATCATGCCAATATCCCGTAAGAGGTACTTGAATGCTTCTCAAGTACGCATTAAGGTGGCTCAACTCCTCTCTCTCTCTCTCTCTCTCTCTCTCTCTCTCTCTCTCTCTCTCTCTCTCTCTCTCTCTCTCTCTCTCTCTCTCTCTCTCTCTCTGAGTATATATATATATATATATATATATATATATATATATATATATATATATATATATATATATATATATATATATATATATATATATATATATATATTCTTAGCATCTTGAGTATAACCAGGTCCACCTCAATTGCATTAAAGATTGATTTGACTGCCGGCAGACTTAGTTTACTATGAGAGTGTGATAAGTGTCCGCCGAGCAGCTTCCTGTTGACTCCTGCCCCAGGTAAGACTGCTGGCAGTCGACCTGCTATTTAGACACCCTACTTACGACAGCACCTCCTAGATACATCTGGCCTCTCATATCTACTGTCAACACGACCATGCCGATGTGTAGACACATCCAATGTGGAGGTCCATTTTTCAGTAACTCTTTCTCTGAATGTATTTCCTCAACTTCAATAAATGTGTATAAGTTTAGCGATAAATAGATAAGCAACCAAACGGATTCGAGGGGAATGCCTTTTAATAACATAACTTCTTTGTCACATGTGTATTGTTCGTTTGATAGTGACAGCTAATTGTTTCACGTTATCGATCGATATTCCTAGCAATTGACATAGACTCTTCTGCGAAATGGTCTAGACAAAAATGCAGTTGGGAAGGAGGCTTGGCATTAAACTACATTCCTTTTTTGAAAGGCACATTGTTGTTGACCGTGATTCATCGATTCAAACAAAATGACCTCAAATATTTGTTCCACAAATGGGTTTGCCTTGCTTCCTGTCCCATCCGCCAGATTGACCAAGCTCTCTCTCTCTCTCTCTCTCTCTCTCTCTCTCTCTCTCTCTCTCTCTCTCTCACACACACACACACACACACACACACAAACACAAACGTATATGCAAATCTGAAATGTTGGCGACCCTTGAATACGATATGTTTAATGTTTAGGTACGTTTGTATTTTGGTATGTCTACCAGATGCCTAAACCCACGCTTAAATGAACATCTTCATATTACGCATATTTGCACATTCACCTATAAACACACTTGAGACTATCAATATTTAGATTTGTCAGCATCAATAATGGGAGATTTGGTTACTAGTCGACCTGGAAAATTACAAAATACACATGGGATAAATATGTTTGTGTTCCATACTATATTCTTGAAATGATTCCAAGATATCTTTAGACGTTTGTAGCATTAGTCATTTCGTCTACAATACATAATTATGCATGCGCGCGCGCACACACACACATACACACACACACACATTGTTCAGGATTTAACTTTTTTTGAGTCAATAGACATACATATATACATTGATAACCATTGTTAATGGGGAACAGATCATAAGATTGACTTCATACAATCAGTCACTGCATTGCTAAACCACCTAATCATGATTGGAATTCTGAGACGCGGCATCCGAAGGAAATCCTGAAGCCGACAGCAAGATATCACACAAACTATAGGTTCGGATTCAGAACGAGACAGGTTTGTTGTCGTCTGCAGCTTAAATCACAGCCTTGGTAGGTCATTAGAATGCTTTATGGGAACTGAACATTAAGTTGGTACTTCAATGAATAGCATTGAGCAGCTAAGTATAGGTTTGTTTTGTGGGACCAGAACTACACCCAACAATCTTCATACCTTGTGTCAAAGCGAGATATCTGCCCTTCGGCCTGTGGCCCGTAAACTAACCAAAGTTTTGTTTCTCATCCACGCTAGAGAGGCCCAATGCTACTTGTATTTTCCATTCATATTTGGCGATAATATTCATTCCTTTTCTACGACAATAGCCCTATTGGCTCTTTGGTTAAACGGAATGTTTCGGAATTGAAATGAGAGATGGCCAAAAATAGCTAATGTTTCTAGCCACATTGAAGAACCCTTTTGGTCAGTGAGAATAAATAATCCAATTGTGCCTTAAGTAACAAGTAAGTTACGTAGGTTTTGATGACTTGCGGCAGTCGTCGACCTTTTTGACATATCAGTTTTACCCAAGTATTCTAGATTCTTCCACTATCATTAATTGGTTATACATGACATTCCTTTAATATTTCTTGATATGGCAGAAAAGGGGACGAAAAACACTTAACCATAAACATAATTAACAATATGGATCTAGGATAGACGAAATAGATACATTCAACTGCCTGAAAGTGATAACGGGAACCTTGTTGGTATTTCATAGAATACATATACAGCTTCTTATCTTTGTAAGCTGTTGATGCAGCAACTTGTCTGTCCCCTTGGGTCTTCCTTTTCATCAGTATTCAGGGCTGTCTTGTTCCTCTGAAGTCTTTTCAACTGCGAAACGACGCAAAACCTGACTTAAATCCTTACCCCGCTCCGAGGTCAGATGAGCTCTTTTCAAGATCGTGAAGTTAATCACAGAGTGGTTTTTGAAGTGCTGTGGTATATGAAGGCTTTTCACTTAGGCGATAAACTGAACAAAAAACAGCAAAGGGAGGATTGCATATTCATCCTCCAGTTATTTTAGGTTACACGGAGTGTTAGCACGACCTAGTTGTCATTTCATCCAGCAAAGGTTGGTAACGTGACTCCAAGCCTGTTACACCATGACCACCGCTAGCATTATTTATAGCTAAGGCACTGATCTACTGTACACAAATATATATATATATATATATATATATATATATATATATATATATATATATATATATATATATATACTCGTATATTAGTATATATATATATATATATATATATATATATATATATATATATATATATATATATATATATATATACATATATATATATATATATATATATATATATATATATATATATATATATATATATATATATATATATATATATATATACATATATATATATGTATACATACACATATATATATATATATATATAAATATATATATATATATATATATAAATATATATATATATATATATATATATATATATATACATATATATATATATATATATATATATATATATATATATATATATATATATATATATATATATATATATATATATGTGTGTGCATTGTACATGTGGGTGGCCTACAGTGATAGAAGTTTATAGGCTTCATAGATCCAGAAAAAGGATATGCGTACGATGTGTTATCAATAGAAGAAATCGGTGCACTTACAAATGTTCTGCTTTTCAGATTCCATGCGGTTGGGGTCTTACTTGCAGTGTTATTAACCAATCAAATTACTGCTTCTTTCGTGCTTTACAGTTTACAATATATGCCAGTGCAGAAATAATCATTTTAATGGAAGAAACCTTGGCATGAATGTGTTAAGGCTATGTGTTCATATTCTATAAGGCGTCTTTGGTGGTACATTGACCTGAACACAACCTGAAAAACTCCATTCACTCCATTCTAATACGCACCTGCATTGTATATCACTTTTATGGTGCCTGTGCATACATACAGTGGCAAGTACGTGCCAATGGCTAATCCCATTTTACATGGCTATCAAGTTGCTTTTGGGAGTCATTTTTCATCGCAATTTGATAGAAGGGTTTAGGTAGGGTAGAGAATTGTGCAATTGGCTTCTATAATGGGCATCATTGCTCTTAACTTAATACAGCATGGGGATAGTTAGGGTTTCTTTTCTTGCATACTCCAGTTTCTACCATCATTTACAACTGACTTGTCACTTTTTAACTCTGATAGGTCATAAAAGTGACGGACGATTAGCGAAATTAGAATTTCATATTTGCAAGATCTTGTATATATGTGGACAATGCAATAGTGTATGATACATTTTGCTTAAAAAATTACACCTAGGACTTGATGCAAATCGGTGGTGCAAAACATACACTTTTGCTCTATAAACGTACATTTGAAGAATTATCCAGGCATATGCTCTTCTTCGAATGTTTTCTTTTTCGGCTTTATTTCCCCAAAGGTTGGATAAGGGAAGGTTTAGGATCGTATGAGAGGAATTGGGGCGATTCTACAAAATGGGTAAGAGGCGGGCATCGGAATAATTGGAATTCCGCGCATCCGTCATCGAACCATTGGTAACCCCCTCAAATGTGATGCATTTTTAGTCCGCTAAGGGGGATTCTCGAAGTATTTAAACCAGATGTTCAAAGCCGCATTGTTGCAGTTGCATGAA
>OZ012690.1:34067321-34177362 GCA_963942565.1 Maea johnstoni
TGGGCGGTCATGTGATATCTAGACACCCTGCTTGCTAGGGTCCTAGTGTAAACTCTGACCGACAGTGTAAACTACTTTAAAGTCTACAGAAAATAGCTAGGTCATGCAACACTTCAAACAGGCCAAAGCATCCTCGCTGGATGCCTGTAGAATCTGTAGCTTCCAAAAGAATGTCAGTCATATGTCATCCTGTCAACTAGTGCTCTTTCAGCCTAGACGCAGGAGACTAGGGATTTGTTGAACGTCATAAATAGTTAAAGGAAAATGAACCTTGTATAGAGATGCTGTCAGTAGGCTCTTTTTCTAACGACGGTCTACCCCAACAGCCGAGTGGTGATAGGATTACGTTTTGACTGCTCTATGACTCACTGAAGGTTAGAGATTCGAATCTGACTCGGGGTATGCGGTAAAGTTGTCAGTGACCCGATGTTAGTTGGCGATTTCCTAGGGAACGCTGGTTTCCTCCACAGGTAATAAATGGTTTGCAATTCGTTAGCCTTAATGATGGCAGGTAGCTATCATGTATACTATGGAATTGACCTAGTTTGAAATTCCATTCAGATTCCGCTCAGTCTTAGTGTAATTCAATTATGCATGCTATGTCTGTATGCACCTATCAAAATAATACAAAACTTTTGATATGAGCATCAGACATTTTGACATATATACCGGTTACAGAGCATGCCACAGCTAATATTTTCTTATTAAGCTAATATATTTTTTCCACTGACTTAAATTTGCCACATATAAACATGAAGACCACAGCGAATATGTAAATATGTTCGTTATCTTATATTTAATAGAGAAAAACTTGGGAAACATAGTAATTGGAATATTCATATAATCATATGCGTGCTCATTAATCTGTTTTCATCACAGATAAACAGTACGTGAACTTTTAGTCATTAGGTTCATACGACCAGACTTAATAGCGCAGTGGCAAGTGCCCGCCTGAGTGCTGGAAGACGTGGGGTCCTGAGTTCAATCCCATGCCGGAGCTAGTAGAGTATCGAGTACTCTCTCTCTCTCTCTCTCTCTCTCTCTCTCTCTCTCTCTCTCTCTCTCTCTCTCTCTCTCTCTCTCTCTCTCTCTCTCTATATATATATATATATATATATATATATATATATATATATATATATATATATATATATATATATATATATATATATGTGTGTGTCACTTTCCAAATGGTTGATATGTTTGCTTATATACTGGCATACTTATCACAAATAAACAATGAGAACATCATAGATCATCAGATCATAATATCATACACAAATACTTATGACAGACGTAATCTGCTTGGCTCAGTGTTGTAATGTATGTGCAAGATCGTGATCTCTTGCCCTATGACCCGTGACCTATGTCCTCCTGGCCCACGCGCATGGGCATGGTGATGATGATCATGTCCGCAGGGTCTGGGCCAGTTATGGTAGAAAGCATGGCCTGGGGGAGTCACGACTGTGCGCCTGGAACAGTACGTTACACAACTAACCATTGTTTCTATCACGATCTACTCTCTCAAACCAGACACGCTGTCTCTAACGCACCAAGTGGCAATATGACTAAAGGAAGAAAACAAAATAATTTGTCTGGGCAATTGAACGCTTCTTCCACTGAACGTTTATTCTCTCTCTCTCTCTCTCTCTCTCTCTCTCTCTCTCTCTCTCTCTCTCTCTCTCTCTCTCCAATCCTTGATGCAGCTGGCTGTCCCGTCTCTAACCCAAAGACTTCTCAACTATTTTCCACAGGCTGTCATTATCACTGCCATTATTGTGACTGCTCTTTTTCATCTGGGGCGACGTTCATCAATTAGTTGTGAAGAAGCTAGCGAAGTCATTGGTTTGGCATTGAGTACCCTCATTTCACTGATAATACTGGTACTTGTCCGATAAAAAGGTATGGCATAATGCAACATTAGGCGACCAGTATTGACGTGTTTAGAATACAAAGCTATGAGCAATTTTCTCAATTCAGCCTCATGTGGGTGGAATGCAAAGTGAACATCTTGTGCATGGCCTACCCTGCACTTTATACATGTCACGCCATCAGGTATGGTTGTATATTTTGCCACCGTATGTAAGAAGGGCAGTGCTAGTATTCAATAGGAGTTTTATTGTGGCATACAAGCACTCGTTTTCAAGTGCATATACCTTAGAGACATGCAGATCGGCCGCTATGACCCCAGGCAAACTCTGACTGATACGAGATGACCAAAGCATCGTGTCAATGGTCATTAAAAGCGATTCAAATTATTATTAACATGGTGTAGGATGTGTACTTATAACTGCCCTTTGGTTTGGACCGTGTGACACTCGCTACAAATGTACACCAATTTTTGTCAGCATCTCCCCAAAGATAAAGAGTTGATATGAATGGTTATTAATTGGGGTTAAGATATTTAATAAAGTGGAGGTATAGTGTTGATAAATGTGTGTAGGTATGTCGTTACGAATCGTGCATACTTTAGAGTATCATTCTTGCAAATAGTATGGAATGAATTTAATATTGCTGTATGGCATAACAACATAAGGATTTCTCTCTCTCTCTCTCTCTCTCTCTCTCTCTCTCTCTCTCTCTCTCTCTCTCTCTCTCTCTCTCCCTCTCTCTCTCGGTCGCTCTCTCTCTCTCTCATTTGTAATATGGAAGATAGATAGATAGATAGATAGATAGGTAGACACAGGTAGATAGCTATATAGGTAGGTGGATAGAACGAAAGTGAGAGAGATGGATAGTTGTTTACATGTGAATAGTAAGAGTGTGTTGACGCTTCAGGTGCTAAGAACAGAGTAGCTCTTATACATCCAGACTACCCGTGTATCGCCTGCTCTCAACAAGAAACTCCCTGTGTCGCGAATGAATGATCTACATTATGTTATTACCTGTTACTGCAATAACCTACTTTAAGGAGTATTAGGTACGCAGTTTTTAATCCACCTGTAAGTATTTGCAGCTGATGTGAACATGCATGCCTTTAGATGTATAGTTAATAAAGTTACTTTAAGTACATCATTTCCATATTTTTTTCTACCGCGGGAGATCATATTATTGATATGCTGGCCATTGATGCCATGCCAACTATAGAAACCAGCACATTGCAGTGTCCCATATACTCTAGACCATTTATAGGTTTAATTGGAAATTTATTTATATATGCAACAGCTAAATGAATGATATAAACAGTATTCACCTCTTAACAGAACATACATACTCGTTTTTGCTATGCTCATGATCAGGTAATGTAATCCTTTGAGAGTCATATACAGTACAACTTCATTCGGTCTCGTTAAAAAGGAAGGCCACAATCCGCGAATCAGTATTTAAAGAAAGTACCAATTATTGCACTTCCCCTTATGGTACTTCGTTAAACATACAGTCTTACTACCTTAATTTCGTGATTAAAAATGTAAGTGCCGATACCAGTTAAGTGTAAGGAATTCTAAACTTGTGAAGGTTTTCATCAATATCAATCGCAGGTAGTCTAATGTATGATATCATAATTTTGCCATGTCTCATCTACAGGCTTGTACAATGATGCCCAGGCTGTATGATACAGACTTTAAACCACTTGTAGTCACTAGTACATAAGCGTAGACTTGGCAACTGATCGTCAGTGTACTGACCCGCTATGTGGTAAACAGACACTCGTATCATAAATCCCGAACAGATGGAGATATAAAACTGGGCATTTGGGTCATCCCCTCCCTCGAAATAAACACACGCTTACATCATCAAGAATGCAAGTAGGGGAGGACCTATACTAATATAAGGGGCAGCCCCGATAGTCGAGTGGTCTAAGGTATTACCACCTTCTGGCACTCACAACACCTATATGAAAGGTCCCAGGTTCCATTTCAGCCGGAGGCAAGTGAGAAAATTCCCAGTAATTTTACTCAATGAGTACATGTACTCCAATTGCTTCCTCTAACATGCCATCAGAAAACTGGCAAATCAAAATTTAGCCTTAATGTGGCAGAACTATTGATGATAGGTGTAAATCAAAATTCCTTAAGTAAAGCCTTTTATTTCCTGACCTTCTAGAAGCGTTGTGGCTTGGTCGCTATGTAAACCATTGGAGTTTTAAGGTGCTTCCAGCGAACGATCCAGAAGGGCAGTTTATATAGGGGTAAACATTTGCTTCTCTCCTGAGTTTCCCAGTGGATATATCTCTTCGCGATGTGCCATATGCAACTCAAAGTGACGGAGATGGCATGACGAACGTGAATAAATCAATCTAACGAAGCAGTTTGGGAATATAAGTGGACAAGCCAAAACCATTGTTGTTATTAAGCGGAGTAGTGTGGTTGCTGCCATTGCAAGAACGGCAGGATATTTACATAATTATTCACAATTCATATCCATAATGATGCGCCCTGGGGCTGCGTCGCTATCTCATACTGCGCACGGGGATTCGTATGTAAATACATATATGGCTGCAAGTAGAATTTTTGACGTTCCAGTGCAACGATGCGTGGAAAACATCTGCATGTAAAGGACGTGCTCCCCTGTTTACTTCATTAAGCACAGCTAATTGATTGGAGCCATTTGATATGCTATCAGTATGTGGTCTTCCGGGTGAACGAGTGATTGTTTTCAAAGTCTCCACTGAAGATGTCGTTCTATGGGAAAATCCCACATGTTTAACTTATTAAAGAATGGCTTTAGAATTGGTATTGACAAACACTCAAGAGGCAACGTAATCTATCGATTGGTCGACAGACCTACTCTTAACTCATTCATACCTGAAATGATAAAAAAAACGTACCTGACGTATAGGGGTTCTAGTATATTCAACCTCAAAAATGCATACTAGTATTTATTTTGAAAAAAGCTGTCGCGGAATGGTCAAGCAGAATTGAACCGACAACTTTCCCTCAGCGTAATCAATGTCATTAAAAGCTATATTTCCAGACGACAAAGTCAAGATCTGGCATGTCAATTGTAAGCTGTTTAACCCTTATGCTGCTAGTGGCTAATTCTCCCAATACAAAATAACGCAAAAACACTGGAAAATGACTAAAACCCTGGCATATGGGTACTCGTCTGAGAGTACTCAGCGAGAGTTATCTAATGAATACCAACATGACAGGGTTTAGGCGGTTTACAAAAATCTTTGCATCCGTGTGCTTTGGACGAAAGTCGCCTTAGCATTGGAAGGTTTAACTGTATATTATGTAGCAGGTAGGTGCTGCTAGAACTATTGTCCACTCGGTTGACCCGTCCATGCATACATTTTCCCTGAAGAGCGTAATTATTCTTGTTTAAATATTATTTTCACCAATGCAGCATAGCAATGAAGCACAAATTCGCAGAAATGGAATACCTATTTTCTAGTAGACCTTAAAGTCGATTCGGATAAACGCTTCTCCTTTAAAGAGTTTCGAAAATATCTTTTTACTAGGACGAAATTCTAAAGGTGATCAGATGGTTTTTGGTTGCTTTAGGGGGTTGGGTATTGATGAAGGTATACCAAACGTCAGTATCGTATCACTACCAAGTCTCAACCAGCCAACTAGACAAACACATTGGCAATCTCAAGGTCAACTGCAATCCCACCATATTGTGCACCTGTCGGGAAGTGAGCTCTTATCTTACTCCTTGGTAGAGTATTATTGAAAGCAGAAGAGAAACTACTATTTTCGTCTTCAGTTGACAATGGCAAATGTGATATATTTATACCGCGTCTGAGTCTAGAGTAGCATTTACAGGGCTGTCGGATGTTGGGTATTCGGTATAGGCCAAAGGGTGGGGCAGAGATTCATAGGACCTGATTATATGCACGAGTGCTTTCCGTGCAATGCATGTACAATTGCGTTGATTTCTTTTGGCAAAGAAAGTGACTTTCTCTCGTAACATTGGACTTTCTGTCTCTCACCACTGCAAGGTTAGAACGGTTTACAGTGACATGCGGTTAGGTGATGCTTTTCCCGGGTGCTCCGGTTTCCTCCAAAACTTACAAGTGGCTGGTCACGAATAAGCTTAGATATGGCAGAAAATGTGACCAAATCCATGTAACCTTGGATATTTTCATCTGACGTCCCCTAACATAGAGTAGAGTCTACCTCTGTGTATATGTCAAGAACCTCTGTAAATAACTCGCTGAAGACAGACCAGAATAAGTTTTCTTCTCTCCATAATATAATGTGCACTTGTATAATTTGATATTCAGATGTAGTACTCCACTTCTTTCTTCCCTAACAACTGATCTACTAGTTCATACCACTATTCAGGGCAACTAAGCCACTGCAGGCATATGTAAGACTTGCACGTGTCCTAGCATGCATTCACGCATCAACCGAGCAATAAGAACCATAAGTTGAAACGTTGTGGCCTTCGACCTGGATCTTGACATACTATACGTATACAAAGTTTTCATTTACAAAATAGGCGGTAATACCAAACGATGGGCACAGAGGATATTGCTTTGATTCGTTATAGGTTTACCTGAATTTAAGCCTCCTCTGATTGTTATGTATTGCATGCGTATTTAGTTTTATTGTGTGGAAATATAAGGTGTATGTATAATTGTGCCGAGTTACCTATGTTTTTCAGCACAGAGTGAGTCAGCACTTGGCTATATAAAAGCAGCACTATAACACACATCCACATAAATATTGGAGACTTTCAGGGATAAGATTTATTAAGCATCCCTTAAGCTCACCCTTTAGCTACTGACCACTAAATCAAGGGAAGTTGTCCTTCTGAAATATAAATCTATCCCGTCACCCCTTGAAGCATACCGATATGATTTTTTCTACCATCAGCTTGCAGTCGTTGAGGGTAAATCATGTAGTCAGTAGTTCTGGCATCGGTTCAAGTGCAACCTTGGTGTTGTTTGAATTGTATTAGATACGTATTACGTATCTTGTGTGTATGTTTAGTAACTTTTGAATACGTCTTGAAAGCAGACATGATTTTTTATACTTAGTTACACATGTTGTACTTACAATAATACCCAAGTAAGACACACATAGCCATGTTAAATCACACGTAAACATATTTTCAAGTTTGGGTAATCTATTATAACTCCCATCCAAAAACCCTGTCTGCAGAACGCCAAGCGCATATTATGCCTGCAAGTTCCTTTTGTTCGGTAATTAACTTAACCCGGTCTATATAGGTGTACGACCTTGGTTGAATTACTCCACCAATGTGTAGCCATGTAAACCTGAAATCACTCTAAATAACTTAACATTAGCCTCAATTTGCCATGCTGGAAAGTTCACCAGGTGTATAAGGTTACCCAGGGAGTATCTGAAAGTGAATATGGTGACCATATGAATTTCATCAATTTGTGCTGGCATTTCTTAGACCGAAGTCACTCTAAAACGCTGTCAGTAAATGATAATTACTTTTTATATGTATTTTTGCTAGAATAGATTGTATATCAAAGAAAGTAGATGGGCGGGTATTGATACATTACCCAAACTCTTTTTGTACTGACAAAGAAGTCAAAAGGGCAATACTACATTCTCAGCATCTTCTTATATTGAAAATTGTTATATCTGCCATGTGCTATGTTAGTACACTATCCTCATATACAATGAGTTTGAACTTGCACTATGAAATACATTAAAAAGGCATGCACATTGATGGTGCCGTATTTCCCTAATGGTGACCGTGATGAAATTAACAGGTCATGTGACAAGCAACCGCGTTATATCACCTGGGTAGATGTTGTTAACCTATTCATGTCCGTTACGTTCAAACATAAAAAATACTTAATCAGTATCTTCATTGCCAGATCATTTTGTGAAAGGAAAAATATCGAAAGAAAAACCCAAACCAAAGCTCTCCCTCATGTAATTTGCTATTCATTCTGATCTTGAATCCGTGTTTTCTCTAAAGTATCATAGGTCCAGACAACACTTGCCACTAGGATCTCCTGGCATAAATGTGTTAATTTCACACTGACTCCCACGAAATATATGTCACGAGATGAGATATGCTTATTGCTATTGAGATAACATTAGCAACGGGGGCGCTTGGAGGAACAGTCACTTCTTAAAAAAGTATGACAAAAACAGGTTATCGTTAACGAGACGAGCGCCTGTGGACATCTCAACCCTTCACTAATGACAGCTTTATTGCTTCAACTGACACCACGAAATGGTGCTTGTCTTTTTCCTACAGGTATTTTACTCAGACAGTTGCTGCTTGGGTATACTGACAGCGAGAGTGGTTGTTTTGAGCTGGCTAAGTAGGGGGAGTGACTGCCAGATGAATGGGAGGGAGCCTTGGGGCCATTCCGGTGGAGAAAAAATAGTTGTGATTTGGTGATGAGGAAGATGATGATGATGGTGACGGTTAAGATGATGTTGATGACAATGATGGTTATGAGAAAGATGATAATAGTGAGGCTGATGGTCATAAGAATGAAAGTAATGGTGATGATGATGATAGGGTGATGTCCCTAAGCATGATGATGATAATGATGGTGATAGTTGGATGATGATGATGATGAAAGGGCTTGGGATTTTAGTACTTCAAACAACAGCTATCTTTCAATTAGCAACAAGTAAATGTATATCTTCGAATAGAATAATGTGATCAAAAGGTTTTAAAGGATGGCGTTCTGTGTTCTTTGGTAAGTCTTCTGACCTATTGGAGCTTAGTCATGAATAACCATTAACAAATGCCGGAGTAAACCGTAGTACCACGGAAAACACCAACTTACCCAAGGTCACTGTCATCTTTCGTACATGCATCGAACCGAATTCAAACTGGCGACAGTTGACAGTTGTAAGAGAAAGCGAGCAGTCGATGCACACTGTCTTGAACCACTCGGCTATGGGGGCAGCTCCCACATTCCAAGCTAAGATACGCTTAGCTTAAGGTCCTTAACTGAATGCCAACGGTTCAATGACTGAAAGGATATAAGAAGGATGGAGTTAATTTTCATTTAGTACAATAATTTCAAATAGACGTGGGAATTTAGGAGTTCGCGTGCATTGGTGTACAGTCACGAACCTTTATAAAAAGGAGATTTTTCAGTATGTGTGTTATTCCCGTGCAACAACCGCAATGTGATTTTGGGCTTCGACGCTTCTTTTAGTTAAAGGTCATGTTGTGTTAAATGAAAACCCAGTGTAATGGGAAAACCCCAGCAGTATAGCCTAAAACCATAGTCTTGACTTCATGATGATGCTAGCTTCTAGAAAGGAGGAGCGTGAATATTATATTAATACGTATACTCCATATTTTCAAGGTGATGTCTATATATATATATATATATATATATATATATATATATATATATATATATATATATATATATATATATATATATATATATATATATGTATATATATATATATATATGTATATATATATATATGTATATATATATATATATATATATATATATATATATATATATATATACATATATATATATATATATATATATATATATATATATATATATATATATATATATATATATATATATATATATATATATATATATATATATATATATATATATATATAGGTAGCCCCACGTAAATGTGCACGTTGTGATTTCCCATGAACCATGTCTGTCTACAACATCCTGATTTTTGCACCTGCTGGGTTGGCCTACTCTGCTAATAGCATTGTTCACGAATCTATAGCAGTGTACCTGGCAGGTCGATTCAATAGTACAATACTGCTTGTGTTGTTATTACCCTAACCGCCACAGGGCACCATGCATTTCACATTGTCTTATTATACAAGGTTATTCATATATTTTCCCAGACAGTATGTAAATGCAACGTTTTTCTAGTAACCTAATTTCCTCTTGGAAGCTGGTAATTGTAGTATCAGGGCACATGACCTCATTAAGTCTACCGCTTGACCCAGATTTGTGTAGAAAAAGAACACTACGGGTTATCCTTTTTATTTTGTCACAAGGTTACCATTAACTTCTCAACACATTCAAGCAAAATGTCACCGCTGCATAGTCTGTATCCTCATGTGGCAAGTACATGCCTCCATAAGGCCAACTACACTGACATATTAACAACCCCAGTTATAAACAGAACTGCCTTGCCCCTTGTGTTACCATATTACTGCATTGTGGACACCTGTGAGGTGCGAACACCTCCTAATATACACAATGCACATTGTTTCCATTGTATTCCTCATGCATAATGGAAAACTTCTGATTTTGTGAACACTTAATTTTACAATCCAATGGCCTACCTTGATTGTTTTAGGTTATGAGAAGCACCACTTTCAATTGAGGCGTATGGGAAAGTTGAAAGTCACTTTTGGTCAATAGGTGGTTTTCCCCGGGTATGTCAAGAAACGTAACGTTAAAAGACATTCCAAAGTTTAGACCATCCTATGTAGGATACTTTCTGCAAACTCTCGGGTCTTATTTTAGCTCCCTGATAACTTGTGCAAGTAGACTGACTCTGTGTGTTTACATAAGAGTGTCTGTTCTGTTGACTCGCGAAGAATTGATTTCCTTACGAATATTGAGACTTCACATGTATGGTATTTTTCGCCAGGACGTGAACCCTTTGTAATGGAACCCAGCTGGGGTAAAGGTTTTCTGGGTACTAGTACTAAGCGGTTATGTTTTCATGAAGGGTTTATCACGAACACCTTATATAGTAGCATCACCTTCACTTTAAGTTTAGGTTCATTGTCTCTGATACTGCTAAGCTTTCGCTGTTACAAGTCGACGAACCCAATGAAGCCCTATAATTGTCCCACACCTCTAGATTGCAACACACGTTTAATCCCTTATTTTCTGATCTCTCAGGCTATGATGGCTCCGGCAAGTGTCTATTAAATCCACTATTTGCTGTCCAGCATACAGGATAATCGGTATGAAAAACAAACAGATAAGCGATGAACAAATTTTCCATAACCCATTCATATTAGGGTCTTACATTTTATCGGGGACTAACCCATATGGAAGGATAAATTATTAATACATAGCACTATTTTGAGAATTTTATGACTGAATTCCCATTGATATCGTTGTGTTTAGCAATACCTTCAATTATTTTCCAAATTAAACTTTATTTTACAAGTTATGTTGAAAGTTGTCAGCCCATGCATGCACTCTCAATGCAAATGGGTTAAACTCCACCGCAGTATTGTGGAGCATAGATGGGAGAGGAAGGACTTGATTGAAAGTAGGTCAGCTACCTTGGAGTTGTAAAATGGGTGGGGCTGTAATTTGTGATACGACCCTTTCCGAATGACTTTTGCAGAGTTCCCAATGCTTGTCAATTCAACTTGCAATTGATTTTATACGCGCTGATTGGTTTGATATACCATGTCACATTCCTAGCATTCTATACCATACATTACATAGTCTTAAGGGCAAGGATCAAGTAATATATAAACTATTGTATCTTATCAGGGAGCGAATATCAGGTAAATGTAACTTGAGAACTGCCTATCTCATAATACGTACCCTAGCACATTTCATAAATTTTCCACTTGGAAATGTTGTCTAGTTGCCAAGATACTTTTAAATGAGATCTCTGTTTACCAAAATACGTTGTAGGCCATACCATTTTTGATCGCAAAATGGTACAGGGTTCCTTATAAAATATTCATTTATCATTTGTAACATATGGATGTGAAGTATGAATTCATACTGATGTGTGACCTCCACGTACTAACCACGCAGTATGTGGTATACTGGTGGTGGGCCAATGGTAAAGGCTGACCATAGATCAGCCAAGGGTTACCAATGGCCAGTGGTCAGGACGAGTAGATTGGTACATCTATCTATTTCTGCCTCGGATATGTCAGGAAAACAGGACATACACGTGCCTTAAATGTGTATATCTTGGAAAGATAATATACAGGTGTATTCTAATGGCGTAAAGATCAGGTAATTAGGTATAGGGTGTTGCCTTAACCATACTGGAGCGCTGACCCTTACAGGCAGCCTGAGAGATGCAGCATAGCTAATGGTTGCTGTATATTTCGACTCTGTCATCCGTCAGCGTGTTGACCTTCTTTTCTTTTCTGTGTTACAGTTCAATGGCATTGCAGTAAATACCCCTCATACGTGAACGGATTGCACATTATCTCTGTAAACAGAGGTGTCCCTTAAGAATTCATGAGAGGTGTCTTTATACAAACACAAATATATACATACATACATACACACACACATATTTATACACACACACACACATATATATATATATATATATATATATATATATATATATATATATATATATATATATATATATATATATATATATATACCTATCCATCCATACATACATCTATCGTCCACATTACAAAGGGTGGAGAGAGAGAGAGCATTTTAACTGAAGCTTAGGCATTTCCTGATTCTGTATACAAGGAAAATCAACTTCCCGTATTCCTAAATAGTCGATTTTTCATTGATGCAATACAATTTCCCGGGGAAAACCTCGGGACATCACTAACTTGATATAAGCATATTGTCTTTGGGCGGTATTCACTTTGAAGTGTTGTTATCGATGGCAGTATAAGGCGATACCTGTGTATGCTCCTTCTCCAGCGCCTCTTGAGGCATAACCTGTGGCAACGGACATTAGATATCCTGCCCTGTCCATCGCAGGCTTTGTTCCCTACCTACATACCCCATCGTTCACCCGGACCCCAGGCTACACAGTAATTGGTAGAGGGCAACTGCCAGGCCGCAGCCAGCCGGTATTTGGGTATAATAGGTCTGGGGTGACTAAATGGCCACTGTATGGGCGATTACCAAATATATAGCCACACTTGCTCATACCCTGCTGTAGGGGCTGCCTCCATGGCGAAGCGGTCTAGTGTATCGCGTAACAACAGCTCGTATGCCATTGCTAAACAGTATGGGGTGCCACCATAGCTGAGTGGCCTAGTGAATTACACACCTACTGCTCTCTCTCTCTCTCTCTCTCTCTCTCTCTCTCTCTCTCTCTCTCTGAGCTCTCTCTCTCTCTCTCTCTCTCTCTCTCTCTCTCTCTCTCTCTCTCTCTCTCGCTCTCTCTCTCTCCATGTTCCATCTGGTCGTAATCTTCTGAGATGCGCATACATTATAAAGAATACGCAATTTCCCGACTCTTATGATTCTTATGTTTCATTGTACATTGATGATGACATTGATAATGCTTATGTTCAGAAAGATGACCTTTATGAGAACGCATTGTCTAAGACGTATTTCTTTTTATCGTTACAGTTCCCTCTCGCAGAGACTCACGAGGTTCCGGTAAGGACGTTTATTATGGCCGGTCTTTTGCAAGCACCCAGCAAAGTTCCTACCCTGACCAGAGGGATGGGGGTTACTATGGTGACGGCGACGAACAGACATACATGGAAGAGGAGGTGCACGAGAATGTCACGAGATACCAGGAATCTCAGCTTCATGCTGCCTCGACATCCCGGGACAGGTCCGGCTATAACAATCGAACGACCCACAGCATGGGGAACCAACCTAAAGTCCAAATCACCGATGAATCAATCAAACAATCGATAAATATCGATCGCGAGGAAGAGGAGATCGATGGGAAATTATACCTGCAGCACGCCGACGGATCCGGGGCGGATGCTAGCGGATTGCTCAATTTTGATACGGTGGGGGAGAAGGTTAACATTGGTGTTAACAAAGGATTGGGTCAAATTGAGGTCAAGGTCAGATGTGAGAGAATTGTGCCCATGTTGGGGAACCCTGATATGTGGAAGAAAACTTCCGTTATTGTTACCCGTGTTATTGACATAGATCTTGGCTCTGACGAAAGACGGGCTGCGCTCAATGACCGCATTTTGAAACATGGAAAGCCTATGATCATGGGCTCGAGACAAGTCGGAAGGCATACACACATTACGCAGGAGAAAAAACTCAACACGAAGGAGACTTTCAATGTGTACAAGGCTCTCATGGGCATAGCGGAAAAAGACGACAAATCAAAAGGACTGATGGCGCCCTCTGCCTTCTCTTCCCAAACCGAGGCTCCTAACTTTGTGGGTGTGGATGATGACGACACAGCAAGCCAAATCTCAACAGCTTCAGATATCCTCTATTAAAACAAGAACACACCAGGTGGCGCCACTGTGGTCTGATTAGAATGCATCTTATTTGAGCGAAACTGAGAAAATGCATAAGTTTCACTTAGCATTTACATCTTACTTGTGAGAGAAGTGTCATTTGCTTATAACAAAAAAGACAAAATCGTCGTAAATTTAATAAAACCTAATTTTGATTGCTTCAAATAAGTGGCCTTAACAGAAATGGCATTACACGTGATCGGGAAATATGACGGCCATTACAACCGAGCACACCAAGCCGGCTCGGAAACATAACAGGACATAGGTGTTTTAAGAAAGCTTAGCTGCATAACCTGAAGTTTGGCGGAAGTTGACAACATTATCATTCGACGAAGCATCATATGCCGTTCCCGGATCCGGTTTGACGGATGATAGTTATTTTTTGGAGATTGTGGATACTGCGTTCTGAAATTCTTTCACACTAGGTCTATGCCTGGTCAGATCACGTGGCTTGCTTGGAATGAATGGAAATGTCTGAAGAAGGGAATTTTGTTTCAAGGTGCTAGCATTAACTTGAATTTCCTATTTGGGAGGTCAATTTATACTCTCAAATTGTGTAAATACTTTCACGTGCGTCTGTCTAGTATTTAGTCAGTATTTTCAAAACAAGAAAGAAACTTACTGTTGCTGAATTAGCGCTTTTTGCTTACAAGGGGTATTTTAGGCCATGCGATTTTGATGCATTAGTACCTGTTTGTATTATTCCGTATGACAGTCTATTAGAATCGCGATTAAAAAGCCCCATTTTGGGTATTGGGAGAGCAATTCTATGATACTCTTATAGGATCGTATTTAAGGATTACCCTGTATGGGTAGTGGCGTAGCATTAATATTCATAACTTCCAATACCAATACCGCTTTCGAATGAACAAAACCTTTTTAAGATATGTATATCTTAAGGATGTTCCTATACTTATTTTTGCAGGAATTGTTTTTATTGTGTAATAATAATAATAATAATAATAATAATAATAATAATAATAATAATAATAATAATAATAATAATAAGGTCGATCCTGATTTACCGGATGGCAAACAAACTCCAATATTGAAGGTATTTGAAACCATTAGTCTAGAGAGAAGGCTCCTTACAAAGCACAGTTAATTTGATTGATACAGACTAAATGCTAAACAGACACGTAAACGCAAGACAATTGGATTGCAAAACCATGTTATAACGTATGTTATTATCATTATTTGTTGAGAGCTTATAACACGTGTTATAAATGCTTCAGTTATAGACGATGACTTGTATATATGAACGCCTTGAAGGCTATATTTAAAGGAAAGTATCCATGACAGATTTCTAACAGGGTTTTATAGAAGGCCGCATTAACTTAAATATATATGTGTAACCTTGGTGTCTAAATCGTTTTTGGCTGTCATCTGAACCCAGCTGCCAATGTTAATGTTTGTATAGTACTTATTTTACAATAGTGTATACGTGTAACTGCTTTTATGGTGATACGTTAAGTATATTCAATGTACTTGTATAAATATATTTATTTAACTTCAGTACAATACTTTAGAGTTTGTGCCAATAGTTGCATACGCAATCATTTTAGCTCTCCGTTGCGAACGCGTTCCAATTCATTTCACTGATGACGTCACGGGCGTTACTAGTGGACGAAATTCAGCACACTAAGTTGAAAAATATGCTTGCTTTTTTGAATATTGTATGTAAAAAACACAAGAAAGTACATATCCAATCTATGAAAATAGTACAGTGGAACTCCTCGAGGTGACCACCCCTCTAGACTGACAACAATCTGCCAGTCGCAAACCTACCTTTTCCTATTACTGCTGTAGTAAAGGGAACCCTTAATAATTTGACCATTTCTGGCCGGTTGTCACCTTAGATGGGTTCTATTGTACTAATATATGGTAGCTTGAGTATACATTAGGTCAATAATTCGGTGCTTTGACTACGGTTTTTAACCCTTTTATACCTTAAGCGGCCAAACATAGAATGTGCTGTAATATCCCTTACAAAAGCATTTTAGAAACCATTTAAGGGAGAATATAACTAAATCAACAGTTCTTCAAATATTCAGCGCTTCATTATGAAGTTACTTTTATGAGTGTCATAAAACTGGACGGCATGTTTACGGGTACTTTTAAACCTGGTTGGGTTAAAGGTAATAGCTTCTGTATTGAATCCGTGTTTATGGGAAACTCATTTGTTCCCATCACCTATGTTGCTAAATTAAATGGTTAATTTTCTTTCATTTAACCGATACTACTATTTCGATTTTAGTCACTAAATTAGTAATTGGCTCCTGAAAATGACACAAAATGGCTATGGGACATAACAAAACATGATTTAAAACTCAAATCCACTCATTGAAGAATATTTGTTATTTGCTTCGACAGTTTTCAGTTTATGGCTAGTAGGCTAGTTCTGCTAATATTGCTAACCTACATTAGGTACGTTTTAGAAGTATGTTTTTGTAAAGAGTCCAGATGTACCTCATATTCTGTTTAACAGTTACTGTTGGTTTCTTCAAATACTATCGCTATATTCCACCATATATGGAATTTGATGACAAGGACTATTCGAAAATGGAAGAGGCTGCTTTTTGGAGCATATCGACATATCAATGTTAATTTCACCATTGCATTTTTAATGTAAAGGTTTTATAATCATCAAAATGATTTTACGTAGCAATTGTATACATAGTATATTGACCTTTGTATCAGGATACTTAATACTTAGATGCCAAAATGAATACACCTTATGGCGGATTGAATATTAACCTTCCAACTAATGTAATATCGATGTATGTAATTCTCATCATCAATTCTCTTAATTTTGACGTGGCCCAGTGTTTCTACATTCAAATACAAAGAATTTAGAATATGGCACAGTCAAAGATTTCTTTGGGTATTAAACAAGTCTTGATTTAAATCATTATTGATTGATATTAAATAGTTACTACAAATAGTTAAAACGGTAAAATTAAAAACGTATGTCCTCTTTTCGGAAATATTAGAAACAGAAACACCCGAAAATGAAAAATTAGGGAAAATTGTTACACGGAATAATTAGCCATTCTACAGTATCTTTTCGTATGATATATCCAATACATAACGACTAGGTTGTATTGTTTTGACACTTACAAAGGTATTTGCTATATAGCTACATTGCCACGAATAGAAATTCCTTTGCAGCTATTTCGACATGTTCATATGGTTTTCCATATAATGATATGGCAGTACATCAGCACAAACTAACCTTAACTTTCGTACTCATGAGAATTTCTCAAAAAGGTTTTCATGTGCAACGGTGTAACTGCCACGACACAAAATAATGTACTTATTGTACTCGAACAAAGGTCATCCCAGGTAAAGGTATTACCTGGTGATTTTATTTCTTGGACACCATACGGCTTCTTTTGAAGATACGAGTACATCAAATGGATGGTTTAATTGTGGTACTCTTCGGTTTTCTTTTTGAATTCGTTCTTGTTGTAGCATTTATTTATTTTCTCCAATAGTTAAAACCATACTTATATCTGTCAAAACTGCCTTTATTTTACGAAACTGAATAAACTTTATATAAAACTGTTATCTGTTTCTTAGTTCATTTTGGTTGATGTACGAATACAATATTGTATATCAGTTTTATTTGTTATAAATTATCACTAATTAGTAATTCTTATGCATACTCCGAGAACCACACCATGTAAATATTCTTCATGAAATCAAGAGCTATATTTGATTGTCAAGATTATGTTTTATGTTTGAGTAATATTCTCATGTGAGAGGAAATGGAAGTGCTACTTTGCTTGGACCTTTATCTCTGATATTAACAGGTAGCATAATAATTCTTGATACTATTTCCAATTCAGATTTCATACACTCATTGTGAGGAAGTTTTCCAGTGCCTTGTGGTTAGACAATGTTTTCCGTCGGGTACTCCGATTTCTTCAACCGTTTTTTAAGTGGCCAGTCACGAATTAGCCTAAATATGGTCGAAAAGGGGATGATGACGGTAATTCTAAATTTCAATACGCTCATTTTGCTAGATAGCATCTGTACTTGTGAACGAATGAAAACGACATTTTTGGGGCTCACATTCCTTCTACGTCACTGCTGGAGCCATTCAAAGGTTTCACCTCATACGAGGTCACAGGTCACGCGAGTATTCTTTCAGAACTTGTTTTCTTTTCTATTTTGGTCGCCGCTCACAAGCATCCAACTAAAAGTGGGCCATCGCTACACTACTCTCCTATTCATCAAGGCACGAACATATCAACATTTTTTTGCGGGACCTTTCCAGGTTCCTCAGTATACCTATTGCTAATGGTTGGATTAAACTATTCATGCGAGAGAGGTTTATCCTTTGTATATAGGCTCTTTCTCTCGTTCAAAAAAGCGAAAGATCTAGAAAACAAGCACGAATCCCTATCTTAGCATACCTGGAGTCTATCGTGCAAAGAGGGTGCAAAGTAAAATGTGTTCAGATAATGTTATGGGATAAAGTTGGACGTGTATTCTTCTGGAATGATTTGTGATTTATATACAACCTTTATATAAAATCCGCCTGTTTCCTTATTTGAGCTAAACCTGAAAAGCGATGAAACGAGCATTGACGTACAATTAGATACAATGCAAATGAGTCATTATGTCCAAGCTATAAGCAGTACCAACAATACACATGGATTATGATTGACGGAGGGTGACACATAACATATTTCCTCAAACCACTACTCTGTTGATTGTTTTGCATTTAATAATAGAAAGTAATAAAAACAAATACTAGTATGCTGTATTTGATTGATAGCATTTAACTTATTAGCTTACTCAAAACGGCAATGTGTGGATATGTTTGATTTTCCTAAATGACGCTTTCAAACCTAGAAGTGTACAGAAGGTGTACGTATACTCTTGGTATGTATATAGTTTCTGTTGAAATCAATGCATAATGCGATTTTTGCTAATTTGCAACGTACATTCAAAAGGAAAGTTAGACACTTGGAAATTTAGTGGGAACCTACATAATCGACCTGTAATGTAACATTTAACTTACCAGAGAAACATGGCTCGTCTTCTTTTAGCCCATTTACATCTGGAGCATTCACAATATTCGTACATATGGAAATATCTTTTATAATGAAGCACTATTTTGGGAATTATCTGAGTGAAATTCATTGTTCCTGTTAAGTTTAACAATTCCTCTTCAAATATGTAACACCTATTACTTTATTTGATGGGTAACATTCAAAGTTGTCAGATCATGTGTGCACTTAAGATTTTGATGGGTTAATCTGCAGAGCTAGATTATAATGCAATAGATCGTTTAGAGTATACGAACTAAACTAAACCCTTTCGACCGAAGCTCATGCCCCTTTGCTATCATACGTTGAAATGGTTTGTATATTTCAATAACTTCGTAAATTACACATAGGAGAGTTGTAGGTTGAGTATGTTAATTCACCGTCCTGGTATTTTCTTAAATATTTTGGCCCCATACATATATCCATTATCATAGTAAGTCTGTTTTGGTCCACTGTATGTATGAATGTAGTCTACATGTGTACAGTGAATCCCACATCTCCAATAACACCCGTAGTTCCATTGTTTGGTTTCGCATTGATTTGTGTACTTTACCTATAAAGATGTACTTAATACTAGACTACAGTCAGTACCAACGAGAGTGGTGCTATCGCCCATTTCGAGTTGGCATAATAATATGATTAATAACATTTTGGGCAATGACAGGTTTGATAGATATAGTGGGTATATTTTCTGATACATAGGAAAATGTAATGGTATCTGACCTATCCCCATGTTATATGGCTTAATTTTAGACGGGACTTATACCACGCTCAGGGGCATGTTAGAATTCGATACAAAATTTAATGATACGAATCGACAAAATTAAAGTGATATGTATTTTATTGTCTTATTATCACACATCATTAAATTTCGTAGTCTAATATTAGAGAAGGTATTACCGATTCACATTTAGAAAGGTTTTGATATTTCAGTTTACCTCGTCACTTAGGGTTATGAAGGTTATGTTATGGGTATTATTGTTTGTGTAATCAATTATCCAGTAACATATGTTGTTATTAGCATGTGATCATTTGTAAGGTATAGGATAAAGTGAGCTTTAGTCTTAGTACGACTTTAATGTTGCGTTGCTAGTTAAAATACTGAAGTTTCTTTTTTATACATTATACCTGGTAGGGTGTAAACACTCAAATAAACCTATTTTTACTCATTGGTATGATTACGTTATAAACAACCACCCTCATATTTTTTATAATGTATTTGTAGACAAGTCCCAAGGTATTTAGACGAACATTTAGTACTCTGTGTTACATACGTAGGACAACACAGCTCACAATATGCAACATATACACGTACAATGTATATGCAAGCGTCTCTCTGGAGTGATTTTGCCCATGCATATACTATTAGAGTGGTTACCCCGAACCTCACTCTAAAATACATCTGAAGATTGAATGATTATTAGCCACCTATAGAGCCAGGCTGAACTATCTGCTCATGGCCCTCGTATACAAAACGCATTAGTACCTGTTATCCTGAACACCTTAGAGTTGAACATTTCCATAATTTGACCAAAATCCAAATACCGCCCATACCTGATTTCGACTGATTATGAACCCCTCCATAACGTGCAAGTTGAACTGTCCATCTCCTTGACTGTAGGAGTTTTCTCTAGGCACTATATATGCTGCTCAAGGTGCACAGATTAACATATATTAGACACGTCAAGAGATTCCTTCAGATATTTGCATTAATGGAAATTAATCAAAAACAAGACACACGTGTCAGATACTAGTTTTAGACATGATTCTACCTATGACATACGAAATAAATCGATAAAGCTTTTAGTGTGGGAGAAGGAAAGGCATTTGGTCTTGGATGTCGTATCTATAGAATCTCTACAGCATGCCACACTGTTGAAAAGAGTCATTGGATCCACTTCTTCTTCATATGTAAAAAATAGGAACTATGATAATATAGTCTAGTCCTCAGCCATGTAAAGCTTTAAAGATAAAAAAGATGTGGCTATACAGTTCATCTGAAAGCGCATACATTGAAAAATAGTTTTGCACTTAAATCCTGCAAAGTTATGCCTGATTCCCAATTCTATTCACAAAACTTTTATAGCATTTATCATTTTATTCTATCACTTAATTTCAGGGTGGAAATGGGGAAAAGGTACAATGTAATGCAGACTGTATCTCTAAATGGGAAATATAATCATAAAAGGCCACACGTTTTGCATACGAAAATAACGGTGCCCTACTCATTTGGCCAAGAAATAGGTCACCTGGTGAGACAGGGGGATCAATGTCGGCTTGTTGTTTGCAGGAAAGTCTCGTAAAGGTGGCATATTTTCTTCCAGTCTAGTTAGCAAATGCACCTGGAAATCAATGTTCTGCAGGTATATACGTTGCAAGACAATGGCATTGTACCAGCAAACAACGCACGTCTGGGTTGTACGAAAACCTACCTCGCTGCAATATACTAGCATCCTGTGAGCCAATCACATGTCGCGTTAATCTTCACAATCCCAGAAATCTGCGACTCTTTGTCAAGCCTATCATCTTATGAGGAAACGCACAAACACATATGCACGCACCCGCGATAAACTATGTGGGTATGCCCTGATAGCCGAGTCCTCTAAGGTGTTATCATTGACTACTCACTGTCCCTCGACTTTGCCCGATTTCAAACCCTGCTCTACGAGTGTGATATTGTTGCCAGTGACTTCGGGTGTTGCCATGGTTATCGCCAGGGCACTACTGTTTATTCTACCATAGCAACTGGTTAGTCACGGTTTAAATAGCGACAATATGGCAGACAAGATGACGATAAACGAAATCCATTCCACGTTTTTTCAGTACAGTAATACCATAACGTTTCCAACCGTGGAGATACATCATTGATACCCCGATAATAGAGCCAGATAAACAGTATCTATTTTCCGTGATGGGTGAGCGCTATCTCGAGAAATTCAAAACAACCTGCTCTATTTCACAAGGGTTATTTTATGGGTTCAAAAGTGCAGAAAGGTGAATTGTACCTATAGGCTTAGATACATCATTCAGATTAATCTATCTCGTGATTGGCGTGCATAGTGTATTTACACACTAGCAGAGCACTCGTATTTGGTAATTCATATACACGTGTGAAGTATTGATTAAATCTAGGCATCTATTAGATAAGCCTAGGCATTTAAAAAGTAGCAGACCATACTCAGAAATGAAATTCATTACGGTCAAATTTGCTCTCAGACTATACTACATTTCTGAACTTGAAACTTGAAACTTGTCGTCAACATCGCTAATTACTTGCCAGTCAAGAACTGTAAACTGTTAATTGGCACGTAAAAGCGGTTATTCAATGTTATTGACTTGAATTCCTGTTCCAGATGCTGTAGATCGCGGACAAAGAATTACCTTGTGTGCCAATTACTTTTCAAGAGTACACTTACATGCGATCATTCTTAAAAGTAATTCTGAAAATGAACCTTAACAAGTGAGCTTCGATAAAAAACTATTGTTTGCTTGAGATTTGAAATACTCTATGTTTTACGAAGAGAAACACAGGAAATATTGCATTCAGTATCAAAAAAGTAATTGGGCAAAAAATGATATTCCTAGGCACCAAGACATCATCATCAATCAGATAAACCTCCCCAGTATACCCTTCAGTTGACTTCTGATAGATATAAACTCTTAATTTATGTATCAATACAGCAAAATCAAGTTTGGCACTCCGAGGTTAAGTTCCTAGGCATCACTTTTGGGAAATATTGCGGCTAAATCGAGATTAGCTATAGTTGTTTGTTATGGGAGCTATATATATATATATATATATATATATATATATATATATATATATATATATATATATATATTTTAAATTTTAGTGCATTCAACCAATTTGTTGTGCACCTGATTTTTATTCAAACAACATATATATAAACATAAAATAAATAAACAAGACAACACAAAAAAACATATACCATTATACAATCCCTGGTATATTTTGTGTATACATATTGTGGAAAAATAGAACATTTACATTATTGGAAAAGATACATTCTAAGATCTCACCATTTTTCTCCAGATCGGGGCCCAAAAAACCCTGAAAAATTTGCGTTTGCCAGTTTTTTCAGCATTAAATTTTTCTATTTTGAATTGTGATTTAAGCATGGCTAAGATTTGAATCAGAGTAGGAGGTTTTGATTTTTCTTTGTTTTGAAAAATAGCGATCTTGGTAGTCAGCAGGATTCTATTAACTACAGCATCCAGTCTTGGATCATCCAAAATAATTTGTGAGTCACTAAAGTACTCAAAATTAAACCCTTGTGAATTGAGCCAGTCAATAATATCCTGCCAATTGCCTGTTGTGAGGTCACATTCACAAAAAAGATGTAAAATTGATTCGTTTTCGCTGTTGCAAAAACTGCAGAGAGGTGATTCAAATATTTTGTATATAAATAACTTTGAGTTTGTGGCCAATACCAGATGTAGAATTTTATATTGAAACATTTGCATCCATCTGATCCCCCTATCATCCCACTTCTTGACGAATGGTAGGTTTATCATTGGATTGAACCATATTGGTAAATGTCTCGGGTTGACCTCGTCGTCATCAACATAGATCTGTTCAAATTGTTGCAAAGCAATGACCACAGATGCCCAGGGTTTCTGACATTGTTTAAAATTGTTTTCAAATAATTTTTTCCATATCTACACACTTTGTCAATACCATATGATTCTGGGATGATTTTCCAGACATCATTGCAATTAAGCAAACGTTTCAACCACTTCACTTTCAAAGTTTTTTCAAATCTTTCAATTTTCACCATTCTTAAACCTCCGTCCTTGTATTCAAGTTCCAAGGTGGTTCTTTTTATTTTGGGGGGTTTCCCCTTCCAGAGAAAATGGAGAAATTTCTTGTTGAGTTCTCTCACAAAGTTTTTAGTAGGTGAGGGTAATGAAATAAAAAGTAGTTTTGACAATGCTAGCCTTTTGATGATCAAAACTCTGCCCACTAGGGTCGTATTTCTGCGACTCCAGCTGAGCAGTATTTTGTTCATCTCAGCTGATGTTTCTACACAGTTCTGCTTCACTATGCCTTGCAAGTCTCTAACATTATATGAAATCCCGCGTGCCACGAATTCGTGCACCCAATCAAGTTCAATTTCATGACAGATGGTGTCTTCGGAAAACCTGTTACTTCCTACCCAGACTGCTTTAGTCTTAGAGACATTGATTTTTAGACCTGATGCTTCTTCATATGTTTTAAGAATGGAAATAGCCTTTCTTAAAGAGTGCTTTGACCCGTTTAGGAAGAGTGACGTGTCATCTGCAAATTGTGTCAACTTTTCTTCAAGATCCTTAATATTGTAACCCACAATGTCTGGGGAGTTTATAATTCTGCACAGAGGATGAAGATGTAGGGGGATATCGGATCCCCCTGTCTACATCCCCTCTGCAGAACAAATGGGTCAGACAAAAAGCCACTTTGAGAGACTCGTGATTCCGGATTAAGTTGCATCATATACACCCATTCCCTTATACATTGAGGGAATTCAAATTCCCTGAGTGGGAGATGGATGAAGTTCCAGGCTATCGAATCAAATGCTTTTTGGAAATCGATCAATAAAAGTAAGCCTGGGACTTCTCCCTCCTCACACTCGTACAAAAAATCATAGATTTCCCTTGTGCAATCTGCTATGTTTCGCCCCTGTATAAAACCTTTCTGTTGAGTCTTAATAATGTGTGGGAGAATGGGTTTTATTCTGTTGGCAATACAGGTTGAAGCTAATTTGTACGAGGAATTTAATAGGGAAATCGGCCTCCAGTTATTAAGGAGTTTTCTATCTTTATCGCCTTTAGGAATGCAGGTAATCACTCCCTGAGACTGTGAGGTCGAAAAAGATGTGTTTCTAAAGTTCTCATTAAGTGCTCTCAACAGAAAAGGCCCCAGTTTGTCCCAGAAAAGTTTATAGAATTCGACGGGAAATCCGTCAGGGCCTGGGCTCTTGTTGTTCTTAGAACCGTTGTTTGAAGTGCTCTGGGATCACATTTAATCCTGATATGTCTAGCCATTCCATTGTCTTTTCTAAAGACACTGTTCTGGGTTGTTTGGAGTATAGGGTTTGATAAATTATTTAAATATAGTCCAGAATCTCCTTTTGATCGGAGATACGGGATTTATCGTCTCTCAACAGTTCTTTTATTGTTTTATTTACGAAGTTGGACTTTTCTTGTTGTAAAAAGAACTTTGTTGATTTCTCACCCTCTTCCACCCATTGTGCTTTTGCCCTTAATCTGACCCCTTCTATTATTGGTTCTCTAAGAGTTTGTAATTTCTTGTTTGCGTCTTTCAATTCCTCTTCTTTCAAGTCTCCCGCTTGCCCCGGCCACGGTGAGAACCTGGGCATTGGCGACAGTCAACTACATGTAGCAGTCAGTGGCAACACTTTAGGCCACTTTACCATCAGGGCAGGCCTTGATACTGATACATTCAGACTGATAACCGCCCTATTCCTATTTAAACAAACCTTTAAATCAAATCCATTCCTTCACTAGATTGCTGTACGTATACATTCTGTATACATGCATACCCTTAAGACGAAAAAACCATACACCCTGTGGTGATCTACTTTTGATATACTCGAGATAGGACACCGTATTGCGCCTCATACCAATTAACACGACGTGTAAACCTCTAATCTTTGGTTTTGTTTTACCAAACTAGAGACCATTTATCACAAATAATTGAAACAAGCGAAAAAGAGGACAGCGTTTTAATCTTTGACACATGTGTCAGTATTGGATTACAGATAATCACTTATGGTATCAATGTATGCTGGTACGTCAAAAAATAAACTTAACAAATAATACGAAAGTGTAACATGACGACATATAGACTTCTTTTTGGATATCCTTGGTGCAGCAATGTTTAATTTCCTTTTTGCTAAAAGATAGCAGTATATGGCGCGCTAGTCGGTTAAACTTAACTTGTGATAGACAGGCCATAGTTAACATTCTTCACGGTATTTGATTGAATATCTATATTTCTTCTAAATGCGTAACACTTGATCAAAAAGTGTAGTTCACCTAAATGATTAAACTTTTGTTTGGATAATTCATATTTCATGAGTTCCTTATAATATATGATTTCATGATAATGATTTATCAATGTGCATGAATCTAGCTTCTAACCATTATTCTAACCTTCTTATTCAAAAATGATATTTTATTTTTCAGATTGTTTTTATAATTAGGATGATTCTTTTAAGGACTCATAGTATATAACGTACCTACATGTAGTTATCTATTTTTAGGTAATCATTTCTAGCGTATAGAATGACATGCATACCGTGACAGTGATGTGTAAATCATTTTCTATTGCTGTATCTTTCCTATGTTTACTTATTTTTATGCGGGGTAACATTTCAGTTTCACTGTGGACACAGATATAAATCGGACCACCATAGGCATGGGTTACTGTAGTTGGAAACATTGACACAAACCCACTCAGCCACTTATATCATATATCCGAAAATTTCCACAATTGCCATGGTCTTCTAAACGTGTTGAGCTTATACATTTTACCTTTGTGATATTTTTATCTTGTAGAAACAGGACACGTGCTTCTTACTACTAGACTCTTAAGTAGTAAGTCGTTATATAGTAAGTTGTATGAAAGGCGGAAATTCTATCCAATTTACCATAAATATGTAGGAAACTTGGTTTGAGTCGTTTAGCCATGGTTTACTGTGCTTTGGTATATAGAGTTGGCGAATTCCTTCAAGAGGGACTGAAACTAAGTTTATATCTCATACTTGTAGCATAACCGATGTATTTGAAAGGTAGTTTGCTAGGAAATCTCTACTATAAGTTCCCTTTATATTTTAACAAAACCACTTGACTTAGAAGGTTTCAATAGTTTGCGAAATAGAAAGTTTAAATGTGATTTCGTTCCAAAAAGAAGAATGCTTAAAAACGACAAAAATATGTTTATATCAAACGTTCGTTGCAAAACTGTAATGTCGTTGCAAAACTATAAAATGAAATCTCTATGCATCTAACGTAAAATACTTTTGTTTATCCAAATACATATACTTTACCGTGTTGCATGGAACGTAATTGTTTACCCCTTGTATACCATAGCCGTGTGCCTTCGTAAACGTGTATCTTGATTTCCCAGTGCATGATATATTAACGATTGATGTTTACTGAAAATCATGGAGCTCCTTGAATGGTGTGGTCAAAGAATTGAACAGTTGATTTCAAGGGCTAACGTTTAAGCGAAATGAGCATTAATCGGATATGTATGTTTTAACACTTTCACACTTTGCCCACCATAAGAGAGGCATCGCCTTTCACAAAACAGGTTTCATAGGTGAACACATCTATTATACCGCAACATGGCTTTATTCCAGTGTCCAGATACCTTAATTCATACGAGTATGTGAGATGATGGCTACAATTGTATCGCATGCTAGTATGCTTTAAGTGCATGATCACATGCTTAATGGACACACTGCAAATGGTAAACAATCTCGAATGTGTGACCTGTATGCACTGGAGTCTTAATATTACGTGCAATGTCTTGGTATAGGAAGGGAAAGGGGCAGCATGTATTGAAATATTGACAATAAAATGGAAATGTATGAATGGAAATATTCACTTCTGTCTCCAGAAGATGTGAGCAAGAACCTCACAATGTATATTTTGGATGGTCGACAAATATATATATATATATATATATATATATGGTATAAGTGATAAGGGGATTGCGATGTCCTGGTGTATTACAGGTAACGCGATTACATTACTGGGTCGTACTTTAAGGTGTTGAAATAAAGGACAGGGGTTGGCTTATTCAAAGGTGTCATTTTAGGATGCTTCCAGCGGATTCTCAACCCTCTTATTACGTCGATCTGATTTTTGACATACTGTGCAAAGTTAGTTTACGTTTTGTAGCTTTAAGAGTTTGCCAAACTTATTTTTGTGTCTTAATTATTGATTCTATTTATCATATTTGGAGTATTTCTGTTTACCTCGCGTGACTAGGTTTTCATCCATTTATCTCTGTTAATGTATATATATGGTCAATGAAGATGCATACTACATACATACACACCAAAGACACAACCGAGTAGAATTGTCTTAACTAAATAACTGTCAATATTCAACCTCCTTCATGTATTTTGAACGTTCAATATACTTCCTTTTACTTTGATGAAAATGCTATTTAATGACGCATGCGATAGAAGCAAGTACAGAACCCTGACCCACATTTAAAGTTTTCACTCCGCCTAAATAGCCAAACATATCGACATAATACATAGCATTTGAAATGTGATAGCATCTTACTTCCACCACGCAGACGCTGGTATCAGATAAAACACAGGGAGGTTTAGAAAAGATGGAGACATTGATATGCACACACACAACTCGAAATGACATGCTTGGGAAGATAGCTTTAACAGGTGCTGCCCTCTTTGGTTTATATCAGAACTAAATCTAGGGCACGAGTCTCCCCTGCATACAGTTTGTATTTAGCAGCAAATTATGGCTATACGTTTTTCATAAGACAACAGCTTCCAATTTAGTAGATGAATGTAATACGCAAATTGACTATATCGAAGGAACATAATAAACATCATAAACATATTTTAGGACAAAAAAATCACAAACTAAAAAAATCACAGAGAGAAATTGGAACTAAATTACTACACTCAGATACTGTATCTAACCGGCAGGCTAGTAACGACTTGTCAGTTGCAAGGCACGATAAGATAAGTTCCAAAGTTCATGATATATATAAATATATATATATATATATATATATATATATATATATATATATATATATATATATATATATATATATATATATATATATATATATATTTGTGTGTGTATATATATATGTATATATATATGTATATGTATATATATATATGTATATATATATATATATATATATATATATATATATATATGTATATATATGTATATATATATATATATGTATATATAAGTATATGTATGTATATATATATATATATATATATATATATATATATATATATATATATATATATATATATATATATATATATATATATATATATATATACATGTATATATATATTATTAGTTATCAACTGTTTTGGAGTATGATACAACTTATATCTCGCAATCAGAGGGCTGTATCACCCGAGGCGAATTTATCTCATGATTGCCCCTCGACATCTGCATAGGTAAAATAAAAATGAACATACATACATAAATACAATTTGGTTCTAGCAGCAGAGCATTGTCTGCTACTGGGGCAGCCATCCTGCAATGTTTGGTAGAATCGGTGATTGCATCATGCACTTAGGGGGTAGGGAGAATTGGGAATTGCATCATGGGCATAATTATCTGATGCAATGCTCGACTCTCCCTAACCTAAAAAGCAGCTGGTTAGTATAAGAATACTGGGAGGTTAATATAGGATTCTGAGAGGTTAATACAGCCTCATATTAACCTCCAATTGACCAATCAAAAGCCTAGAATTTTGCCAATCATGAGATAAATGTATATATATATATATATATATATATATATATATATATATATATATATATATATATATATATATATATATATGTAATGATTGTTATGTTTTCTTTTCTATAATTAGCTATCTGAGTAAGGTGCTGCCCTCTATACTTGAAATGTTTAACCCTTTGTTTCTTATGCGTAATGAATGTGGTCAAGCCTCCTTTTGGTTCAAGCTCCCTATACTCACTGACCAGGGGTGTACTGGTCAGACCACTTTTCACTCTCATGATGATAACATGTGGCAGTGAGCTGAGCAGGAATGAGTCACACACTTATACAATTGAAGTAGAGAGAGAGCAAAGAGGTATGTAACACTTAACAACTATGTATGAAATAAACTAAGCTCAGCTATGTGTACCTATATGTATGCTATATGTGATATGGTGATATTTGTCAGTAAATGTATTTGTCAGTAATTTATAGTGACATATGTATGGAATTCCAGTGTTTGCTACTTGTATATGTAACGTGAATATCTGCAATGTTGTGTTAAATAGTAAGTGTTTTTTGTCTACTTTGTTGCAGTTTTCACGGAGTTCAATAAAATGATGACTGCTCCAGTAGAAGCCTTTGTGTTTTTCCATCCCAGTAGCTGTTGACCCTACCTACTGCAATAGTGAAAACTCTACTTTCATCTGTACTGCTGTGCGACACTGAATGGTAGAAGCCTGCTCAACACTGAATGGTAATGCCACATCTTCAGGAAGGATAAGAAACTCCAGGAAAGTGAGAAAGACAATTCTGGGCCACTCCTGCCTGCTAGAAGACTGCAAGCCAGAGGTCGACGCCCATAGGACTGCTTGAAACACAAGGTATCAAACAAGACATTCTCAGTATATATTGAATTGAACTCTTAAAGCAGGACTGCTTTAGAACTGAGAATTAATTGCCTTGGACTGCTTGACTTAAGCAGTTTTGAAATTTGAGACACTTCTATGCTAGGCATGTTGCATATGGAATCTTTGTATCTTATATGTGTGATATTGTGTTCCTATACCTATATCGATGTGTGTGACTTTGAGAATAGCGCTACTTTGCGGTGGTGTAGGAATACTACTACAGTGCCTATGAACATTGTGTCTTTTACAAATACAACTATGGCTTCAAATGTGATTCCACCAATATCTGACCCAACTATGAACACTGCGGACTCTCTCCCAGAGGGAGCCACTGGTGGTGATGTAAGAGTACGCTCATATTCAGACAAAGGTTTGGAATATCAAATTGATTTAAAGCAACAGAATTTAAGAAGCAAAATCACTGCGTGGCGCCGTCGTGCTACACGTATTGAGCGTCTCTTGTCTGAATCAAAGGATATAAATGCCTTAAAAAGGGAATCTGGTTTTCTGAACAGAGAAATGAATGATGTGAATGAGGCATATGAAACTTTAAATGAATTACTGACATTGGGATCTAGGAATGGTGAAGAATCCCAGAGATATGAGTCTATTGAAGGTCAGAACTATCAACTCCTTAGGAGGATTACTGAATGTATAAATGAAATGGAAGGGAGTGAAATTCGCTCTAGAGTTTCAGGTAGATCCAATCGTAGTCATCATTCCTCTCATAGATCGAGATCATCTCAACTTTCAACTGCTTCTAAACGTGCTGACGCAGCTGCTCAGGCAGCTGCCCTCAGAGCTAAACTCAAATATATAGATACTGAAGCCAGACAGACAGCCGAATTAGAAAAGCTTAAGACTATGAAGGAAATTGACATGGCTCAGGCTAAGGTAGATGCAATTTTGAAAGTTGAACAGGATTTGAACACCTCATTTGATATTGAGGATAAATCTCTACTTTCAGATACAAAACAGAAATTTGTAGAGGATTACGTACTTGCTCAGTCAAGTGTTCAGGTGCCTGTTACTTCATACTCTCAAACTGCTGAGATCTCTAAAGAACCAGCCTCTGTAGAAGTCAAAATGTCTACTTTTCAGCCTACGCTTATACAATCTGAACCGGTTCCTCAATCTACAGATATGTTTAAACCTAGTAGAACTCTAGACCCCTATGTGAATGAATTTGTACCAAAATCCAAAACTACCTTTGCAGGACAACTTAGTGGGTTGAATACTCAGAGCACATGGGTGTATCCCGCAGGAATACCTGTTGTTACTACAATGCAAAATAGTCAACAGAGTAAACCTGTAGGAATGAGTGCAGAGCAACAGCTTTTAAACCTTGCTACATCCTTTGCTGAGCAAGTAAATTTGAATCGCCTGCCTCCCCCAGAGCCGAGTGTTTTTGATGGAAATCCATTAAAATACCCTGGCTGGAAAAGTGCATTTCAAACCTTAATTGATCAAAAAGGAATTCCCTCTTCTGAACAAATCCACTACTTGAAAAAATACCTTAGTGGTCCTGCAAGGGAAGCAATTGAAGGATATTTTTTGTTGGCAACAGAAGATGCTTATGAAGATGCCAAGAGGTTACTGGATCAAAGGTATGGGGACCCTTTCGTAGTAGCGAACGCTTTCAGAGACAGATTAGATTCATGGCCAAAAATTCCCTCTCGTGACGGAGAAGCTCTACGGAAATTTTCGGACTTCCTTAGACAATGCGAAACTGCCATGCAGATTACAGGTAGTTTAAGCATACTTAATGACAGTCGTGAGAACAGAAAGATTCTGGCAAAATTGCCTGATTGGCTTGTCTCTAGATGGGGAAGAATTGCCGCTGCGTCTAAAGAAAATGGAAGAGGGTTTCCCCCCTTTAGTGAATTTAGGGCGTTTATGGTAAATGAATCAAATATCGCCTGTGATCCAGTGACCTCCCTACAATCGTTGAAAGGTAATCAACAGGATGAGTCCATTAAAAAGGGCAAAAGTGACCAGGGTAAGAAAACCTATGGTGTGAGTGCATTCGCTACAGAAACAAATGAAGGTTCTCGACAAAATTTCCAAAAGGTTAATCCTAACTGCATTTATTGTCATAAAGAGCACCCCCTTGATGAATGCAAGGTATTCTTATCTCGACCTGTGAGTGAAATTAAGGCCTTCATAATGGAAAAGGGTCTTTGCTTCGGTTGTTTGAAGCGTGGTCACAGATCTTTCACATGTCGGAATAAGAGTAAATGCAAAACTTGCCAAGAGTCCCATCCAACAGTATTACATGGCAATCTCTATATGTTCAAAAATGAAGTACCTAAAACTGAGACAGCAAAACCTATTCAATCTGGTCAGGATCAAAACTCAACTTTACCTAAATCAGTGAGTAACATTAGTGTTTGTCATCTCAGCGGAACTAGTGAAATTTGCAAAAGTTCACTTATACTTCCAGTTTGGATATCTCACCGTGATGCTCCAAATCACGAAAAGTTGATATATGCCATGTTGGATACTCAATCCGACACTACTTTTATTCTTGACCGTACGTCTGATGAGCTGAACATTGAGGGTTCAGACAGTATGCTTTTACTTTCTACTATGGCCTCAAAGAATAAAAGGATCAGCTGTAAACGGTTTGAGGGATTAATGGTTAGAGGTTTTGATAACTCCCAGAAAATCCCCCTCCCAATTACTTTTTCTAGGAATATGATTCCATCCAACCGTGCCCACATTCCTAACCCTGATATGGCAAGAAAATGGCCTCATTTAGAAGAGATCGCCGATAGATTGATGCCTCTTAACACGTGCGAAGTGGGCCTCTTGATTGGCTATAATTGTCTGAGGGCTCTATTTCCTCAAGAGGTTATTGCACCAGTCAATGGTGGACCCTACGCACAGAGGACTGATATCGGTTGGGGAATCGTAGGGATCGTAGACTCAAAACAATGCAATGAATCTGACTGTGATCCTATCGGAATCAGTCATCGAGTTCTTGCTTGTGAGGTACAGGCTCCGGTTACTTTTGATAAGAATTGGTGCCGTGACCAGGATATGACATATGATAAGTATTGGTGCCTTAGTGAACAGGAGCTTTTCAATGAATCAGATCTAAAGTCTTTGAAGTATTTGGAACAGGAAAGTGTTCAGTTTTGCCTGAATACATCTACCCGAGAGGTATCTCCTTCAGAGATTGTTAGATTGTTTGAAATGGATTTCATTGAAAAGGGGCCCAATGAGGTTACTTACTCGCAAGATGACCTTCAATTCCTCTCTATTCTGAGAGACGGAATTCATCAGAAAGAAAATGGCCATTATGAAATGCCGCTGCCATTCAAATCATCAGAATTTATTCTCCCGAATAATAAGATCTTGGCACTCCATCGCCTTAAGAATCTGAAACGGCACTTGAAACGTGACATGAAGTACAGAAATGAATATACCACATTCATGCATGACCTATTAGACAAAGGGTATGCAGAAAAAGTGCCTGAATCTGAGCTTTTTGGGAAAGATGGGTGTATAAACTACATTCCGCACCATGGGGTGTATCACCCAAAAAAGCCAGATAAAATTAGAGTCGTTTTCGACTGCAGTGCAAAATATAAAGACGAATCCCTAAATGACCACCTGCTTCATGGCCCAAACCTTACGAATGCATTGGTTGGAGTTTTGAGTAGATTTCGTCAAGAACAAGTTGCTTTTATGTGCGACATAGAAGCAATGTTCCATCAATTCCATGTTATTCCTGAACATCGGGATTTCCTGCGTTTTTTGTGGTGGGAGGATGGAAATTATGAATCTGAGCCAGTAGAATTTCGTATGACTGTACATTTATTTGGAGCTGGATCATCTCCTGGCTGTGCCAATTTTGGCTTGAAACAGACAGCTACAGATTATGAGAAAGATTATGGGTCGAAAGCGTCCAATTTTGTACATAGAAATTTCTACGTAGATGATGGGTTAAAATCAGTACCCAATGAAAGTGAAGCTATCGAACTGATTGACAAAACGAAAGCACTATGCAGAAAGGGAGGTCTCAGATTACATAAATTTATCTCAAACTCAAAGCATGTTATGATGGCCATTCCTCCTGAAGATTGTTCTAAAGGAGTCAAAGATCTTGACCTGGCCCGTGACATGCTTCCGATTGAAAGGGCCTTAGGGGTTAGTTGGTGCGTAGAGTCAGATACCTTTCGATTCCGCATCACGCTCCAAGATAAACCTCTCACAAGACGAGGGATCTTATCAACCGTGAGTTCCATTTATGATCCGCTTGGGTTTTTAGCTCCGGTTGTCCTTGTAGGAAAGCAGATCCTGCAAGAAATGTGCAGCGACAACTCAGAATGGGACACTCCATTGCCAGATACTCTCAGATCCCGCTGGGAACAATGGAGAAATGACCTGTTTCTTCTTGAGACCCTCAAAGTACCTAGGTGTTTTAAACCAGAAAATTTTGGAGAAGTAAAATCAGCTGAACTTCACCATTTTTCTGACGCCAGTACTAACGGTTATGGCCAATGTTCCTATTTAAGACTCAAAAATGCTGAAGGCCAAGTGCACTGTGCCTTTGTCATGGGAAAAGCTAGGGTGGTTCCCCTAAAACCCATAACTGTTCCCAGATTAGAACTTTCAGCAGCCCTATTGTCTGTGAAAGTCAGTGCTAATTTAGAACAAGAACTAGAGTACACTGACGTGAATGAGATATTTTGGACAGACAGTCAGGTTGTTTTGGGATATATTAACAGTGACACTAAACGCTTTCGAGTGTTTGTTGCTAATAGGGTCCAGCAAATCCGTGACCGTACACAGCCAAATCAGTGGAGATATGTCAAAACCGAAGAAAATCCTGCTGACGATGCGTCACGGGGTTTAAGTCCTAGAGAGCTAGTAGACCATTCTAAATGGCTGACTGGCCCTGATTTCTTATGGGCAGATGACATTTCTCTGAACACTGAGTCAGTTGTTCCAGAACCAGCCCAGGAGGATCCAGAACTGAAAAAAGTTCAGGTGTTGACAACTCTAGTAACCGAGTTTCCTCCATACTTTGAACCAGAGCGTTTAGAGTACTTTTCTGACTGGTTTCGGGCAAAACGAGCTCTAGCCCTGTGTTTGAAGCTCAAATCTAGATTACAAAACCATTTGGTGCAGGATTCAAATGTTTCATCTGCAGACCAAACGTGTATTACAGTAGCAGATTTGTCTGCTGCAGAGATCGCAATTATCAAAATTGTTCAAAGTAGAGCATTTGAGGATGAAATCAAATATCTTTGTGCTCTGAACAATTCCGATCTCAAGCCAAGTGATAGATTTTTGAAGAAGTCAAGTTCACTGTACAAACTTGATCCATTTCTCGATGAACATGGTGTTCTACGAGTTGGGGGTCGTTTGAAGAGGGCAAGTTTCTCCAGTGAATTTAAACACCCTGTTATTCTCCCGAGAAAGAATCATGTTACGGACCTTGTGATTGGCTATTGCCATCAACAGGTTGAACACCAGGGTCGTGGTATGACAACTGGTAAAATAAGAGAGAACGGGTTTTGGATCATCGGGTGTAGTTCCGCAGTATCGAAATATATCTACAAATGTGTGAAATGTAGAAAGATACGCCTCACCACTCAGAACCAAAAAATGGCTGATCTCCCCGAAGATCGACTCGAGCCATCCCCACCATTTGTATACTGCGGGGTTGATTATTTCGGCCCATGGTACGTCAAAGAAGGACGTAAAGAACTAAAACGCTATGGGTCACTATTTACCTGTATGACTTCCCGTGCCATTCACATTGAAGTCTCTAACGAGTTGAGCACTGATTCATTTATCAACGCTCTTCGACGCTTTTTGGCGATTCGGGGACCAATCAGACAACTTCGTTCCGATAGAGGTACCAATTTCGTCGGCGCGAAAAATGAACTCCGAAAAGGACTAGGTGAAATAGATGAGAGTCGCATAAAGCAATTCCTTCTAGAAAAGGGATGCGACTATATTGAGTTCAAAATGAACATTCCCCATGCCAGTCACATGGGTGGAGTGTGGGAGCGACAGATCCGCACTGTCCGTAGCATTTTGTCCTCCATGATGGATCAGGACGGGCTGAATCTCGATGATGAGTCACTCAGGACTTTCATGTACGAGGTTTCTGCTATTGTAAATAGCCGCCCGCTTACAACAGATAATCTCAATGATCCCATGTCTTTAGAACCTTTAACCCCAAATCATTTATTAACAATGAAATCGAAGGTTCTACTTCCACCCCCCGGTCAGTTTGAACCATCTGATATGTACTCACGTAAAAGATGGCGTCGGGTCCAGTACCTAACTGACAAATTTTGGAATCGGTGGAAAATAGAATATTTGACAAGTCTCCAACCTAGGCAGAAATGGGTCTCACCTAAACGAAATATCCAAGAAGATGATATTGTGATTGTTAAGGATGATGATCTGCCGAGAAACCAATGGAAGTTGGCCAGAGTTGTTGAGACGTCATGTGATGCTGATGGACACATTCGCAAGGTCAAGCTTGCCATGGGTTGTCCATCACTTGATTCAAAGGGCAAACGTAAAACCCCAGTGATTTTACTAGAGCGCCCTATTCAGAAATTGATTCTTCTTGTTGAGAGTCAGAATTAGCTCGGTTCCCTACGAGGGGCCATGATATATATTAAGAATTGCAAATTTGATAACTGTATTGTTTTATAATATAAGATGTTTGATTAGACCAGATTGAAAGGTATATATTTGGACTAAATGTGTTAATGATCAACACTTTCATGCTATAGGGTATTTGTTAAAAAGAAATTGCAACATACTCTATACTAAGAAAATGATTTGAATCATTTTGAGGGGCCATGTAATGATTGTTATGTTTTCTTTTCTATAATTAGCTATCTGAGTAAGGTGCTGCCCTCTATACTTGAAATGTTTAACCCTTTGTTTCTTATGCGTAATGAATGTGGTCAAGCCTCCTTTTGGTTCAAGCTCCCTATACTCACTGACCAGGGGTGTACTGGTCAGACCACTTTTCACTCTCATGATGATAACATGTGGCAGTGAGCTGAGCAGGAATGAGTCACACACTTATACAATTGAAGTAGAGAGAGAGCAAAGAGGTATGTAACACTTAACAACTATGTATGAAATAAACTAAGCTCAGCTATGTGTACCTATATGTATGCTATATGTGATATGGTGATATTTGTCAGTAAATGTATTTGTCAGTAATTTATAGTGACATATGTATGGAATTCCAGTGTTTGCTACTTGTATATGTAACGTGAATATCTGCAATGTTGTGTTAAATAGTAAGTGTTTTTTGTCTACTTTGTTGCAGTTTTCACGGAGTTCAATAAAATGATGACAGCTCCAGTAGAAGCCTTTGTGTTTTTCCATCCCAGTAGCTGTTGACCCTACCTACTGCAATAATATATATATATATATATATATATATATACATATATATATATATATATATATATATATATATATATATATATATATATATATATATATATATATATATATATATATATATATATATATATATATATATTTGCCTTTCCATATGAGTTATTTGTAATTCGCTGATTCCCAGATTTGTGGATGATTTCAGAAAGCAGAGGATAATTGATACCGCGCACAGTGAAATCCAGTGAATGCCATATATGGGCTCATGTGACTCTTTTAACCTCATTCAGTCAATTTTGACATGCGCCCACGCAACCCCTATTAGAGCAATGGTTAAGGAAGGGCTGATTTGTTGGTGCTGCCACCTTTTTGAGATATGAAATACCAAAGCAAAGTACAGGCAAGGGTGCACTTGCACTTGCATTCATAATAATGTTAAGATGACCCAAAAAAGATCCAGAGTTTTTCGGAACTAGGGTTGGATGCCATGTGTCGGCAGTAGAATGGGTGTAGTAAGGGGGGGGGGGGGGGGGGAGGTTGACTGTAACGTGTTCGTGTTCGGCGTTCATTTACACTACAGGTCTGTAGTGTAAATGAACGCCCGCTACGCGTCGCCACCGTCGCGTATTATGATATTATAATTACTTGTGACGTCATCAAAACTGTAAAATCGCTAATTTCACTGATTTAAAAAAGGTTATTTAATTTCCTAAAAGTGTATTCTTAGTACAATTGGTCCATTGAATGTATCCATGCTGTTTGACCAAGACAGATTGGACGCTATCATACATAACTGGAAGAACCAAGTTTTCAGTAATAAAACAATCCATGGCGTTCCGCGAAGTGCATTCGACGTGTTTGAAGCCGCCTATCGGCGGGTTACGGAACCTCGCGTCGAGGGTTATATCAAGCATCTTGAGCATGGACATAGATTTAGATTAGGAATGGGAGTTTCTATTACCGTTGATATTTCTGCCAAAAAGGCATATCGTGACAAACAATGGGTTTTACACGATAATGGTCATTTTCTCACCAATAACACATATTTCAGTCTTGAAATGGTAGGGAAAATGGCGATAAACGAAATTCCGAACTGCTGGATTTGGCCTTCCAAACTTTGCATAGAACTAACTCTATCAAAGGCATGTACGTTTGACTTTTTAAAACCAGTATTAGATCACATTTCCATTTAAAGAAATGCATTCACCTTGCTTATTGACTTTAATCCCTTTTATCCAATAGCAGCGTGTTAGAAGTTTGATCCGAAGCAATATAGTTATGTTCATTACATCACTAGATAAATCAAACATCCATATTGTTTAAGGTGAACTAATTGCACGTCTCCCATATGGTCTAGTGGTTAGGATTTCTGCCTTTCACGCAGACGGCCCGGGTTCGATTCCCGGTGTGGGAACCATCTTTTTCATATAATCATATCATTCAAGCTTTTGCCATCCCCACCATATGCACATGATTTTACAGACGTAAAATATTTGATCCAATTATTCCGCCTTCACTTTTCAGTTTCAAGATGAAAGTGATTTGGAAGATTATTTGTTTAGTATTTGTAAGATTTGCAAAGCAAGTAGAAACTGAATATCAGTAAGAATTGATTCGTAATAGTTTGCATACATTTGTAAAATTTCAATAAAGTTCAGTAAAATCCACAGGTTTACTCCTTATTCTAGCATTGCGATTGTTATAGGTTGTCTATATCATTCCCTGTGTATGTTGATCACATTATATGTATCTACTCTAAATACCATTTCTTTTTACAACTATTTCAATACAAACAAACAATGATTTACAATCAGTGCACTATCTGAATGAGGTCTAGATATAAAATAAGTGAGGCTCCATCCCAAGGACCTCCTAATTGTATAACAAGCACGATATCATAAGTGAATGAGATGTGAGTCTTGTATTTGACCATTGTGTAATTGGTGAATCTATAGATGCACACGACAATCTCTGAAGAGGCCACACTCTCAGCCAAGCATGGCAGATGCTGCCATGCTTCGTTCATAGTTTAATAGCATTGATCAGCATGAGGCTTCAGCTAAATATGGCCGCTTCAAAATATCCACTTCTTGTGGGCAAAACATGAGTTTGAACATCAATAAACTTCTAAAACGGAGGTGGGCAGTTGATGGGTCTTAGAGTTGAGTAAAGTATATCATAAGACAGTATTTAGCCCATATTATATTCATGGTGTAATTGTCCTTTAGGGTTATGGTTTTCAGGCAGGTTGGGTGTCTACATGCTCTGCATCAATCTATAATTTGGACCTGCTGACATAATGGGCATACAGGATGTTTTCTAGGGATGTCGGCTTGTACTCTTTACGCCCCTACTGAAGCACCTGAACTCGCATTTTAGAGGGCCTTTTGTTGATTTGACTACAAGAGCTCGTGTGGATGTTGAAGAACAAATGAAAAATAAAAGATAAGTTGTTTTTGTTTTTTAAATACCACCAAAAAATCAAGCCACGTTGCAGCCCTATATATACATGTATATATATATATATATATATATATATATATATATATATATATATATATATATAGAGAGAGAGAGAGAGAGAGAGAGAGAGAGAGAGAGAGAGAGAGAGAGAGAGAGAGAGAGAGACTGGTACGCGTGTATCCCTTCAGAGTGGTATATAACAACTTCAATGCTGTAATGATAACATCCTTTTTTTCTTATCACGACTTTTGTTCTGTAAGATAATGACCCTGACTCGTTTTCTCACGCTGTTAGAAGACGTGTGATGAGCATCAGGAAGTTGTTTAAGGAGTAACTGCATGTCTACACGATGGATATGGTGGCTTTTCACACATACTAGTACTCTCTCAGATTATATGATGGAATTTTAGCACTTTCAAACATGTTAAAAGACATTTTACCTCTTTGAGGTCCAACAATACGGACATCCCAGGGATGAAGATAAGAACTCTTGCGTGCTATGCTTGATGTTAAATTGATTGTGAACATTAATTGACTAAGAATTACCTGTTGCACAATTGCACGCTGAAATAGATCTTCGTGAAATATAGTCATGATTTTGCGTCCCATCAGACTGGTGAACAATTCCGTCATAAGAGATGATGACCATGATCAGATACTAATTGTCTTAATGATATGTAAGCAAGCTAAATAGGATGGCACACATTTCAGGCCTAAACCTACTTCAATAATACTGAACCTTACTATATGCATTGATACCTTATTGTGGATGTTCTGTGTTGCACATGTACCCATATGATATCCGAAATGGGAAAAAATCAAAATAGGTAGGGTTTATGTCTGAACTAGCCTAAATCATAAATAACTTGCAAGATGATAAAATTTGCTCATGGAGTGCAATGAGTTCGTTCTCTATGAGAAGGGTTTGTGTCAACATAGTTCAGACATAAACCCTACCTATAATCACGTTTCTATTATCCTATATGCATCAAATAGACATCGGCAGTAACAACATCAGATGCATAATTGAGGTTCAATATACCGTAGTTGAACTGGTGTCAACAAAGAGGTAGATATACCTCGGAGCTTTTAACCCGTTTGCATCTGCAGTCCAGCAGATTTGACATTTTTCTGCTGAAGTGCGCGCTTGGTATTAGAAGTATGAAATCAGGTATGTTGGTACAACTCAACAAGGGAATATTTTCAGATATGGAAGCGTCGCAGCCACGCGCGCTGGTGGCGCCACCTATTGGTCAACTACCAGGTCGACCTAACCTTGCCTAATGCAAAAGACCATATGTCTGCCAAACAAAGAGATAAATAATCCGGTATAAACCAGGAAGTAGAGTATTAATAAGTTTCATCTTAATGATAGGATTATATATAGGTGGCGCCACCTTGACAATAGGCCATAGAGCTGTATGACGTCGTCCCCTTAGCACCGTAGGTGCTAGAGTGCGCACTCCCATTGTTGCACCATTAGCCGTGACGGGACGGCATGGGGAACAAACATGGCGGCGAGAGAGGGGCAAAATACCGCGACGTCGTGGCCCGTGCACGCTATGAAACAGTTGTGTCAGTGCTTCTCCTGCGCCGTACTTCATGTTTTAAAAATAAATTACTCTACTTCCCATGGGTCGATTTTAATGCGGTTTGGATCATTAGAACCGCCGCAATTCATTCTACTAGGCCTCTATTTCTCAGGAATTGACGATTTTGCAATGTTTAGATCAGAGAAATACATGTCAACTACTCCCAGGTTTAGATTGTTTATACTTTTATGACATTAATTTATGGTTAATCGCTACTGTGTGGGTATTGCACACATATGATATGAAGCTTATACCACCTTGAATTAAGATGGTCATCTAAGATACCACTAATCTCGATCCACTACTTGTAGTGTTTATTAATGTATGTTATATCAGGGGATTTGAAATGGCCAATTCTTTAATGCTAGAATCTGTAAAACTATGCCTTTTTTTAAAAAGATGGCTATTTTCTTAACATAATCCTATTCCAGTTTCTTTTCTACTCTTCTAGCTATGTGCTGTAGTTATTGTATATGTATTACCTTACTTAAACCTGCAAAGAAAGTTCACTAAATTAACATAAATTTCTTTTACTTTGAAAATATTTGTATGTGTTAAACAAATACAGTGAAAAGGGAACTCTGTTCATTGATAAGTGAAAAAGCTTGGGAAAAATTAACATGTGAGAATTTTCCTTTTAGAAAATATGGTCATTAACATGTGAGAAATATGTGAGAAAATAAAATAAGAATTTTCTCTTATTGGAATATCTTTGAAGAGAATATATATAGATGAAAAAGTAATTGTGTGAGAATTTTCTCCCATTGTTACTTTTTCTAGGAAAAACCTAGAAGAAATTCTGGTTATTGATAGGTCAAAAAATAACAATGTGAGATTTTTTTTTCCTATTAGAAAGTCTGTTCAAAGGTATGTGAAAACACTATGAAGAATTTCTCTTTTCTTCTGGGCAAAATATTGTTAACTTATGGAATAGCTTTATTGTTATGATTATTACTGAACATTTTTCCAATGATATAGACTACTTTCGTCTTAGATGAGCAACCACAAGGTCCAAGCTTTCGTTCAAAGCACAAGGACGAAATGATTTTTGAAAAACACCTAATTTGAAATTACATTTATGCCAATTGTGGCTAATTTGTGACTAGCCAGATTCGAACCCAGGCAGTGGTGAGAGACAGCGTGCAGTCAGTGGCGGTGCCTTAGACCACACGGCCATCAGAGCAGATGAAAAACATCCAAACCCTGTCATGTTGGTATTCATTGGAAAGCTCTCTCAGGGTACTTTTTTGTACCCTGGTACGAAGTATGGGGGGTGGAAATCCCCTTACAGTCCACGAAATATATGCGGCTCTGACGCCCAGTAATTCCCGAAGTGACTGGGCTTCCGAGTTTGCTGCCGTCACTTGCTGCTGCTAAACAGGCAGAGAATTATAAAATCTTAAGTTAAAATACGTGTTCCCGTTCCTCCAATGTCAGCGTTTTGATAAAAGAAGGGGTTTTTATTTACTGGAAAAAGTCAGCGTTATTATTAAAATAAGGGTGCTTTTTGGCACTTGATATGAACGGCCCATAGTCAAACACTTGGGACAGGGACTGAAAAAGGTACAGGTTATTTAATTAAGGCTTAACTAAAGCAGGTACCGATATTTACCGGTACTCAATGTTGGGTTTTGGTGTGGTACTATTGTGTCCTTACTGTTACCAGCAGTGAGCTCATTAAGGAGCACTTTAGGTTAAACAGTAGTCAGCAATATTACACATTATACCTCGTGTGAGATATATCACAAGGCCAACGGTGATTTAATCTATACCTATACCCTCTGAAGTGTGGGGCATGTGCGAATGTTACCGGAGACTTGTTTCCCCTTCAGATATTTTTCCGACATATGTACGTATTCTGGCTCGCTAAAACTCGAGCCAACCTGTTAGGGTATCTATCACACTTACACACACACATACATACATACATACGCACGTACGTACACACATACATACATGCATTCATACATACACACATGCACACACATACATACATGCACGAACGCACATTCATACATACATACAAACATATATACATTCATACATGCATGCATAAATACATACACACATACATACATACATACATAGGGTGTAATTGTAAAGGAAACCATTACGCTCATATCCTCTACTCACTCTATTAATTTTTCTAGGGTATTGGTCTTTAATTCAGCTGTTTGTTTAGACACTGTTGTCATGAAGATACAAATGCTGATGGCAATTTAATGGGTTTGATTGACTTCTTGGAAAGAGGTGATAGTAATAGGAGATTAACCTATTGTAATAGGTAGTTCTTATGCCATTTATCATTTACCTTCCATTGTGTATCTGATAGGTAAAAGCATTGTAACTCAGAGTCTTAGCCAGGATTTAGAAACTGCGTGCCAAAAATAAATATCAATTCAAAAGAATTTGGTTGTCAAGGGAGAGCACAATATACACAGATTACAACCATGAATATGTATATACACTTTGAAATATGGTACAATATCTTTATACAATATCACAGGAATCGCATTGATTGATGATTTTTTACTATTAGTTGATACTGAAAGAAATTCCTCACAAAAAAACTTGGGTGTCCTGAGGGGTGATGATTGAGGTTATGGGTGTCCAAATGACGTCCAGATGCCCTCCTGGCTAAGATATTTTTTATAGAGGTGCTATAGTGATAAGACTGGCAAAGAGCTGTGACATGACAATATTAAGACAATTACAGTTCTTATACTACCTGATATCTGTATTTTTATGCCCCCCCCCCCCTACTTATCAGGCCAAACATTAATGTTTTTTGCACACTTTACACTGGTATCGGTGCTATCTCAGAGACGGATCAATTAAACCTTTTCTAAATTTTCATGGTTCTATCTAATGGCAATTCCATAGACTGATTAGATTTTGCGAACCTTTGATATTTGTTAACAGTCATTAATGGACGTATGAATCAAAATGTTTATGCTAGAGGATCTAGATAGTAAAATTACTGCGACACTTGCTGCCGCTCAACAGGCAGAGAATCATAAAATCTAGTTCCCGTGTTCCTGTTCATCCAATGTCAGTGTTTTGTTAAAAGAATGCGTGTTTATTTACTTGAAAAAGTCAGCGTGAAGGGAGCCGGAGTGAACCACTGACTTAACTTTACTAATTAGCATTCTCCTCAAGCTCTCAAGTAGGTAAGGTAAACATAATTACCATAATGACTAGAATTCAAAAGGTCCCTTTGAATTCTAGCCATTATGGTCTTGGCTCAGAGCGGTTAACCGGAACCACTTTTAAGTCACAGTAACAGCTTCCTCATCGAGAAGTGTGTTTCCCAAGCAAAGGTATTGCCATAGCAACGCGCTATAACTACAACTTAATTGTAGAGCTGCACTCACCACTCACGAACTCGAGTGGCTCGAGCCCTGGGGCAAAGTCGCCGAGCTCGAGCTGAAATATTCAAATCGTGAGCTCGTCTATGTTGGGAACACAAACGTAACACAGAGCACCTAACACACATTATTAACATACATAACTGCTTATCGCTGTCATGTCTTCGTTACAATCTCCAATGTATACATTCAAGCGGTGTTGAGTGTTATACTGACCTTTGTACCTCGTCAGCACGTTTTAAAATGAAATAAACATGGCAATGTTAATAAATCTCCGCCAATAAATATTTATTTCTTTATAGTCCAGGCAATCTGGCCCATTTTTTGGCTAAACCCACCACTAATTGCAAAAGAAACGAAACCTCTTTTATTTGAAAGGCGACTATATGAGGAATGATATATCAAGAATCCCACTCAATCAAAAAATTGGAACATAATGAAATTAAGAGCGAAAGTTCCATATTACTGTGGGTTTGATAGGTCCAGGCAATATAGAATGAGTCTATAGCACACTAAGAATGTTCAATTTGTCCTATAAAAAAACCCACCTAAAGGGTTTCACCTGATGCTCTTTAATGATAAGACATAAACTTAGCTTTCAAGTCTTTTTGTGAGAAGGGGGTACGTGGGTATTTGGGGGGGGGGGGGGGGGAGGGGGCTGGGAGTGTACTCATGATACCCCTTATCAATCGATCATTTTACCTATCGAATAGGAGTTATAGTTGAGAAAGCGCCTTAGATTTGCAATGTGTTTTCATATCAACGCACGGAAGGAAGTTTGTTTACAAAAATAAACATATTTGTTATGAATGATTACTCCCCTTAGTCTGTTTGTGGCTGCACTGTAGGGTTTAATGACCTCCATATATTGTGTTGTCCAGCTTCAAACCATAGTAGCAGAAAAATTTCAAAATGGTGACCAAATGTCATAATATTGTCTAACTGCTGGTCGCAATGCCGCTGTTTTAGGTATTTACAGCAATTTTTGTGCAATTTGATCAGCCAAATGGTGTATATCTGGAAGATAAGATGGCAGGAAGTACTGAACCCTTATGCTGCTGGTGGCTAATACAATACTTCCCCAGGCTACCCTGCTTAACACGAGGCAGCACATACCCTAGGTACTATATATGGCCTAACTGAAGTATCCCGGACCCACCCTATAACGGAAGAAAGGCCCCACATATATACTCATTCGCCCTATAATCTAGACCCGCAGGGCCCTAACACTATAAAATATATATGGAGATACTTCAGTTAGGCCCTATATATAGCATGCTGTGCCTATGGGGTTGCGGATCAAGGGGATGTATTTCTCTGCTACAACCTATCTCATGACTACAAGCTCCAAATTCATTTATTCAAAAAAACTGAATGAGTGTATATGTATACCCTTTCGATTGTTTATATACGTTGAGTATCCTTGGCTTGAGATTCGAGAATTATTGCTTGATTAAGTTCGAAGTTGATATTATTAAAGGTAAACAACAGCCTTGACTGGCTTGAGCCTATTAAAGGCTGCCTCTCGAGTCTCGTAAAATTTTCAATTAGACGAGTTCTCCTGTGGAAATTCTCTGGCATTTTCCTTTAAAATATATTACAGCATGTCTCGGATGTGTTCCTATTAGTTGTTATACTCGCAAAATCACTTTAAAAGACTCTGCAAGAGCCGTCTGCATGGCCAGTTCAGTGTCAACATGGCCAGTGTTGTGTGTGTTTACATCACGTCACGCACCGGTTCTGCCCCCAATGCAAATGGCGGACGATCTCCCTGCCGGTACGTGGTCACGTGACAAGTACGCAATCCCGTTCTATTTATATCCATGCAATAGGCACTTTTGACCAAACCTGAGTACTATTTCGACCAATCACATGTACATGAGCCAGGAATACGTTCATAACACATTGCTCAGTGACCACAGGCATCTTGCCTTTTGAAACATTTTCAGATATGGAGGCATTGCATCGTGTAGATGGCGCCAGCTACAGTTGAGCTACTAGGCCAAAGGAATCTTGCCTAATACTAAGGGCCATTTGTGTGCCAAACAATGCGGTATTCAATTCTCTATGAAGCAGGAAGAAGAATATTCATGAGTTTCATTGAATTTATGTTGTTGAAGATTAAACATAGATGGCGCAATCATTAAAATTGGCAGTTGTATTTTGAACAACATATAATTAAAGCAGGATTATATTCAAATTGAAGAACATTGTTGACTGATTCATCTTACTATGGTGAACATTTTTGGGGAATTGTAGCCTTTTCTCCTGGTGACAAATACATGTACTACAAGCTATAGGTAGGCTGCTAAGTTCAGTCACGCACCCTGGTGGCGCCACTTATTGATCAGCTGTTCATGAGTAGATGTTCACGCCACCTATTCACGAGAATATATGGAGGCATCACAAAGGTGTCCTTTGTTAGACTGCAGCACCACCTACTACTGCCAGTGGACGGGTCTAATTTGGTGCAATAACTTATGTTGGTGCCTAACTAATGTGTGTCCTGGAGAGCACATTGAACAAACAACAAGTTAACCCTTTAGCGCTTAAGAGTTGTTTTTGAAATCTTCCATATCTAGGACACTTTTGATAATAATTTGGGAACGATTTAACCTAAATACTTTAAGGAGAATTGTGGGAAATGTTCAGATTAACATTTTTCTTTCAAATATACTTTCACAAATGTGATTTTTCATCAAAGGTTTTATCGAAATTGTCAGGCTGCTTTTGACCACTACACGCATTAATGGGTTAAATTTCAGCTCCGACCGATGTAAATCTTCATTCTCCTACCCAGAGATCCCGCTACGCATAGTATCTCTGCCACTACGTCGGGACTATTTCGCGGAACGGAGTGGCTATATACACAGCAGAGCTGTGTAAATAAGAGAAATATTTTTGCAATACGCACAGCTGCTACCAGTGGCCACCAGCCAATGGTATTGCATTATTTCGCTGACGTCACTGACGAGGGAAAATCATTTTCACCGCCATCATGCAGGCCGAGGGTGTCGAGTCTGTCGAGGGTGAAAATTCTCGACTTTCCCTCAATTAAGTGGCTTAAATGAACTAAAAAAAAATCCGTGTTAAAATGTTCGAGTGATTGTATAAACATACTTTTTGTCTCAACGCCGCAAAGTGTTTATTTGGATAGTTTCTGTATCAACGTCGATCTAAATCCAACACTCATGGCGATCTCGGACCACATGGCGAATCTCGGGCCATTGTTACTTGCACAAGATCAGACGTGCGAGTCATCTAAATATCTGACTATACAATCTTTATTTGCTATGTCAATTTAATAAATATTTTATGATTTTGTTGACAATGTAGCTACCTCGTTCTATCTGCCGTGGAGCATGCCACCATTTTTACGGCACTCCTCGTAAACATACTAGCCAAACTAATAACTCAAGTCTGTCTGACTCGAGTTTGGCCGGGGAGTTTGGCAACCATTTCTTCGTGTTAAAATGTTCGAGTGAATGTATAAACACACTTTTTGTCTCAACGCCGCAAAGTGTTTATTTTCATCTCGGGCCAGTTCTACTTGCACGAGATCAGACGTGTGAGTCGTCGCCGCGTTGACAGCCTATCTGAGACTGCATGCATTGCCTAGAATCTTGATTTGCTATGTCAATTTGACTACTTGGACATTTGATAGATATAAAATGTAACAAAGCCTCTTCTCAGAGGGCACTATACTCTGTGTCTGCAGGGCATTATAACATGTTGCCATAGTAACAAGGCATGATTATTTTTGAACAGATGATTTTTGTATACGGTTTTCTTATACGGACTGTCGTCATGGCAACAGAATCACCACCTCAGGGTTTAAATATTGAAATAAAGAATGAATTTGACTATTTATGAGTTTAATTTTCAATCTGTATGTTTTAAAAAAGTGGTAGGTTTTGTTTTCTAGTGTTTTTTACAAGAAAATATTGCTCCCTAATGAACTTTATAGACATCAAGCAGGCTGTCTGCTTCTCATTCCAAACAAAATAGCCGCCAGACTGTCTGCAGTTGCTTAAAACTGAAATTATGTTTTAAAAGGGCGAACAACTGAAAGTCTATGTTATAATAGTGATAGAGCCTGTACCAGTGGCTGTGCACAGCCAGCCCAACGGCTGTGCACAGCCAGCCCAACGGCTGTGCACAGCCAGCCCGGTGGCTGTGCACAGCCAGCCCGGTGGCTGTGCACAGCCAGCCCGTGGCTGTGCACAGCCAGCCCAGTGGCTGTGCACCGCCATCGGCTGTGCAGGGCGGCTGTGTATATTGCGAAAATATTTCTCTTATATACACAGCGCTGCTGTGCATATAGCCACTGCCTTCGCGGAATATTTTGAAAAGTGACGTCATTAAATATATCCCATTGGTCAAAACGTGTGATGCACGCGACGCGCGTGGTCAAAATTACAATCAACAATGACGTCATCCTCGCAGTGGCCTGTTTGTTGCGAGAGCGCTGGACGGCCGACAGGCTGATTGGTCAATGCAGGACTTTTCACCGCATTTTCTCATGAGCTATCGCAAATAGTACTAAGGCATTACACCAGAAATGTCATAAATATCGTAGTTTGCGCAATTATAAATAACTGAATGGCGAATAATGCACGGAAGCTTCATATTTGGTATATTTTTTCAAAGCGTACAATGTAACAGGACTGAACCTAAGAAAACATGCATTAGTGATCGTGCGATCGGGAGCAGAGATACTAGTCGTGTAGCAATCTAACCGGAAGACGGTATCGTCGCTCTGGCAGAGTGGTAAATCTTAACAAGCAAATACTTCATATATGTAGTAAACTATAATGCCTCATCTTTAAAGATTATGTTTTGAATAACCTATTTCACTTTTGAAGAAGAGTACCATTGCAAAAATAGCGAGTAACCTAGATAAAAGAACCTGCTGTTTAAAAGCATAGCCAAAATGGCCCTTGATGTTTGGGAGGAACCTTTTTGGGGTGTACTAGTATTCAAGTTAAGAGCTGGTTCTTGTTAATAATGGTGTCGGGTAAGAAATGCCAGAAGGGGCCTTAAGAGTAAGTAATACCTAGTGAACGCACCTCAGGTGGCAAACAGAGGGTAGTACTCTGGTAACTAGGTAATCTACTGCAAATATAGATATTTACAATGGAATTTGCCAGAGATAAATAAATATTTCCCATTCGATACTAATACCAGTATTTGCTATGGAGTAGTGGTGCCTATTCCTAAACTAATGGATGGAGTGTGAATACAATACAGGCAGCTAAAATATGTTTAAACATTGACTGTAAGGCTTTCAAATTGGTTTTCATTAGCAGTACTGTATATTTGTCTTGAGGGCTAAAACTTGAAACAACGTAAGATATTTCTTTCATTTCCTTTTTATCATACAGTATGACGTTTTGTGAACATATGAAATATTATTGCTTCGCAATTTAATGTGGGATAACCATACATAAGGCAAAAGACATACTTTTTTTGCTAAAATATGTTAACTTTATTCTACATGAAATTGATTACATGGGGTGTTATTTCCTTCACATGTGCAGAATAAAACATCAAACCCTTTGTGAATCAACCTCAACCCTTTTCTCCCGAGAGTTACCAGGAGGAAATTGGACTTCGAAAATTTATTTGAAGTCCCGCTTCCGTGTACTGTGACCAAGTTTTGACTAGCCAGTTACGAGTGGTGTGTGAAACCGGGTATATGACAAAAACGCCACCTAACCCCAGGTCACTGGCAACTTTCTCACATGCGGCTCATGGCGTAAGAGGATTTACATATAGAAATTAGCTGCATGGACACCAGGAGAGGTCACCTCAACATTTCACAACAGAAATAACAAAATGGAGTACTAGCAGGGTAAGCATAAAGTGTGATATTTAACGTGATCCTTACAGAAAGTCAGTGGAAATTCAATACGCTAATTCCGCTCTTCCCTTTTACATCATTCCAACATACAGTAGAGTTGTACTTGATAACTTTGAAGAAAATACCAAATCCACATATCTTCTAGTGAAGTTCCCAAGCAGAGAGCAGCAATTTCTTGGTTCTTTCAATACAATGCTTTTTACATACAGAATATGTAACGACAATACTTTTTAATACCAGTATAAAGCTCTTACAAGCAATCAGTTACCTCTTCCTTCATCATTTTGTGTATTATCTGTCGCAAATGAAATACAGATGAATTTAATATTAATATGGAAAAGAATAACCAAAATCCCATTGCTTTTTTGAAGCTCTTTACCATATTTGTTTGAATCCACTTGTTAGCAATGCATACTGATGCCCTACGTCTGGAGCTTACACAACCACATGGTCTCACATTCCAAATGTAAATGGGTTAAATATAAAAGCTCTTACAGTTCGCTGACCTTTTGGATGTAGATAACACATTTATCTCCCTTCAGCTGTTCTGTTCATTCATGAACTGGACCTAAAGTACAGAGTTCACATAGATAAACCCATTGTGAACTAACCCCACTAGTCAACAGACAATTTACTTCTTGTGTAGGTAAAGAATTTAAGTGAAGTCAATAAAGATTCAAATCATCACATATTTCTTTTTTCTTCCCTGTATGCTTGCATTTTCACAGTGTATTGTAAACTTGCTAAGTTTGCGACATCTCACTCTCTCTCAGATAGCAGCCATTATTACATAATGTTTCCAGAGTTAACCCAGTAATGCTAGCAGCGACTCAAAAAACAGATATGGGGAAATCTTTTTATTTCAATAGGAGAATATTTGAAAGAGAATAGTTAATATGAGCAATATCAACAATAATAGTTAATATGAGCATTATCAACAATTATCCTTCAAATATTTAGTAAAATCATTCTCAATTCCAGAGTAATTTTTTAAGTATCATGCTAGACCCAGGCAATATAGTTCAGAAGACCTGGCTTGCTTTAATGTGACTAGGTACAGGACTTTAAAGCATTGACAACACCTGTCTGATGCGTCATTAAGATAGACTCAAGCTCAGTATGGCTCTATGTTGTCATGGTGACATTCTCCATGTTTCCATGTCAACAGAATGCAGTCTGAGGATGACAATCAGAGCTAATTCAGGTCCTCGTTCCGGCAGCAGCTGCACAGGTGATTAACAGGTAGCATAACTAATGTGTACGGGTGTCTTCAAACCTTCTCTCTCTCTCTCTCTACTAAAGAGTTACATCTTATCTTTTTTCACAGGGCTCGACATCAAGGCATGCCATATCATCTTAAGCAACTCCAGTGCATTGACTTAACTTGACTGCAAAACAATTCTACTGACTAATCGTTTTAAACTCTCCTACCTCTTTTCCTACAAGAGGAAAAAAATTGTACCAACAATCAATACTTAACTGTTTATATAATCCTTAGATGTCAAGCCCTGTTAACAATGTGTATCCTTCTCACAACAATATGCTGTTAAAAGTGAGTGCAATATATGAATTAGTTTCATGTAAGTATACCTCATACTGATAGTATATCTAATGATATATGTTTCACTAAGCCTAACTCTAACGATATGTACACTATACAAATAAACCTTGGGATTTGAAATTCCTGAAGTCATAAGATTTTCAACAAATCTATAAAAGGATGTTCCATGGTTCTAGGCAAATGAAAAGGAAAAATTGTTTTTTGTGTAGTTTACATCCACAAAAATCACCTTGATTTTGATCTAGATTAAATTTCCTTCCGTAGGCAAATCAACCAGAAGAATGCTAGTTTCCAAAAAATGCATCCATCAATTTTCATGGTGCACAAAAAATCAACCCACGACCATAAACGCACACCAAAATCTACAATAACAGAACATAATACACATTTATTTACAACAACTCAAGGGACGATCCGACTTCATGATAAAATACATCACATTGAAGCGAGAATTGTGCGTGATAGCAGTCAGTATTAATTGATACAGACATAAACAGGTACAACACACTCTTACCAACCAGAGAGAAAAATATAGGAGCAGGGCTCTAGCCAGCAGGGCATTGGTTGGCAATTGATACCCTAACCCCTGAAAAACAGGCACAATCAGGGCCTTAGCTATGCAGGTTGTATATATATGTATATATATATATATATATATATATATATATGTATATATATATATATATATACATACATATATATATATATATATACATACATACATACATACATACATACATATATATATATATATATATATATATATATATATATATATATATATATATATATATATATAAATTTCCAAAAATGATAATTATATGTAAGAAAATGAAAACTTATTCTAACCATATCAGTGGCACACGGTATGGGGATTTAGTTTCACCAGTGCTCATCTAAAACTATAGTGTCTACTCTACATGTTGCAATTAACCAACACTAATGCTACACTATTATAAAAATATTCCAGACAAAACCATAGACACTATGGAAGTAACCCTGTGTTAGTGTGAATAGGACAAAAGTGGAGGTTATTTATGGCTGACAAGGTAGGATGGTTGATATGTGTCTCGATTACCCTTTATATGAAAAAGTGAAGGGAAATGACAGATGTAATTTTTCCTTCACATATTTAGTAGAATTATCCTCAATTCAAAAGTTTCAGTCAAAAGTATCTTAGATCCAGACAACAATTTCTGGTGGAAAGTATTAGTGGGTTAAAGGCAGTACCAATAGAGTGTGGTAATTTAAACCATATGAGTTTGAAGCAAGAAAAAATGTTTGAAGAGATTTTCATAAATATACAGGAACAACCATCATTCAAATATTTTCACAGCACTCCGATATATACATTCCAGTGATTCTGACAGCTGAATATACCAGTGGCCAAACCAGAGGACATAGCTGGTTGATTTCACTTGTTCCTCTTCACGTTTACAATTAGGAAACTTTAATTACTGTGTTTCATCATTGGCTACCCATTCCAAATGAAAACGACTAAGAATCAATGGCGGTGACCATGGACCACTTTGTTATTTTTTTCTGATGATGTCGTTCAAAATGATATAGGTTACACTAAGAGATTTCTAAGTAAGAAAGGGTTAATAATATCGGAAAATCACTTCTGGCTCCATGTCTGTCTGGCCGTCCTGAGCGTGTTTCTATGACAACATGATAAACAATATATAGATGAGACATGACTATTTTTTCAGTGTATATGACAATCAGTTTCTTGTGAGCACAGCACCTGCTCACTGGCATATCAGAATCAATGCTCGTATTTAGCCAGTCGCAACTTGAGCTCGGCATTTTCCTTCACCGCGACTGCGAGGTCTGCCTTCATTTTCTCGAACTGGCGCTCGAGGAATGCAGCGCGCATGGCGACCTGGTTCTCTTTCACACGGCGCGCATCACGAGATCGCTTGGCAGCGACGTTGTTCTTCTTTCTTCGCGCCCAGTATTTATCATCCTTAGCATCCTCAGCGACGAAAATCTATAAATAGAATGTAAAATATTTTCTTTTTCAAAACATGGAAAATAAATATTATACAAAGAAATCCTACTTCAAACAGGATAAAATATTTATGAATAAAATGAACAATAGGAATTAGTACCAGTCCTCGATCCAATACAAAATACTGATATTGAATATGAAGAAATATCCCTTTTTCAGGAATGTTATCTAAGTATTGCTGAACAGTAGGAAATCTAATCAACTGCTACTTGCTTCTCCAAAATGAAGGCAGTTCACATTTATCGAAGAAATCTCTAAACCATTTAGATGTTGTTACATTAAGGAAAAGTCAATATTGTACCACGTTGCAAAAATTCTAAAGGTACCAATCCCAAATGAGAAAGTCATTCCAAAGAAACTGCAAATCCAAGGCCAATGACGTCAATTACAACCAACTGTCTCTATACTAATAGTGATTTTCAATATGTATTCATGTAGGGCACCAATTTTTATTCCAACCCAGGGACTTAGCCAGGACCCGTCCTACCTGTCCTTTGGACAGGTAGTTTCCTAAAAACCTCCAGTTTGGACAGGCAAAATTTTCTATTATGATTTATCAATTTTGACTTTCTGGGTGTAATAAGCAAATATTTTCCTAACAAACCATCTTCTATGACATAGCTGAAGTGTAAATTGCCCTTTTTGACACACTAGGCTATTAAATGTAGCTGGTATAAGGATTTGAAGTAGATAAGTAGCTTAATCTGGACGGGCAGATATTTTGAAATTGTTGTTTTGAACAGGTATTTTTGAAATCCTGGCTAAGACCCTGTTCCAACCAATGTTTTTTAATTTAAATTTTTATTTTCATTATTGAGGAATGAATTCACTCAATTAATTCAAAACTGAAATTTTAACATATATGTTGATAACTCACCTTCTTGGATTTCTTAATCATAGGCTGGGGCTTCAGTTCTTCATCGGTGAACCTCCGTTTGCGTGGATCGAAGTCATCTTGACCTGAAATGATCAATTATCAATCATACATTCAGTGTTTAAAACCCAAATACATAAGGGAGATACTCAGAGACTGAGCCAGCACCCATCCAGCCTGTCTCCTGGACAGACAGTTTCATGAGGCAAAATTTTCTATGAAGAATTTTCAATTTTGACTTTTTTGGAGGGGGGGGGGGAGGGAGGGGTATAACCAATTTTTTTCAAACCAGCTTCTTAGACACTGCTGTAGTGAAAATTGCACTTTTTGACACAATAGGCTATTAAATTTAAGTGATATACAGATTTGCAAAGAATGACTAACTCAATCTTGACGCTATATGAGACCTTGTGTAGAAAAGATAAGCGTTAAAGCTTTTGGAAACTCCCAAAATAATGTACTTTTTATGCTAAGTGAATTCAAACATGAGTAATCTTTGGAAAGGAATGTCAGATGTTAAACAAAAATCATGGCAGGTTCAGGCACCCCAAATAAGGGTATATCATTTCACTTACACAAAAAGCATATTTTGGACAAAAGCTCACAATATGTTTATAAGAAGTGACAAGCTACAACCCTTCCATAATTCGTCTTGAATTTGTTTTTGTTTCAATAAGTCCTTTCCAAAGTATCAAGAATTCTAAAATAACTACAAGCGGGAGTTATATGTATAAATGCATTAAGGACTGTCTTACCGATGTAATAAATCATATTCATGGATCAAAAGCATAAGTAGTGAAGGTTTCTTGCTGCAACTACTTGATTAATATAATCTCTAACACTTATGATAGAATTATTGTTTCCAAACAATAGTAGAACCTAGGTACAACAAAGTAGTTTTCAAAGGGATGCTATTCATGCTAATTTCCAATCCTCAATAATTGTTAATGCAGGGGTGCATTAACGAGATGAAATGGTTCATAAAGACTGATTATCAATGCAAGCTACCTTTTTCATTTCAAGTTCAATGCACAAAAGGGAAATTAATTTATATTCATGATTTGATCCCTTTGATTTATTCTAAGCTCAATGGAAAATCATGCTCACTTTTTTTTTCCTTTTCCGCAAACTGCTAGATCACAGTTTTTAAGAACATGCCACATATCACTGTTAAATAAGTGCATATCAGCCGTTCTGTGGCTTAGTTTTTAAATGGAACCAGATTCTCAGGCAAGAGGAGAGACTGACTGACAAAACAGTCAGGGATTGAGGGTGATAAATGTTTTACACCCTGTTCGAACGTGTAGTATGGAATAATATCCACCCTCTCTGTCATCGGGATGACAGAGGGTGGATATCCCACCATGTACCACACGTTCAAACTAATAATATTCATTATCTAACCTTTCAATTTATTCTGAGCTCATTGCAAAAAGGCACTTTTTTCTTTTAATGTTGGTACAAATTGCTAGGGTATGTTTCCTGCTCCCGGCATTTCCAGTTCACATTAACAGGAATAATGTGTTGAGCTGACATACCGTATTACCCCGCATACAACACGCACCCCATAGATAATACGCACCCCCTCCCCAAGTCCCTTTCCCATATGTAAAATACAATGCCCTGTTTATAACACGCAGGCGGAGTTGTGGAGTGGGGAATGTCGGGTTAAGCACTTGACCCCAGTATCGTATCCCGCGTTGACTCTTATTCAGAGATTTAGAGGCTTAAATCTTACAGTGTTTATAGTGCTCAGAGTCTCTGTGCAAGTGATACCAATTAACAGTACGGGGAAAAGTTTATTTTTAAACATGAGCTGGTACATCCAGGGTGTCAGAATGGCAATCATCATAACGTCGTCATGGTGACAGGCCAATAGACAATAGGAACCCACCAAAGTATTTTCGATCATGCCTCACGAGTCCATAGCATCGATGTAAAAAGTTCTGGTTCATGTACCCGTTGATAACACGCACCCCTTCCTTGACGTAGGTGCTGCAGTGTATAAAAGTGCGTGTTGTATGCGGGGTAATACGGTAATGCATAAACATAATGCTTAATTCCCCTATAGGATAGAAAAAGCTACAAAAGTTCAATTAAGGCATCCCTTAAGCTGATGAAGAAAGCTTTTCTCCCTTTCTACTACGTTGACAAAATAGAAATAGAAACATATTACAATAGAACCAGCCTAGTCATGAAAAAAATACAAAACCATGCTTTTGTATAGGGGCATAGACTGCATTCTTGGCAAGGGGCCATCATAATGAATTTTGAGCAGTTTAATAGTAAACCCAGCCAGTGTTAAAAAAGGGGTTTTCTCTTTATAGATTGCCTCATGAGCTTGTTTAGTATTAAATATTTCATTAAGCTCATGGCACTAAACCTGTTAGCAGTAGGGATGGGGATCGTTGAGAATTCTACGGTTCGGTTCTCGGTTTTGCTTCTAGGGTTCGGTTTTTATTACGGTTTCCTAAATGGTTTATTAATGACATTTCTTGGATACGAAACTACGCAATGGAATGCGTGGCTGAACTTGCCTGAACTGGAAAGTTCCTATATACTAGCTCCCTGGCCACTTACCTCCAGGAACCCTGTGCATGCATAGAAAACCAAACCATGTAGAGGGAGGTCCGGTTTTTGACTGGTTAACCGCAATGCTCAGGCCGGTATCACATATGAACCGGTCCCCATCCCTAGTTAGCAGTGTTAACATTCTTGGCAAGGGGCCATCATAATAAATTTTGAGCACTTAATAACCAGTCTGTTAAAAAAGAGGTTCTCCCTTAACAGATTACCTCATGAGCTTGTTTCTCTGTATTACATATTTCATTAAATAACTCATGGCACTAAACATGTTAGCTGTGCAAATGACCATGTGAGTTGTTTTTTAAACCCTGGTAGGTAATGAGATTTAAATGGATTAAGTGCACTTAATGGACAAATCTCTATGTGGAGAGGGTCTCAAGAAACAACTGGCCTTTTAAGCAGGTTTAACCCTTCCAATGCTAAGGCTACTTTCATCCAAAGCACAAGGATGCAAAGATTATTGAAAACCATCTAAACCCTGTCATGTTGGTATTCATTGGATAGCTCTCACTGCATATTCTCAGATGAGTGTGGCAGGGTTTGAGTCATTCTTCATGTTTTTTGCATCATTTTATAGGTGCCAATTAATTAGCCACCAGCAGTATGAGGGTTAACTGTGTGCAGGGAACCGACAACTATAGCTATACTAGCACTTTATTAGGCCTTAGTATCATCTGGTTATAAAATTCTAGTATTGTGTAACCAGCTTACAAAACAAACAGAAAACAGAAGACAATCAGGGTTCTAACGAGTGTGTGCTCATGACAAGCTCATTAACACCTTGAGCAAAGTTATATCAGCTTCGAACATGTGGCGCAAACTGTGTGCATAAAAGCACACTTGTGTGTGTGGACTGTGGAGACTTCAGGATCAACCTTGACAACATGATTATCTAATCATGCAGCAGGGTTGGGGATCAGTTTGATGTTATAATTACCCATCATTTAATGATCTAAACCAACAAGCCTTGTAGTAGTATCAATGTGGCTCAAACAAGATCTGGAGAACTTAAAGGTTCACCACAGGTCAGACATAGGTTTACCCCTGCAGGCCCAGGGTCTTATCTAGGATATAGAAACTGGGCGTCCAAAATGGTGATTAAAACATTTTTGGATGTCCTTCCTCAGATAAACAACAATATACTAGGCAGGGCTTGACATTCCCAGGGGCCTGGGCATATGCCCCTAGATTTTGCTGTGGGCCCCTACATTTTTCAGACTAGGGGCCCAAAATAGTAATGTATTATAACCAGAAATCATGTTTTTGACCATTTACTTTTTATCAAAAGACCTCTTCGGGCCCCTAGCCTAGAATCTAAGTGTCAGACCCTGCTAGGCCTGATGGCTAAGACTATGGGTCTACCACAAACCGGTAGTGCCTGCTCTGATGGCCAATGGACTGAGGCGTTGCCACTGACAGTTTGCTGTCTCTCACCACTGCACAGATTCGAATTCCAGCTAGGGCATGTTTGAAATCTTCCAGTGACTAAAGTTAGATGGTGTTTTTTTCTTCCGCTTTTTGTAACTAGCTAGTCACAAATAGGCCTAAACATGGAAGGAGGGACGATAATCAAAATTGCAAAGTCCACCACAAACCAGTGGCCTTAACATGTAACCAATGAGTGGCAGTTAGATTAATTAATTAATTATTAGCTGGGTGATCAGGTTACCTCCACCACAAACACCTGGCCTTTCAGGAGTTGGTCTCAAAATGGCAGAAAAAAAATGATAAACAAAATTGCAGATCCTCCACATGTAGTTTGCAAAGCCTCTCGTTTCTGCCACAAGTACATTGTGAAAATAGGACATGCTGGTTAAAAGAGGTGTTAAATACTTCAAAGGAGGCATCAGTCATTATGTACACTCATCATCTCTGGAAGAAATGCACACATTTTCCCAAATAATGCAGTTTTAATGGATTTCTACGATTGATCTATATCCTAACTCAGAGCTTGCTGCTTTGTATCAAAGACAATGTATATAGCCGCCTAAGCCTGCCTTATATAGAGGGTCTCTGATGAAAAACAGGGCAATTTTGAGCATAATCTTTGTTTGAAATAAAGCGATAGATATCGTTCTATGTCTGACCTTCAGCAAGACAGTATTGTCTGATAAGCTCCCCCTCCTCACCATCGTCTGAGTCGTCTTCTTCAAGGAAAAATGCATAGAATAGCTATGTGTTCAGAATACAGGGTTCGAAAGCATGTGTTCAGGGCTTGGTGGAACTGCGCATGCAAAAATATCTAAAGCCTATTCTAAAATTGCAGCAAAAAACCTTCACTAAAGATTTAAATGATTTCCTATTTTATGACCAATCTAATTGGTTCAAATATTGAACAAATGATACATAACCCGCTATAGTTTAGACACACATAAAAAGGGCTTCCTAAACTACCCATGCCCCAAGTTCTTCTTTACAAGGATCACCTGTGATAAGCTTAACCCATTCACACTTTAGTGCCTGTAACTTATGTGGCTGCCTATCATAGTCTTAGCCAGCAGGGTGTCTTGGCATCATTTGGACACCCAAACCCACCAAAACTGACCCCTTACGATAACTAATTTTCTTGAGAGAAATCTTTTGAATGTTATTTCTGAGTGTATACTTGATTGTTTATCACACCAATGTAAATCCCATGGCACTGAATAAGGATATCATGCTTTATTTCAAGTAAATAAATGGCTGTAGAACTTTGTAATCTTATGGTATTGCCGTATTGGGGTGGTCTACCTTGATAAAATGGATGCCCCATGATTTTACAATTGGCAATTCTGGGCACTGAGTTTCTAAATGTAAGACCCTGCTGCACACTTCACCTTCAGATGTGCATGGGAGATTCCCAGGGTCTTAGCTAGGATTTAGAAAATGTGTGCCCAAAATTGGTATTTTTGGGCTATTTTTCAATGGAGACCACAATATGAAAACAACCAAAAACATGTATTGACCTAAGTACTGAGAAAATGTGTACAATCCTTATGTTATATCAGGATTGTTCATTCTAAATTCTGTATCAAATTCCCTGGTTATATCATGGGAATTATGTTAATGTGAAACTCTTTCATTCTGTGCATGAAGCTAATATTTTGTTTTTAAGAAATTCTTCACAGAACAATTTGGGTGTCTTGATGTGTGGTTTTTGAGGGTTGGGGTGTCCAAATGACACCCAGACATCCTGAGTATCCTAAGCATGGATGGGCTAAGAACGAACCACTTTCAGGTCAGGCTGATTGCACCCAGGCTGGAATTGTGTGAGACTTACCAGGTACTGTTGACAGGACGAGGTCGTCCTCGTTGACTTGGTAGTCTGTCTGTGGGGACGAGGGAGTGACGGGGGACAGTGCTTCTGGGTGGATCTGGATAACTGCGGGGGACAGGGCACCTACAAACAGCAGACAATGGGAAACATTACAATACAATCAACAAAAATAAAAACAATACAATACAATAATCATGATCTCTCGGCACAAAAACATAAATACAGTGAACTGATGAAAAGCACACAGCAGATTTAGAACTACTGATCAATATCAATACCAAATAAATAACTGAATATTTCCACTTCAATATTAATGCCAGGAGATAGCTAAAAGACTTTAAGCATTTTCTCAAAAAGTAACATCTTAAATTTGTCTACATGTTTATGAACTTTGCTTTTTGAATATCTAGCCTCTCTTGAAGTGTAGGATACCAAAGGTTATGTTGGCCCATTGTCGATAGCCATTTTTCCATATTGGCTAAGAGCCTAAGGCCCTGTACACAGGGTCTTACCCAGCAGGGTGTCTGGGTGTCTTTTGGACTCCCTGGTTCATGAAAAGCAGATGATTTTAGGTAAAAAGACACCCTAGATTTTGGTATATGTTTTTAATAACTACTAATTCCAAGTAGAATTTCTAAAAAAGTTTAACTTTAAAATAATAACTGAGACATTTCTTGAGGAATTAAGCATATAATTACTTTTTTTGTTAATGTACATAATCAGTGTGACGATTTGTACTTTTTCAATTAGGGATTTTGGACACCCTAATTTTTTGAAATCCTAATTTGGACACCCTGTTATGAAAATCCTGGCTAAGTCCCTGCCTGTACATATCAGAATACTTATATAAACATTTCAACGCTAATTGATTGAATAAGTAAGTAAAGTAACGTTTTCTGAAGATTGTTAACAACCAATCAGTGAAAGACTGTAGGATTTTAAATCCTGGATTTCTAATTTCATCATTTGGAGCTATGTTTATAACTTACGAGCGATGACGACAATTCACAATATTGACTGAGCATTGAGAAATAAGTTCAAGGTTAATTTTTTCCTAAAAAGCACGTTCCACTGAAATCTCAGTAGCACCCCCCCCCCCCCCCCCATAGAGTCCAGGTTGCATAAATGTTTGAAAGACCATTCAGAAAACAGGATTTGGGTAGGTCATGCCGCACAGAAAGTGAACTGGTGGATAACTTTTTATATATACATGCACAATATATAAATGTGTTGATAAGAGAGAGACATGTTTTCAAGAGATAAGGGGGCTTCTAGAGCAGACTGCTACGTGACTTTTTCGACCTGATTAATCCATTCATGCCATAGTTCCCCAGAATGCCAAACTCCACCTTTGAAGAATGATCTTCCTAATTTAATCAGATGAATGTATTTGAAGAATAAGTTCCAAAGGGAATTGCTGACCAGACCAAAATAATTGCTTTCCTTGAAATATCACGTATATAATATACCTTATCTCTAATCTATTCCTAGAAGTATCATAGATCTAGAAGACGCAAGTTAGTCTTGAAAGGAGCCCTGCAGGCAATCATGGGCGATGGTCAATATTTAATCAATTCTAGGTAGATCCTAAGAGATTGCCTTAAATGTTAGTGATGAGTGTGTCTTAAACTGATCAATACACTTGATATTGACCAAGCCCGCCCATGGTTCACTAACCCCTAAACAACATGGGGTTACCCAAGCAGACAAACAGCAGGTTATGTAAGTTATGTGGCTATCTGAGTGAGGCTCTGGTAAGCCTCCCTCTCCATTTTAATAGCAGAGCCAGTTGCTACGGTAAAAACACAGCGTCTAATTCATTTTCATTTTTTACATTCTGATGTGACATCGATGATGAGTGCATTGAGATGTTGAAGTTGGTGACATTGATTGACAGCTTGTGTTGGCTCATCATTAGGCAGCATATTGATGACACGCCTACTAACCAGCCATCCAAGGCTAGACTTGTATTTCCATTGTCTATAGGATTGTGATAACGATTTTTCCTTCCAGACCATGAGGCCTTCTTTAAAGAAATACAATCAATATTGGTGCACCTGAAATCCTATAAATTCCATGGCCACATCTATTGAACATTCCCTAACCATGTATACCATGTGGTTAAGTTCAAGCCTGAAGCATTTTCTCACTAAAACATATGATATCACAATTCCTATAAAGATTAATGCATACTTGGCAGATTGCATAGTTTACTTTAATATGAAAATATGATAGCCATCAGGTCATTTTTATTGTCAAACCCTCTCGAACCCAAATGGACTAAACATGAATACCCCAATCAATCTAAAGCTTAAGTTGAGGACTTCAAGCAAGTTATGTTTATCTTATGATAAATAGCCGAACTCAACTTGTAATGTTCAAGGTACCATGTATGTCCAGCAAACAAAACAGGTCCATAAAGGTTTGATCAAATAATAAATAATTATCCAACATTTTCGTCTTGAGAAATTTCTTCATGAAGGCCACCATGCACTATAACAATATTTCTTATCTAGCCTTAATGGGTAAGTGCTATTGCCACACCCAAAAAAACTTTTATGCATGAATGGATTTCTTCATGAAGACATACATGTAAATAGTCTAAGTTAACCACTGGCTGAGTGCTATATACATGAACCAACTGCCTTGTGACTCACAAGGCAGTGGTTACCACGTGCTGGCTGAGTGCTATATACATGAACCAACTGCCTTGTGCTATTGCAAGGCTGCTGCATGCTAGAATCAATGGCAAAGAGCTCTCGCAAGTGCTCATTGAACCCTTTGAACGCACAGTATGTATTTATAAATAGACTACTGCCAATATGCATGTTTTTAGGGCTGGCACATGGCAATACATGTGAGTGAGCATTAACATGGCCTTGTGCTTGTTTAAATGAGGCCAGTAGGCCCCTAAGCACTAGGTCTCCTAGTTTCTAGACATTTCTAGGCTTTCCTAGGTGTAGATGCATGATCTTAGCCAGCAGGTCGTCTGGGTGCCTTTTTTGGGCACCCAAACCCTTAAAAAGAACCCCTCAGGACACCCAATTTTTTGTGTGTGGAATTGCTTGTAATTGAATTTTCTCATCTCCTTATAATTACTATGACATTGTTTAATGATATCATGCCTTATTTTGATCAATTTATACATGTTTATGGTTGAAATATGAGTATATAGTCATCCCCCATAAAAGATTGGACGCCCAAAAATTTTACAACTGCCAATTCTAGGCACCCAGTTTCTAAATCCTGGCTAAGACACTGTGTAGATGTGTGGCTTCTGTCATCTCGTTTACCTGCTACCAGGCACGGAATGGTCAAGGTGGTCAGTCTGGTTACAGTATTTAAATTTATCTAACCAGGTAAAGAGGGCCTAGCCTACAACCCCTAGTCCTAGGCCAAGATCTATATATATATATTATATATGAAAACTAGACCTACACAAAACTGATTTAATTCGTATGTCGCTCACCAGGTGACCAAAGATGGCAAAAGTGATCTCCATGTTTTTACTGACTGGTGTGGCCACCCTTGGTGCCATCCATGACCAGGCCAGCCACAGGAACCAAAACATAAACATTTAGCAAACGAAAGAGACCAGAACCAGAAAAGCCTTTTTAATGAAGTCATAGACTAGGAGTCAGTCTATAGAGGGATATATATTTGAGTACATAATATGACACCATCGAGATAAAAGCCTTATGATGCCATGACTGCCATCCAGGGACTTGGCCAGGACCCACCCCTTGGCAGTTTCTTGAAGAAACTGCTAAGTATTCTTAAGTCACCGACATTGATATTTAACCCATTAATGCTTAGGAGCAACTCAAGAAAGTGTAGTCTGGATCAATGATACTTTTGGCAATAACTTTAGAATCAAGCATAATTTTACAAAATATTTGATGGAGAGTTGTTGGTGATGTTCTGATTGGCGTTTCTCGATCAAATATTTTTCTGACTTTGCTTTTGCCTGCAAATTATCATTAAAATTGTGAGGCTGCTTTTGGTTGCTGTGAGCATTAAAGGGGTAAATTCTGTTTTTAAATCATACTCACTTTCCACGCTCTCCACCACCACCTTGGCTGGCGAGATGCTGGGTAGAGGGGGTGACAGCTGAGAGGAGCTGTTGGAGGAGGTCTGTGGTGAGGGGGGCTGGATCCCCAGGCGTGAGATCAGCTTAGGCGGGGAATCCTCCAGAAGGGAGGGCATCGTCGGTGTCTCAATATCCTCGTCAATGCCATTTTCATTCAGGAATTCGTCCAGGTCCATGTACTCAAGCTGAAAGTCTGTGAGGGTCGAAGGCAGATTCTTGTCCCATACTGGTGCCGGGCCCAAGAAAGCTGAAGAGAAGTCGAAGTCTGTGAGGCATCCATCCACATCTTTCTGTTTATTCTTGATCTCTGAAACAAAGAAGTAAAACCAATATTAGCACAATGCTGTAATTGCATGCATGTTGCTCATAACTTTCCATTAGGGACGGATACTTCTAAGAAAGAAACAGTAACACATTGATACCAATGAAATGATGCTGTACATACTGTTAATGCGTAAATGGTACTTTACTGCATTATTAGTGATTACCCTAAATATTTTGTTGTGAATACTGAATAGTCATGTTTAGGTTCCTAGACAATAGCACCTGGACAATTTAGTAATAAATGATAACTTCACAGTGGTTAGTTTTAAGAGCTTACCTTTAAGATATGAAAGAGTAAGATATACAGTACATAGAATGAAATGATACCAGTACTAGAACCTCTTAACAGCATCCAACCCTACTTCTAATATGTGGTCAAATAAAGGGGCAGGGCCCTAGGGGGCGTTATGTACATAATAGTCCAATCTGAACCTATGCTATTTTTTGACCGACAATGATAATATTGATAATTCTTATCAGATTTCAAACGTAGATATAGGATTTCTGTGTGGGTGTTTTATTCTGTATAAAAAGAGTTTGGCTTAAATGTGGACAGGAAAATGTACTTTTAACATCGGTATTGGCATAACTATAAACAAGAGACATATCTCAGAAAAAAATCAACATTTTGAAGTGTAGAAGGAATTTTACTGCAGTAACTGAACCCCAGGAAACCCCTTTTTACCTACAAATGTGTATATATTTCTTAACGAACATGCATTGTGCATACTTGCATGAAGTTACGTTACAAGTAAGGAAATCATTGAACCAGGAATTATAGAATAGAATTGTTCCTGATTGAACTGGTCTTCCTCTGATCCAGTCATCCAGATCATAAATATTTCATCAAAGGAATACCAAAGCCTTGTAACTGTGAAGTTAACCTCACATTTCAGTAACTTAAAGGGATGTCAAACAGATGATTGTCGCACCAGCTTGTGACAGAGGCCCCAAAACATGCAACAAGACAAACTCTATGATGATCACTGCCTCACTCCCGAAATTGTCTTGAAATTAATAATTTTGTTGGATATTTATTGGATTGGCATGTTCACCAAGTGATACCACCTATTGATTTATATAGTTTTTCATTATTACTACGAAGGTGGATATGTTAGTGTCGCCTGTTGACAATATGCAACTGGTTTTCGTACAGCCCCCTCCAAAGAATTGCTGTGCACCAGGACCAATTGTCTAAATTTTTGACACAGGTGATTGAGGAACCTCTCCGCTGCCTGAACCTGCTACTGTTTAAGGAGACAGGTATATGAACCAAAGATGATACCCTGACTAAGCATAAATGATGATGCATGCACAGATGGATAAATAATTGTCTAACTATTCGCCCAATATGTCTAATTATTCGCCCTGTTGTATCTAAAATATATAATATAGTTTTATAAGGTTGCCTAATAAATGACTGATGAGATGAGACAGCATCTAAAGATCTTTAGTGCTACTGGTCCCTGCAAACCAATATTGCAGGGGGTGGTTGACTGGCCATTGAAGACTGGACCTGGAGGGGAGGGTACCTCACTTGGCAGGTTGCCTCGGTGCAAGACCCAATTTTTGACTTTGGGGTCACCGCCACGAATGCGGAGTATTGTTCCGATTCGCTGCTTTAGAATTGGGCAAATGACAACACCCTCCTGATCATCACGATCATAAGAACAGAATGTACCCGTACATCATAAATTATTACTATGTTCAGTCGAAGATTAATGATATTCCCGCGCAACCTTTCCTTACTCGCGGATGATCGTGGGGCCATATTCTGATATATTGTAAACACTGCACAATGAATAATATATAACACATTGCGGTCTCGCAAATAAAACTTACCAGTATTCTGCTTCTGCGGATTAAGCAGATTCGGATTCTCCAATAAGGACTTCAAAGTCACTCCTGTACCATACAATCCCGACATGATTATTTAACGTTGAAATGTGTGCGTATTTTGTGGTTTCGTGATTATTTCCTAGGACTAGTATGAACCCGGGCCCTCTCATTAGCATGTATAATTGAATAGCCAATCAGGGATCGAGAAATGTTCTGACCCCATATTTGATTGGTTGGGAAATGCTTCCGGGTCATAGCAATTATCACGCAGATGCTCCAGTCACGTTGTTTGGCACGAGCTCACGCTCACAAGCCTGCGAAACCTGCTGACTTGGAACTGAAGAAGACTGGTGGCGACCTCTACATACATTGAATGACACTGTGTTTGTAAACACAAACAATTCTCAAGAGAGTTGATTTCAGATAGAAGAGAGGTTAATCATTTTGGTAATATCGGATAGCCTTCATTTTGATTTTGCATTCGCTGAATCTGACGTTTTGGTTGGGGATCGATACGAGCGACTATATATGATACCAGAGACTCTCCCTGACGTAGACCGAAATATCTGTCTCTACATTTGCCTGGATGTTGATTTTCTATGTTAATTTATTATTTGGACGTTTTTTAAATACGTCCAAATAGCTAAATTAACATAGAAAATCAACATCCAGGCAAATGTAGAGACAGATATTTCGGTCTACTCCCTGATGATACTCTGTAGAGGCACCAAACTGATTAAAATTATATTTTGAACGGTTGATATCTTGATTCGAATATTGGACTGGCTATAGATCCGTTAACGTTTTCCATAGCAATTTCTATGCTTGTAATGAATTAAGTAAAACAAATAAGCAATTAAAATAGTACTGTTTTTGTTTGTCAGACTCCTTGCCATTGATTGGGGCCCTCACTAATATCAGGGAGCTTTCATTGTGTCTCTGCTAATATGCATGTATAACCAATAGAAATGTTTTACCATGGCATTTAGTTATAGAAAGATCAAGTATATCAATGTCCGCTGAACTATTGATTGGCAAATATGTATCTTATCATGATTAGGCAAAAACAATAAAGTATTAATTACTTTTGATGAGAGGAAACCAATTAGGTCTGTCTGAGTTACCCACACCAATGACATATGTATTCGATCAATTTTTTCTTTGCAGAAATATAATTTTCATACAAGAGTGTATGTTGTTTCATCTTTCTTCTTATTTTATTCCATTTTAACTTTTTTCATTTTGTTGCAGCGTAAGAATTTGGTTGTTTTGAAAATTAACGCGCACGCGAGTGTGCGTTAATTTTCAAAACAACCAAACTCTTCGCGCGTCAACTGGTTATATCTTATTTTGAAAGGGAGCCTGAGTTAGACCAGAGACATGTCCCTACGCCCTTCACAATGTTAAAGGTCGTTGTACTTGGAAACGTGTATATATTGGTAGGTACCATCGCTAGTGTTGTAGGCGTGACGGGAAGTGACACTTCATCCTCACTCGTATTCCATCAACGTCACCATAAGTCCACACGTTAGTCTCTTACTTACAACCAGGGAGTTTCTAATCATAGTATTATATCGCTGTTACAATGTACATATTCAGTTTCGATAAATGACATAATCCTGATAGTAGTCGAGATTTCTAGGCTGTCATATGAGTTTTTATGTCATATTTTTCTGTTACCAGGCACCAAATAGTCAAGGTGGTCACAGTGGCCAATTTAGTTTACACTTATCTCACCAGGGGAATAGAGAATTCAGTTTGAGTATGACAAAACATTTAGAGATAGGAGTACCAGGTGGTGCCATTTATCTACCATACATGTTACTACACCAAACTGCTTGGTCAACACAGAGGGGAATGTCAACTCTGTAGGGACTGGGAGTCCAATATATAGGTGACAGGCAGAGAGCTCTGGCCTTCTCCTATCAGACGTCATAGGAAAAGGCGTGATAGGCCTAAGTGATTGAAACATGCTCTCGTCCTAAAACATGTATAAAAACCCTGTGAAGCTTAAGTGAGGTCGCTTTGCGGTGCTCATGATAAGGAAGTCTGTCGTTCTTCAAACCTCAAAAATTGCACAAGGGTATTAAACACATTCGTAACGATTCGAAGATCTCAACATCGAGGTTCGTGATTAACATATGCATAGCTTAGAGCTTATATGAAGAGAACATATTTAGAGTATTATGGACTGAGCCGTTCTCATTTCTTGTTGTGAATCTTAGATGACCAAACACAAGTGGATTCGAAACCAGCCGGTCAACCTGAACATGCTAGCCTCAACCAGTGTCAACTAATAGCCACTAATAGGCCAAAATTGGTGCTCTGGGCACCCCCAGCTGTTGGTGGAGATAAGGTTTCTCTGTAATGTAATCGATGTGATTGCCCTGATTGGTCCTTGTTCCCACGTGACTTCGCGCTGATGCATTATCTGGTACTCCCGGCATGAGTCCAGCATGTAACTATAGGGCATATAGTAATTGGTCTCTCGCTACATATCCATTCTTTTCTTCATCCAAGTTGTGAATTGACATATTTTCGAAGTTATGAAGTTATGAAGCATCTTCAACAAATATCCGAAAGATATCATTACGAAATTTGAAGTGCCAAATTATTAAAATAACACAACTTCCCCTGGCCTCTATATAGATCTTTTACTCCACATTCGTATTTTTTTATGTTCTTGGATCCACAAATGTCGAAAAAAAAGTATCTCCTATTGAAATGACGCTGTTTATATTCCCCAACCCCTCCTTCCACACTACATGATGGGTACTTCTGTGATATTCAATGTTCGTATCTTTATTGACCATATATGAGATAGTGTGAACGATTCATCTATAATAAAGGTAGTTAACATTAACACAAAATGAACAAAAAAGAAAACTACATAAGTTACTATTACTTAGATGAACAAAAACTTTTTTAGCTATAGTAATTAGACTAGCTCCTACTCTATGAGTTCATTAACATGCTTTTCTCTGTTCTGGTCTCTATCATTTGCTTAAGATCTAGGAGTTAGTTCCTGTGGCTGGTGATAGATGACACCAAGAGTTGGTCACACTGGTCAGTCAGAATCATAACTGAAAAATCTCACTGTGGGACCAAAAGGTGAGCAATTTAAGAACTAAATCAGGGTAGACACAGTTTAGAGTTGGTAAAGTTTTCATGAGTAATATATGGAGATAAAAAAGGACTAAGCTAACTAGGACTTATTCTAGGTTGAAAACACCAGTGTTCATCATAAGCCCAAAAACTGCGCCAAAGAAGTTAACCCCATAAGCAACCTAATCATCACTCTCATCATAATCCGCTGCAATCTAAGTCAGCTTTCAGAGCGCCACCTTTTAAACAACAGCAGAACTACATAGACGAGCTGAACAACAACTGAATCTGAGCCTGCCCACGCTGGAGTAGCTGTGCCTTGATGAACTATGTTTGCTATTGTCTTTATATCACGTGGATTTTATGGATCCGATTTACCTACGATAGTTTATAATAGGAAGAATGTTACTAAATCATATTCGTTGAAAGTTCAAATAGGCGTGGTAACATTTTGACAGCGGGCAACACACGCCAACAGGCCCAAGCTCAGCGATTCACCCACGTGACCCAGATCGGACAGGACCGCCTGCTACTGCTATGATCAGAGGAGTTATTTAGTGTTCTCTTAAAATACGTGGCTAAATAACAACTTGAGTCAAATAAGCAGACTGCAAGGGCTTTAAACGCATAATGAAGTACTTCCGAGATATCTCGCAGAAAGAAGCAATACTAGTCTGATAGAAATCACTTCTCTCTCAGCAGGTCCCATATGGTCTAGTGGTTAGGATTTCTGCCTTTCACGCAGACGGCCCGGGTTCGATTCCCGGTGTGGGAACCAATTTTTTTTTCTTGTGCATCGTTAGTCTCGAGATCTATTATTATATAATTTATATTGTAATTATTTTGTGTACAATAAATGCCTAACCTCGCATATTCTTTCTTCTCCATGTACGCTTACGGATAGGTTAAAAAATTAATTAATAAAGCTAATTTGCATGCCGCTTAAAGTAAGGATAGAACACTACTACGTTTAAACCTTTTTTTCTACCGAAAACGTGCATCTCAAATGAGTTATCAACAATTTTAGCTCGGTACATTTTCGTTTTGCACTTTTTAACATAGATTGAATTACCCAAAATCAAATATCAATATATATATTGTTGTTGTTGTTGTTCTCTTTCTTCTTCAAAATTATTATCATTTTTCTTTATCTCCTTCTCCTTCATCTTCTCATTATTATTATCATTATTGTTGTTGTTGTTGTTGTTGTTATAGCTATTGTGATTATTATTATTATTGTATTATCATTATTATTATTTTTATTACTATTATTATTATGTATTATTATTATTATTATTCTCATTATCATCATCTTCGTCATTATTATTCTTTTGTGGTTGTTGCAATCGCCCACCTATATTCCTTATTCTCCTTTTTCATCCTCTGCCTATCACATCACAAAAGTGATAGAAACGACAGATAATTCAATGGAAGTCAAATCGTGAAAATAATCCACAATCATTTACTGGTGACCATCATAATTCACAAATGTGGGGAGCATACCAACACGGAGGTTAGGTATAGTATAGTACATATATAATTTATTGGCCATCTCGCAGGGAAATGAAAATATACAGTGCACCGAAATTAGAAATGTTAAGAGAAAAAGACTTAGAACAGAACCACTGACTGCATTTAAAGAACTTGAAAGTACAACCAAAGAGCTGTATTTTATGTCCAAGGTACGTTGTACGTAGAACATTCAAATGTTCACGCTCACAGACGGATCATGACATGATTCATGTCAAACCAAATCAGATTAAAGAACACAATTTCAAATGAGAATTCTACGTAAATCAAAAGGGTACCCTAGTGAAAATCCGAGGCTAGGTGATAGGAGTGATAAAAGGAGTGGAAAGTAAGTTCAAGATAGTGGCGCTGGTATGGGTACAATAGAGCGCAAAGGCAATATATGGTAGACCGCGCGCAAAAATACAGATCGGCGCGCGGACCATGTCAAGGTGTAGTTATTGTTATGGCCAATGATGCTGTAGTTTCAATACCATCGCTGGCCGCGAAACGGACTCTGACACGTGTCAAGATGGAAGGTCGGGGTCCCATTCCGTAATTAGCTTTGACCTGTAACGACAAAGGCTATGAATGGTCGCGTGCGGAAATATCTAAATAATTTTCCGAGACATGATATTAATACATGCTTTCAATATCACGCCTGACGGTATTTGGCCGCTCTGTTTTATAGATGAACTCACTGCCAAAAAACAGTTATTTACGACAATAGGAGTAGGAGAGATTATTGTGTGGTATACAGCCACCCTCAGTGGTGGCTGCAGCTGATTCTGATTTAGACCTACAGTCAACAGGCGGAGCCTTCAGAAGCCAAGGGAAGCTAATGGGTTTGACATTCAGTCAACCACTCGTAATAAGGGCATTACTTTTTTCTAGTTTTTGCTCCACTCAAATTTCATCATTACTTCCAGATTGTTGATATAAATTAGGAAAGGTGCCTTTTTTACTTGAAGATATATCCTTTCAAAGAAGATATTCAAATTTGATGGTGATGAAGATGATGATTTGTAAATGGAGGAGGTATGTGTAATGTTTCTCGTCTGTGTGCGTTTAAAGAAACAAAGTCGTACACAATCTATAATACTCTAATGCAAAATACATAATATATATATGATAGAAATAAACTGACGACGGTGCCGTAGTTATTGTTGTTGATGATGATAGTGCTAGCAATGGTGGTGGTGGTGATGATAATGGTGAGGAAAAAGGTTGCAACGATGAGAACGATGCCGTCTATTGTAGTGAACTACGAAGCTAAGTACCCCTCGTAAACATGTCTTGAATAAAAAAAAAGGTGGCGATGGAGCAGGGGGCTTAAATTTTGATATTACTCTTTGATCAGAATATAATGTTTTGATTCTGAATCCGTTTTGACTCAGTTTTCCTTTGGTATGATTTGATCTGATCATTCAGCGTATACAAACTCCTAGTTTCATAACTTCAATTTTTTCAATGACACTTCTTCGTATCACTCTTGTTGTGTTATGTGCTAGCATTGCAGATCTTTACACTTGAACTGTAGGTAACATTTGAATAAACATGTTTTCGCCGGCACATGTTTTGAGTGTGCTGCCTTGGAGATGAAGGCCACACGTGACTACTCAGACAGTCAGGCTGAGTGTTTACATCGGTGATGCTAGCTGTTACTGTCTCAAGTGTTACGTCCATTCAAAATTATGCAGCTACGTATTAACATTATAAACATGGATAAGGATAGTGCGCACATTGCCAATCTCAGGATGATATTCGCCCAATGGCCAGCATATTTTGTTCAGCGACAAACGTGTTGGGATACTCATCAGACTAGTACAGGTGGTAATCAGGATATGCGCATCGTACCAAACAGTTGGATGTAACTTTCAGGCTGCTCATGATGGGTTTAGCCATGCCTGTGCATTCTGTTATGGCGTTACTGGCATATCGGTTAGCCAAGCTTTCTGAGCTATTAATACATAGGTTGGGTTGCCCTAAGTGTGTGGTTTCAGGGACATCTGGATGCTCTGATATCTTTGTGTCATTAAAAGAATTGCCAAACGAAAAATAAGGGTCGAGAAGATAGAACTAGAATTAATTATAAGTCATATCGCAATCAGATATCTAGATGCTCTGATTTTTTTTGCCATTATGAAACATTTCATGGTTACTGTCCTCAGGGTGGGTACTTTCTAGTTAAGTTCATAAATCAATAGTTGTTGTTTTGTTTTATTTTTTTCATTTCCACCATTTGAAATTTGCCCAAAGTATGCTTTTATTCGACACTTATTACATGTACCTGGTCCTGGATTGTAGGGCCTTTTGGTAACTATTGGGAAAGTTTTGACATGTCCTGAGCAGAACAAAGTGTCCTCTGGGGAAGGGAAAGGGTTCAGATATCATCGTTGACTGTTAACCCACACAGACCAATGATTAAAGATGATTAGTTTCGCATCGTTTTTGTAGTGTTGTCCGGACACTGAAGAATCAGTGACATTTATATTTCATATATTCCATTCAATGCAACTCTATCCTCAGAATGCAATTCAACTACCAGCAGACTCCCGCAGGGCTTGTTATATCAACACACATGTGTACAGATAATAGGTGTGAATGAGATATTCCGTAAAGAGTACTGCATATAAATGCAGATCTCTTACATTACGCATTACTTGTTTGTTTGTTTGAGAAAAATCTTTCTCTTATATGAAAATTATGCTATTCTGCAACAATAAAAGAACTTTCTATCTTTTTCTATTTTAGTATATGTTTAAGGAGAAATTATTGGCAGATACTAATATTGTTTAACTAGAGAGATAAAATACTTGTATGACAGCCGAAAAGGAGTTTTAATGAAAGAATGATGATTGGACTGTATTGCACATTTCCTCTGTGCCTATAGCCTAGCGGGTAACAATGGTCATCAGTACCTTCCATATACCATTTGTGATGCCCTTTATACCTTAAACAGACAAGCAGTGAATAATGTGTGAACAACAAACACATACCAGTATCCGTTCAAGAATATTTACAGTGGAACATATGTGGACACATGCTGCTACTTGTGGACACCTCTCTCAACATGATTCAGTTTTTAAACCCCATTTCTTTCCTAAAGTATGGTCCACGTAGATGTGATCACCTCTTCATGTGACCATTTCGTCCTGTTCCAAGAATTCAAATATCAAAAATACCAAAGAGGTTGTTTATAGGAAGATACAAGGTATCGGACTTCCATACTTAATTCATTTAACAAGAATTATTTTTAATCAGATGACCAAAGAAAGGACTTCTATTATGACAGGGGCTGAAGAAGTCAGTTTTTCCTTAAAAGGGGACCCTATAGGACGGGTTACTAATGTCTTAATATTACTTTCAATTGATTGAGAGTGAGATGAGGATACATACATATTATCAGTCTTATAATTCAATTGAGTTGTTATTTCATGCTCGATAGATATAATTGATTGTAATTGATTATATATTTTAATTGTATTACTGAAACGTTTGAAATACGATGATGTTGATAGGCAATAAAAAAACATCTGCTTTGCAGCGATTTATAAAAAAGAATTCAGATGTCACGTTTTTCTATAGTATGGCAAATATATTGATGCAGAATTTTACTCTTGTGTAGTCCTTTTGCAACATGGAATCGTGAAATGATATACGTGACGTGTGGATGTCCTTTGTAATTAGCACATGTCACGATGGTTACTGCACAGAGTTCCGAGAGAGGTGATACATGATGGCGTTGCCAATATTATATCGCTAACTATTAAGGGCCTATGTTTTATTCGTGGTGCAATTGTCCTTTAAGTACAATACGAAATATATTCCCTGATCCCAGCAACACACTCATCGAGGTTATTTTTGCAAAAAAGGAATGCATTCTGTAAATACACTTTCTTCATTACAAATAAATGTATATTATTCGGATATAAATGTAACAAAATAATGTGCACGGAAAAAGGGTAGAAATCCATTCCGCACGATGATCATGACACAGCTGGCATTCATACATCTATGTTTAACCAATTTGTACCTGCACTGCACGCAATGTCTGATAACGTTGAAAATAATTCATCAAAAATGATATTCAAACAAAATTAATAGTGATTTTTTAAAAAACAACGTAATTCAAAGCTTTTGGGATACGATTTTTTCTATCAATGTATCTTTAGACTTTAGACTATATTTACGTTCCTGGTGGAAATAGATTATTAATTTCCTTTAAAAAAGCCGATATGTTTAGACAAAAATCGAATAGAAGCATAGAACTAACAGAATTTTATTGGTCATCTTCATCAGTCCTATAGACAAAGCTACTCTACTTTCCCTCAAATGATGCCTCAATTCGAAAGATATTACCCCGAATTGCTGGGTTTTATGCCAACAAATTAGTTGTCTAAGGCTTCAAGGCATGAAACTATCTCAATATATAATACCATTACCATGGAAGGACACCCATACAATGTATTCAATATTCACCAGTGATCAACATTGTTTTCTTTAACTATTCACGAAACAAAAGTGATTTTGGTGTTTATGCCAAAATCTAGGGCTTCTGAGCAGAATCATCATGACGATTTACAACTCTTTCTCCATGAGTGGGCAACCTGTATGTATTATTCATTCAGGATGAGCACCAGGTTTTCAACATTTTCTATTCAATGATTTACGAACCAGAAGCGATTCGGGGTTTTATCCCGGGGGGGGCACTTGGGTATTTAGGGGGGCGCATACGTTCGTTATCAAAATTAAAAAATAACCCTAAAGCACTGATTTCTGGCCAAAAAAGCACCCTTATTTTAATAAAACGCTGATTTTTTCCACTAAATAAACACCCCTTCTTTTATCAAAACACTGACATTGGATGAACGGGAACACGTATTTTAACTTAAGATTTTATAATCCTCTGCGTGTTTAGCGGCAGCAAGTTGCGGCAGAAGACTCGTAAGCCCAGTCACTTCGGGAGTCACTCGGCGTCAGAGCCGCGTATATTTCGTGGATTGTAAGTGGATTTTGACCCCCATACTTCGTACCTTGGTACAAAAAAGTACCCTTCTTTTACAAAATCGCGGACATGCGGAGGTCTTAAAAAAAGACCCCTTCTTCCGCGAAATACGTAACTAAGGTGCGGCCCCCCTCTGTACCTGAGTGCCCCCCCCCCCCCCGGGGGTTTTATACCAAAATGTAGGCTGTCTAGCCTTTGAGCATGTGTATGTTTATTTACTACTCGTTTACTATGACAGGACAACCATAAATATGTATCTGTGAGGTGCTGATAAGTAATATAGGGACTGATTTTACAGATTTTTTCCTTTAATGAATGCATAAATGAATGAATCTTTATTGACTGTATACTTACATAAAAGCATTTACAATAAATGAGCCTAAATTAAAGAAAATCAACGGATGTTGTTATCTCTGCTAGAATTTAAGTCGTCAATACAAAAGATACAAATACACAGAGTCAACTAACTAACTCAGATACTACGTCACAGTGCTTACATCAAATAAACCCCTACAAATAAATCCCGACTGGTATGAACTGATCTGGAAAGTGAGCAACTCGCTCAGATAAGTGCTGCCTCTAGCGGCGAAGAGAAGAACCAAAAATAGAAACGATAGGTTAAAATTTGCCTCATTCCCACTGAACACTGTGTACGGTAACTAATCAATTAGTACATAGCTGTCGCTATGAACTAATCAATTAGTCCATAGCTGTTGCTAAGGAGTGAGGACAACAGTCTGTCGCTAAGTAGTCAGGAAAATAGGACGATTAATCCATGGCCCTTGACCAACCAGAATCAAGAATCTTCACGCGAGGTATAATAATAAAGACTATTCTGCTATCAGGACAGGGCGACAACATCTACCTAATGAACTAGACCGATCAGACCCGACGGCGGTCCCTCCATACCGCTCACGGAGAGACCGCACTGCGTGAAAGCTATAGCATTTCACCGTTTAAAAAGATAAGACATCCCTGCCCTTTAACCCAAACAATTATAGCATTGACACAGGCTGGAAGGATTAACCAACCATTCTTCTAAACAAACACATATATTCAAACTATCACCTTAAGGAATGATAAATGATTACCTTATCTAGGGACCCGTGTATTGAATAAATAGCTCGTTCCCAAATCGAGTGGCACTTATTCTCAGGCGCCTTGACCCAACCGACACAACAAAGATTACTCCTGTCTACAAGCTAAATTGTAAGTTGTCATTACCTTTTCTCTGTCGTTTTGATTTGAATTCGCCGTTTGCGTAGAAAATAGGTACTGCACCGTACATAATCATACAAAATATTCATGTACCTTGTATATATATATATATATATATATATATATATATATATATATATATATATATATATATATATATATATATATATATATATATATATATATATATATATATATATATATATATATATATATATATATATATATATATATATATATATATATATATATATATACCGGTATATATATATATATATATATTACCACGCCTTCTTGAGTAGAAATGCATTTTTAAAATGAAATTGAAGAGACAAATTTAAAGCAAAGACAAGGGCATTAACATAACGTAACAACGACTTATCATTTTGGGATTCCGTGGTCCACATTTTAGATGGAGTCTACCTGTATTCATGCATAAAAGCGGAATAGAGTAAACCAACCCTCTGAGAGTTAGATACATTGTAGGACCAAGTAAAACTGTCTTAAATGTACACGTCATTAACTAATGGATTTCCCGTCTATACTCAAATGATTCGTGGAATGTGCTCATAATGATCTTCAAATTAAATAGGTGTTAAAGATAACTGGATGAACCGAATAAATCTGAACATCGAACCATTTTACGCGAAATGTGATTGTCGAGTATGTTGAATATGTAACCTATATTTCGGTCATTGAACGCATATAGTATTTCCATAATGTATAAAATGGTACGTTACATACTAAACTACTCCAGATAAATGAAACATCATATTTTCTTTAAAATTTTGTTCAAACTTTGTGTAAAGTGTTTAGTGTATACGTCAAATAGAAACTACTTTGATTATCGTCAATTGTTCCTCCTTATAATGAACAACTACTAGTATTAGTTTATGGCAGAGGAAAAGGTATTGTCTTTATAAAGCCACCGACCACCCCGTACCATTTTGCACAAACCTTAAATGGGGAGTGGAACCCTGAACCTTTCCCGCAACCCTAGGACGCGGCGACCAGACAGCGTGTACGAAAATATTGTTGATTATATCTATGAACAAGTGTTTTTTCGTGTGATATAGCGAGTCTATCAGTCTGCATCGGTATTGAAGTAGGGTTCGTAAAATAACCGACCTGTTCTTTTGGCATACACATATGACACATATTTAGGGCGTATCTTTGCAAGAAAGAAATATCAGGCAACAATCGCTCCCCAAATTCTTTTTCTAAATACATCTTTATTTGGCGAGTACTGTGTTCACAATGGCAGGACGTCTGCACACGCCAGTTGTCAATGGGTTAAGATGATTGGCAGGTTTAAACCGGACTCAAAAGGTTGACCCAGATTCAATTGGCTTATTCAATCAATTGGTTGAAGACTTTACCTTCGCAATGCTCGCTAAAACATCCTGGCATTTTGCTGAAACTCTGTAGACGAAAGCAGAGTTCGGAAAATATTTGAAAGCCAAATGTTAATGAGAATATTACCAATAGCTCTCCTTCAAATATCTTGTAAACCATTCTGAATTTTCAAGTTATCGTTAAAGATATTATAAACCTGACTTAAGATGCATACGGCAATTATTTTGGAACTCCTAAGCATTAAGGTGTTTCTTCACAGCACCTCTAAGAACTAGCCAGAGGTCATTTGAAAGAATGGACGGCGTAGGTACTAAATCATTGGTTCTGGGGAGCTGCCCCGATAGCCAAGTGATCTAGGACATTGCGTTACGACTGGTCGCTGTCTCACACCGCTTCCAATGTTTCCAGGTCCAAAGTGGGCTCGAGACATGGTATAGAATTGAGGTTGGGGTTTGGGTATTACATCTGGCTAGTCTTGATTGAATCTGCAACTTTATGGTAAAATAGGTTACGACAAACAAACGCATATTTTTAGGTAAAACATGTATTGTTACTTGATGACCACTTGTCTTTAAGTAACAATGTTTCAGGGCATTACGTTATCATTGCAAGACGTTAGACCACTCGGCTATCAGGCACCCGACTCTCAGCGCTAGTCCTCCGTGATATATATAAACAACAACGAATGTTATATACGTTAGTGCAGGGTGTGTGCCCCCATAGCAGATTGGTATAGTGTACTGTGCCTCGCCACTACAATTGGGTCCTGGGTTCAAGTCCCTCTTGAGGAGTGTGAGGAAGTTTCCAGTGACGTATGTTTAGTGTCTTTGGTTTCCCTGGATTCACCGGCTTACTCCATCATCATTATAAGTCTGGTAAAAACTGTGATAAAAGAATTCAGAGAAGGTGTCAAAAATTAAAATTCAATGTTTTGAGTACAAGAACGAAAGATTCCATTTTCCATAAAACGTGTTCGATTCCAACTCAAGGCTTGTGAGAATGTTGCTACTGCCCGGGGTTGGTCGGTGGTTGTTCCGTGTATTCTCGTCTGGACAAGGCTAAGTACCATTGAGCAATGAAAGAATTTTCAAACTTTGTAGAACGTGCGGTAGAAACATTTATATAATGCAATTCTAAATAATCAAAATTGAAATAATTTTAATAACATATGTACGATTGGTATATTATCTGTAATTAACACAAATCGTCTTTAAAGTCCCTTTTATACTCTTCTAGTCTTCTAAAGCAAGTTTACTGGGGTGAAATATAACTTGAGAGATGTCATCTTTTCCAGGACTCTGACAAGATAAACAAGATGACGGCTCAACTTGCTGGCAACTGGGATGTCGTGAAAAGTGACAATATGGATGGGTATCTTCGTGGCATTGGTAGGACATCAATTTGAACATACTCCCATCACAAAACCTCATTTTATCGTGGCTTTTCCCATTGCAGATGCGAGAGTGAATGTAGAAAACAAATTAGGACTCCTATGAAACGGGAAAAACGAAGAAACGAATAATAGTTCGTTTAAAAAAGATAATATGACATACACAACAAAGAGGAATAAATAAATTGTAATGAAATATTATGAATTGACACCTGATCATCAGCGAAGAGACAACGCAAAAGAGTACTATACAAATAATGCAATTCAATACGATACAATAGAGTGCACTACAAGTGATAGTCTTCCTTACTTCTGACTGCAAAAGTTTACCGTTTGTGCATATGACAGATGTCTTTCTCATATTTTTTATTTCTGCAGAAAGATGTTTAATCTTTACAGAGCTCTTTTAATAAAGAGATAAATATATAGATAAAGAGGTCTATGGTCATTAGCAACTGGCTAGTCATAGTAAGCCTCCAAAATAGTAGAAAAAGTGACGATTAATGAAATGCCAACCAGAATCCATACTACACTTTAATAACAGTATTCACCATTTTCTGCAGGATTCAGCGCGGGAGAAAGTACCAAGCTCCAGCGAGTGCTCGATCCTGGATCTACGCCAGCGCATACGGAAGAGGTCCGCGTCAATGGCGACAAATTAACTCTGATTATGCACGCTGGGGGCGCCATCATCTCGCAATTCACCTATACCCTGGGTGCCGAGCCAGTAGAGGATAAAATAGTGGATGGGCGATTTTGTAAGGTAAATGCAATTAGTACTATGTGTGTGTGTGTGTGTGTGTGTGTGTGTGTGTGTGTGTGTGTGTGTGTGTGTACATACATACATACAAACATACATACATACATACACACATACATGTATATATACATACATATATATACATACTTACACACATACATACATATATACATACATACATAATACATACATACAGACATAGATACAAACATACATACTTACACACATACTTACACACATACTTACATACATATACACACACACATACATACATACATACATACATACATACATACATGCATATGTAAGGAATCTTACAAAATCATATCAATACAAAAATCGAAATTATCACGAATAAAACATACACATAATAGAAATAAAGAAAAAGGTTTGTAGCTGGATATAAATCTGTGTGCATGATACATACATACATACATACATAATATTATTGTGGTTAAATTGTGGAGAAAGACAACAGAATGTATGCATGTATTACTGTTTAGTTGTATATCTACACTCAAAGAAACAAAACTTTCCATACGAACAATACAAAAACTATTAACCAAGTAATCTATATGGTGCACTAAAATAAGGCAATCACTCCAATAATCGAGACCTTGAAAGCATTCTTCACTCCGGGAATCAAAACCTTGAATGTAGTCTTGTCGGCAATATCATCCGTAAACTGTGAACGGAAATCAAGAAGATGAAAGCCTCTTAATTAGATCAAGAAATGCGATGGTTTGACAAAAATTCTCTCTTCTTGTCAACGCTTTGATGGGTGATATGGCGTGGGATGTAAAGAGAATGCCTCGTTAACGCCAAATAATTCTTTCCGTACATGCATTTCTTTTTAGACAAATGTTTACAAAGATGGCAACGCTTTTTGCCTTAAAAAGCAAGGTGACAACTGGATCTCAATAGCCAGAGTGGAGCTCGTGGGAGAGCAGATGGTTGTGGTGAGTGCCCCTCAATAAGCTCCCTTGAAAAGCATTTCGTGATGGCCGCCGAATACGTCTATTTTGGTTACTGTCCGTAATCTTAAGGATACGTATATGTTATGTTATTAATAATGCTTTTTTATATGTATTTTTATGTATATATTATATATATATATATATATATATATATATATATATATATATATATATATATATATATATATATATATATATAACTAATGTTTCATTATCAGAGAGCGTACGTGTGAGCACATATCTGTTCAAAACGACTTCTTGAGTTCCTCTTCTTCTTCTTCAGACGCTGACTGCCAACCCTAGTGTACCCGGCGGGGGTGTGTGTGTGAGAACCTACAAGAGAGTTGCTGCAGTTTAGATTATTAATACCTAATTAAGTACGTTATTGTAGAATGTAGTAGTCTGTAGCGTTAGTTTGGATGGCTGGGGTTCAACCACGCATGCACGAACTGAAATCTCAGTGCCTTCCATGAGAATATGTGACGGTGAAGTCACGTGGTTCGTTTTTAATAACCCTAACCCTGATCCTAACCCTAGGGTAACACAATATCATTGGCCACACATTCGCACCGTACATACCTATATAGGCATTTAGGCAAACGCATATTATTGGAGGTATCGATATATCTCAAAAGCCTATATTCTTTCCCAAGATGCACGATGCAATGTTTGTGTTATTCAAATAGATGTGTAGGCTTTATTATAAGCACATAAGGTAGTTATCATCTTTACAGTGTAGAGCTCATAGCAGTTTACGCCTTAAAATGCTTTCTTTTCATAATTGATATTTTTATCAATCAATCGTATGCCAATATCTGTCATACATATTTGTCTTTTATAATTTAGTAGCTCAAAGAGGAACATATAGATTCACAGTATTCTTAAGATGATTTTTGTATTGTATTATATCGATGATTGGTAAAACATTAGCCTTTAAGATTTAAAAGATACTATTTTTTATGAAATGTATAAAGAAATATTGAATAAAATGTGCTCGAACGTATACATTGAGTTAACCGTGTGATTTTCTTTCTTCCTGTCTATCTATCTACATACTTGTCTATCTATCTACCTGTGTGTGTCTTTCTATATGTGTACTGGTACGTGTGCATGCTTAAGAGGACAGTATCTAAGTATATTGTATATAAGAGCACTTATAATTAGTGTTCCCATTTATACTTTGGGGTCACTCAACTACCAATGGCATAAGAGTCTGTTGATCATAGGACTATAATAAACAAGGGATTTAGAGTCCTTAACTGTCCTGGAGTTCAGGATGCGTGGACTCACCCACGCGGACATCCACATTTCAGGGCGAACTCATGAGCTCGGAAGGTCATTGGTGCAGTGTCTTTAAGTGTCCGCCATTTTGTTCCGCCATTTTAAAACGAACGCAAAGCCCTCTTTTGTAAGCCACGCTGAATTCCGCACGATCTTGCATTCTAGCATGACGTCAGTACATGGGACCTACTCCCGCTACAATCAGTCGAACTGGTTCTGGGGTTCTGTTGGCTAGATCTGACTTGCGGGGAACCAACTCAAACTGATCAGTCAATAAATTGTTAGAACCAGTCTCAACTCTTTGTTACTATAAAAGGGCAAATAATTTGCACTTCCAAAAAGCGCAAAGGCTGGGTGACAACCTTCTACGCATCTTTGAATATAAAATCTCACAGCAAAAAAAATATGAAATGTTATGCACATTCTGTCGCATTTTATTTTTATGCCAAGGCATTTTTTACTCCACTGCGTAACCATAATCTTGTTTGCGTTTTGTAAAGTTTGTTTATCATGATATGATGAATCCTATTTTCTATGCATAGTTATAGTCAATAAATATACATACATACATATTTCCTACGCGGAATGCAGTCCTAAATATGTAGCTGATTGTTTTCAATGCAAAGAAAAAGGTTTTGAAATGTCAATGTTTTTCGGACGTCAATCACAATAAACGCATGTGTTAAAAGCAAGCTAAACAAGATTAAAGCCAGAGCCTTCCTAGGTAAAGGCATATGTTAATCATAAAGCTTCCGCTCGGCCTATGCCTCTGGAAGTACAAATTATTCCATTCATTCACGATATAACCTTATCGACTGATGGCGTCATCTATTGGGAAGAATCTTAGTCCCTTCTTTCGCATATAGATGGCAGTTGGGTCGCGTGGTTTTCCTCGATCAATAGCTTGTCCTGGCCGTGGGAACTGTGCAGGTTTCTCCATAACTGAAAGTAAATTATAGAAATTACATATCCCGCGGAGAAATGGTCAATAATATTATTTCTGGATGCACACACCCAGATGAGCTGTATTTTCGATAAACAAGAGCGTTTAGGGGCATTAATCTTTCACAGTGTTGTGGGAAAAAATCACGAAATACTAATACACACACATTCTGGTAATAATCTCAGTTTTAAAAAGAACGACTACTACTACTACTACTACTACTACTACTACTACTACTACTACTACTACTACTACTACTACTACTACTAAAGGTATTCGGTTTACAGTCTTGTATTCACCGAAAGTGCTCACACGACCTTCCTTACCTTGCCGATTTCAATTCCTCGAAGGATATTCCAGAGCAGCTGGCAACATATAGTGCGCAAGCTCTTAACACTGTCATATATAATGCTAGATACCCATTTTCAGGTGGCTAAACTGAGGCAATATGGAATAAACTGATTTGTCCAAGGACAGGCCCAAGTGCCCATGTCAGGATTGAACCAGCGACCTACTGATTACTAGTCCAACAACTTGAACTACTTTGCCCCACAATACAAGAACAGCTGGTTGGCTTTAATTTACTTCAAAATACTGAAATACCTTTCATGTTCTTTTCTCCTCCTATTCCTTTGAATTCTTCTCAAATGTATTTCTTGTCCAATACATCAGTGTAAGCGTTGCATGTAGGTTGGCGGTTAAAGTGATTGTCTTGCCTTAATTTCTCCCCAGTCACTGGTGCCACCTGAGCAGACCTGAATTTACCTAAGAAAATCCAATTAGTTCCACTTGGAATTGTCGTCGTGATATATGACAATTCTAACTATACCTTTTAAATTATGGACCATTTAAAAAATACTAAAGGTGAGTCATTAGTATGTTTAATCAAACCTGTTTGGATGCTATTGGCCACAGTGGAATTAATTGGTTTAACCCATTAACACTCAGAGCGGCCAAAACAGGCCTGACAATTTTAGAAATATTTTTCGAACAAAAACAATTTTTGGAAAATAATTGAAGGAAAAATGTTAGAGATAAGTCAAACAACAACTCTCCTTCAACTATTTTGTGAACTTTTGCTTTATTCCAAAGTTATTTTGAAAAGTATGAGAGTAGCAGACGATACTATCTATAGGATCTCTGAGTGTGAATGGGTTAAATAGGTATTTCAAATAGCCAGGAGGTTGTAATTTGATTTTTCGTTTATCGTCACTTTTTATGTCATGCTGAGGCTTAACCATAACTAGCCACGAGGGAACCTGGATATCTGGGGAAAATCATCCACTAAAGTCAAGTCACTGGTACATTTCGCACACGCCGGACCGGATTCTAACCGAGACAGCTAGCAGTCATAGAGGTGCACACCGGCCGGATCCACCTTAATGCTGACTCTCAAATTGATTACACCACGCATGTTGAAAATGGTCATATATGTACAAACTGAATTAATAATATAGAGTTCTTGTTCACTTATGATTTGTATTATTTGTATTTTGATGTATTTTTTATATCATCTTGATATGGTCAATAAATACTATCTACTATCTACTATCTATTGGCAAAGTGCTAGGCAACTCGGCATTCGCGGCAGACCCCTCAGACAGTGGGAATAACAAATGTCAAACATGCCTGGACTAAAAATGCTGTGACCTATTCTTGATTAGAGAATTGCATCTTGACGAATATAACCGTATACAATTTTAACGTATTTGATCAGTTTTTGGTATCATCTGGTAGTTTCCTTGCAATAAAAAAAGGTTAGGAAAAGTCCGCTAACCTCTCAAATATATTTGAAATGTGCATACAAAACATTTTTTTTGTATGATTTTTAAAGACGTTTCATCATTCTTTTGTCCACTTTCGGACCAACGCACAAAAATATGCTTTTAAATCACCTATAGATGAACTGTAGCCTGCCTGTGTGTGGTGCAAAGAATGTCCAGACCGCTCTTTAACAAAACACTCTGTAATTGGCGTTGCTTTACTCAAAAGATTACAAGGGCAACCCCTTTTGAACTATTATTTTAAATAAGGCGTTATCAAAGGAACCTTTATGCAAAGTTTTCACAAATGGTAGTGTCATCAGTGAATGAGTACCATAGTTCTTAATTGCATATGACATGGCGTTCCGCAATAACTTTTCAATTGTATGCTCAATGACTCGTACAATATTTACTGGTCCATTGTCCAAATCAATTATCAACATAAGATTGCTCTCACTTAGATATCGTATCTGCAAAAGAAATATGTTCAGTTGACGATAATCGACTAAATTCAAAATCCTGATAATCCATTTTTTGAGTCGATGGCATTAAACATTAAAATGTTTGAAGTGAATTTCTCTTCAAGAAAATATTTTTGGGGAAACTCTGGAAGTGAAATTTCACTTTCATTAGTAACATAGGGTTCGACAGGTATCGATGAATAGTGGTTACCTAGTCTCTTTAGAATGCAAACAGACTCACTCTATAACTGTCTATTTAGAGGTAGGACCATGGATATTCAGTGTTTCATAATATTTTCATTAGAGTACCATAAAATAAATGTAAATAATATATGCAATATAACATATATGAATCGAATCAAAGGTTTATTGCGTATTGAGTTGAAGGCTGTTCTTTCCCGGTGGACCAGCGTACCAGTTTAAAGTGGTATCTAGTCCAATAACCAAATGAAGCTCACGGTTACACACCCAAATATATAGGTCTTGGCCAGACACACCAGTTTCCTCCGCTACCTGCCACTACCTAGTCATGGATTAGCCGTAATGTGGCAGTAAACGTGACAATAAGTGAAAATTCCAAATAAACTCTATTAGAACCTGCAGAGCCCTCGAACCATGTGGTTAGACTGATAATTAGGTAATCCACTCACGCATGTACCCTGCTTTAACCAGTTGAACCCTTACACCATGTGTTTCGAACCAGATGTAATCTCATCCAATACCAGGATATTGCTGAGGTATGCACCGAGTGAACTCTGCGTGCGACCCATCGCAAACAATAGGATTATTCCATGATGAAAGGAAAACTCTTGGCATAACTTCTTTCACAGCCTGCTCATATAAATGACTCCGAGCAACTAAATTGCCTGCAAGTGTAACATTAAATTCCCGATTTATCATTAAATTGCATTAGTTCATGATTATTTTAGACGATTTTTACTTATTTGATGTCATTACCTGCACCATAGGTGTTATTTCGATCATTCACTGGGCAATTGTGGCCATTTCTGCTTTACATTATATAGTTGAACAGAACTAAACGGACCAAATCCAAAATGAACATAGTTTTTTCCTACACCTCGAAACTTACATCACTAGCACAGTGACTTTACACTTCAATGTTATAATCCCGACTAGACTCATATTCGACTAAATATGCGAAACTTATGCGTATACTCAGATTGAACACAGAATAGTTCGGATATTCCATCACGTGTGTAGATAATTGATGAATTACCTTCATTTGGAATAAATGTAGATATAGGCTTTACCCATTCTGGCAATATTTTTATTCCAGTGGGTTGAAGTTTAGGTCATAATCTACTACTTTATACAGGTTCTATGACCCCTGTCTCCCCATAAGGACTATTATTATATGCCTGCTGCTCATTCTCAAACCTGATTGGTCAATAGCTGGTCATGTGATCACCTGTATCCACTGATATCCCCTTACAAAATTGATATTGCACTCATTTTGAGTGCAATCTAATGTTTACATCACTGTCTCACTTCACACCCATTGAAACAAGCCTTGTTTCTTAGTGAAATGAGAAAAGGAACCAGTAGGGTTCATTGGCTTATTGTAAAATCCATATATGGAATCTAAACCAAATGGAAACACCAGCATGACCATAAATATCACGGTTTCCTTTTTCTTTTTCTTTAAATAGTCATAATCAAGTGATTATAAATAAATAAAATTGCATTTGCTGTTTTTGTCCTGAATACATTGATGAAAAAACAATCAAATATTGTTTAATTTTCCAGATTCCATGTTTTACAATAAATCGAGCCTCACTTTCATTTCAAACAAAGTTCTTCTGCTCAAAGCAGAGAAAAATGGAGGCAGGACGTTTTGCTGTGCTGTCAGAGGAGGCTGCCACGGACCTCCTGCTGACAAAGGATGCTGCCAACACTAAAAAAGCTAATTTAAGAGCATATAGAACCTTCAGGAGTTACCTAAATGAAAGGAACTATGACCAAACCAACTTTGAGGAATGGGAGACTGCCGGGCTGGATGAAGTGCTGGCCAAATTATTTCACTGCACCAGGACCAAATGTGCAGGGACCAAAATAAGCAAGATAATTTTAAAGAGTGTATGAATTTTGGAACAATGCCAAGGGTTCTCAAATGTTTTCACCTGTTTATTGATTAATTAATTTATTGACAAATTAATTTTAATGTACAAGTAATCTTATTATGCAGATCGTAAAGTTTAACCAACCAGACATTCCTTTGATTGTTAAAATATATTTACTTTGTGGAAATCTATATTGAACAGATGAGAGAGTTCGGTTAGTTATTTTCTTTTGAAAATAAAGTTGAATTTTGTGCATTTTTGTATTTGTTAACATGTTGACATCCGGGATGGCCCCATGACCAGCTATTGACCAATCAGGTTTGAGAATGAGCAGCAGGCATATAATAAAACAAATATGGCACTTTGGTTTCACGCAATATCAATTTTTATTGCACTCTGGAAAATGATATTGCCCTCGGCTAGCGCCTCGGGCAATATCATTTTCCAGAGTGCAATAAAAATTGATATCGCGCTCACCAAAGTGCCATATCTGTACAGTGGAACCTGCCAAATTGAACACCTGTGTACATTGAACACCTGCGTACATTGAACACTTTTTCATGTCCCGGCAGGCTCCCATTGAAAATCAATGGGAGGCTACCTGGATACATTGAACACCTGTCTATCTTGAACATTGAACACCAAATTTGTTCCCATAGGCCACATTTAACCTGTCTACTTTGAACATTATGCGCTGATTTGAAACTTTTCACTGAAAATGAGGACAAATGAGATACATCAGAATAACTGTTTTGTTAAGTGATATTTTTCAAATGCTGAACATGTGACGTTTTTAACTATATGATGAAAGTTAAGTAAAGACATAGTAGATTTTGCAATGAAATGATCAAGTTTCTCTAATTACCCTTGATTTTGTTTCTATTTCACCCGACCTCCAATTACTCAGAACCTGGATACATTGAACACCTGCGTACATTGAACACTTTTTCATTTCCCGCGAGTGTTCAATGTAGACAGGTTCCACTGTATATGATTAATCAAATGCCCCCATAAGCCTATGTTTAAATAGTTATATTATTACTTTTTGTTTATTTTGGGCCTTTTGACATTGCCCATCTATCTATCTTACGTTCATCTGGTGTTTTTTGTTTATATACACCATGATTTTCTTATTTGTATTTATTTTGGCTTCATGATTTTGTAGAACTACCTACAGTCAATAAAGAATATATATATATATATATATATATATATATATATATATATATATATATATATATATATATATATATATATATATATATATATATATATAGAACCATATTCCAAGTAAACATTTTAAGAACGTTTGAGGCGTTTGTTTTACTTTTGTTTTTGTTACACAGATCTATCCACCCAGTTATAACTATCAAACGCTTCCCGAGACTGACAGTAAAAAGCCGCATTGTCATCAGCAATTTTTGAAATTCAAAGGTATCACGTCAGACGAGCACCTGCTTTTTGAACACAAAGATGTCATTTCATTTCGTAAAATCAATTCATTTTTTGGTCAAACATTTTGTATAACCCGAGAATTTCAGTTTACAGACTGATGTGATATAAAATGACGGTGTTACTTCAAAAAATGTCATTTTATGACTTAGCAGAGCAGGTGTTTCCACGTGGCTGTCACTAGTGATACTGAAGGGTAAATCATACTTGAAGACATCAGACCAACGATATCGTCTCCACGCATTTCCACCTGGAGTCTCAGCGCTTATGGCTTGTCAACTTGGAGTATAACCCATCACGTCGCATGCAGAATCACCATACGACAGCCCTCCACAATGTTCTACATTTGTATAGCAACCAGGACAACCCGATAATCGGGATCCAGCGGAGACTCGAACGTGCGACATCCCGCTTGGAAGCCAGGTATTCTAACTTCGAGGCAGCGTCAGATAATGCTGGTTAAAGAATGAAAGGTATTTCTATCACACTTGATCAGAGTTATTTAATAGTTTGCGTTTTTTCTATGGAAGCTTTCCAATGGTCAATGAATGCTCGTACTGCAAAGGGTCCTTTGTTCGAATCGTGCTTCAGGCTTGTAAGAAAGCTAACAATTACTTAGAATACAAGCGGATATAACCGGAGAAACCATTGCCTCATACCATGTCATCAGTATCTTTCTCACATTCGACATCACAGTATGTCGACAGTTTTGACATATGTGGGCTGAAGAAGTGATGACTAAAGAAACGGTTACCCTGTTCCTTTATCTGCTTCTTATAACTATAACTGAAGCGCACCGGATGCCCTTTTACGTGCACTAAGATAATATTTGGTATGAATAATTCCTAAATGGGTGACTTTTACGATTTGATAGGGACGTTCATGTACTTTACAGGCACCCTTATGGAAACAGGGCACACTAGAAGCACGCAATGTTGAAACACTAGCATAGTCGGGAAGTGATAACTTATAGACCGCAGCAAATGCTGGCACTTCAGGTTCTGATTGGTTAAAATGTTGATAATATCAACTGAATTTGTGAAGGTGAATTTTTTCTTAAATAGAAATAACAAACAAGGATTGAATTTTTATGGAAATGGAAATTATATCATTGCAAAGATATGCAAAACATGTCACATATTGGTTTCTCAACATGTCTATGGTGAATAACGCACCAGAATGACTCGCAGAGAGGAGAGCTCACAGCGCTGAGTGGAGATTATCAGCTACCCAGGCGACCACATTGATCCAGTCTTTTATAGGCCGCAATAAAACAGCTACAGCACCATTTATTACATTTATGAAAACCAATATACTCCTACGGAATTCAATATATTGCACGGGCAGGCTAATGTCGGAATGAGCGACCTCCGTGAGAGGTGTCGTAAAAGGGCCCTCCAGGGGGCGCTTATCTCCCTACTCACAGCGCCCCTTTAACCCCCCGTCGCACCCAGGGGTACCCACACAACATACCCTAGCACTGATGGCGAAATTTCAAGGACGTATTTGCGATTGAATCAAATATCACATTCACCGCCTGACCTTGTTTGATAACATATATTAAGTAATTACACGAACTCTATGAAAATGTATGCGTCCAACCCAGTACATTGCAAAAAATTATTATTATCATTATTATTATTATTATTATTATTATTATAAGTATTAGTATTATTAGTATTATTAGTCATCCATTCAATCATTCATTTATCACAGCGTATCGACATTTCATGCTGATTGGTACTACAGTTGTGATTGTCATACGTTAGTTGCAGTTGCTGACATTGGTATTGTAATTGTGATTGTAAAATAATGTTAGTAGCAGCTGCAGCAGCATTAGCAGCATCAGTAGTAGTAGTAGTAGTAGTAGTAGTAGTAGTAGTAGTAGTAGTAGTAGTAGTAGTAGTAGTAGTAGTAGTAGTACTACTACTACTACTACTACTACTACTAGTAGTACTAGTAGTAGTAGTTGTAATGGGATTATGTTTTTGCCTCCATACAGCAGCCGTCGAGTTCAAACCCAACCTTTAAAGGATTTAATAATGCTCTCATGGGAACCTTTTGCAAGACCTGTACTCTTTTAAAGGGGGGAGGTGATAGCCTATCACTGTAGGCATCATTCTGTCGACGGGTCTTCATAGCCAGGTTATGCAAGTTTCACAACATCCTTATTTTATCAAACGCCTTATTACAATCTCCTAGAGAGTGGAGCTCTTTACGCATGCGCGGCACGACTTTTGATCTCTAAGGATGTGAGTTTATGCGAGATCACTCCTTCATCTAAGATTGGGCATGATGGTTATTGGCGTCTGTGGGAAATGGAGGGAGGGAACTGATGGTTGGTTGGGCCTCTAGCGATTCTATCAAATCTCCAGCAAATAAACCCATTTTCCGGAAATCGGCCATCTTAGGCTGAGCCCCTGTGGCCGCGGTCTGATCTCGTGGTGTATTAGCGAAATCAGTTAGTTTGACATGGTTTTATTTTTAGCAATAGACGTGCGATTGATCGAGATGTGTGATCATAAATTGGATTCGATTGATGTCGAAAAAGCATCATCTTTCCTGGGCTCTTGCGCAGTGGAGCGTATGCGAACACGTATTTACTCTAAGTGATTAAGAATCCAATGTATGTAGTGCAGATGATAATTGAATATCAGTTTTCCGGTAAAATGTCTTTAGGGGAAGTTCTTGTAGGTCGGGGTTCATATTTTCTGCCATTCGCCATTTTGCACAAAGTGCAAAGCAAAAATGGGATACCTCTGGTTGGTGCCTCCTTTTACCACATTAAGGACTAGCTATCTATAAATTGTTCAGGAAATAAGGAACACAAACATCGGCCAACTAAAGATCACTAGCAACTTCCTGAAATGTATTTTGTGGTACTTTAACCCTGTATCTTGTGCAGATGCGAGGCACCTCAAGAGGTTAGACCACTGAGCCTTGGGGAAACACCTTCAGTGTGACAGGCATTTGGAATTTCGATTATCGTCACCTTTTCTAACATATTGCGGCTAGCCAGTTGTAAGTAAAACCGCATCACCCGTCGAAAGCCATTGCTTATTAAACCCAAGTCACTGGTAACTTTCACATGCATCCGCCGGTATTCGAACCTTGGTATTGGTGAGAGACAACTAGCAGTCAGTGGTTACACCTTCGACCAAATCAAGGCACCAGCACAGGCCCTCGTTGGACCATAGTGTCTTTGGTACGCAGGTTTCCTCCATTATTAACAACTGGCAAGTCAAGATTTAGTCTTTGTACTTTCTGTGCAGTCAATAAACATACAATACAATACATTGAGAGAAAATACGGGGACAGACACAGATACAACTTCTCCTCTCTCCCGACCGGCTCCCGACCGGTGCTGAGTAGCACGACTCTTTCTCTTGGCGTGAGAATCCTTTCTTGGCTAATACACACAACTTGACTATGTATCTTCATATAACAACTTTAATCTCTCTCCCAAATGGAACCTGGACCACATGATAGGTATACATGACAGGATCATTTGGCATGATCTCTGAGAAGTTGTTGGTATACTATTTAAAGTTCTTAGCTGATTAAACATAATGCATGATTCCGTTAATTATATAACATTTCTAGACGCGAGGTTCCAGAACCCGCCGTTAGGCGGCTTCAAACACGTCGAATGTCTTTGTGGAACGCCTGGGATTGTTTCATTACTGAAAACTTGGTTCTTCCAGTTATGTATGATAGCGTCCACTCTGTTTTGGTCAAACAGCATGGATACATTCAATGGACTAATTGTACTAAGAATACACTTTTAGGAAATTAAATAACCTTTTTTAAATCAGTGAAATTAGCGATTTTACAGTTTTGATGACGTCACAAGTAATTATAATATTATAATACGCGATGGTGGCGACGCGTAGCGGCCGGGCGTTCATTTACACTACAGACCTGTAGTGTAAATGAACGCCGAACACGAACACGTTACAGTCAACCCCCCCCCCCCCTCCTACTACACCCATTCTACTGCCGACACATGGCATCCAACCCTAGTTCCGAAAAATCCTGGGTTCCAAATCAAATTACATCATATACTAGTATACAGTCTGGGTCGTGGTGTACTTTGAAGCGAAGATGGAAATAACGGCAACTTATCCCAAGGTATTTGTCCGAATTCTGTATCTTTTTGTATCATGTTTCTTTCCACAATTGCACATGTTCCTGATTACTAGTATACATAATTTTGATGGCATTTATTTGACTGAATGGCTTAATGTGTTGTATTGGTTTGAACATTGATAATCTTTTTTTCTGCATTGTGGTTTGACAGGCACCCATGGTGGAGCAAACCGGTTTACCATGGAACATTCACCGATTAAACCAAAGTTAACCAGGCTTTGGACATTGGACCTAATACAGTGAGACATATCGAACTGTCGGCACTAAAATATAACAGCTATGTATGCAACCTCGAAATTCACAACAGCAACATCAAACAAGTATTTTGACTCAGATAACTAAGCAGAATATTGACATAATAGTTATTTCCAAATTTTATAATAGATGTTATGTTACGATGATTAATAATCACACCTGCAGAATATGTGTATTTAGTCAAGATCTTCTGGTGTAGTAGTAGTAGTAGTAGTTGTAGTAGTAGTAGTAGTAGTAGTAGTAGTAGTAGTAGTAGTAGTAGTAGTAGTAGTAGTAGTAGTTGTTGTTGGTTGTATATTGACCATATTTTTGGATATCGAATCATACTATTACTGGGAAAGAAAAACAAAACATACAAAAACATAAGCATATACTACAAAACTAAGCGTCACAAAGCCAAAGACTAGAAGTGTATGCACAAAATTGACATTTTAGTGTGAGTCGAAAAGAGCCAAGGTACTTTTCCTCCTGGTCCGCCTCCATTGTTGGGAAGCTTGAAGGCTGACAGGTTTGCTGCTGCTGCTGCTGATCATGTGATTCCATTACCAGGCGCATCACGGCTTCCGCCAAGAGGCGCTCGCAGATTCCCAGCATGGTCAGCCATGCGTGCCAGATAACCACTTGCCTAAATCACCGCATCAAATCATGCCGCCCGTAATTAACATGGCTGACTATGCAGCGCTTAACCACTCTTCAAGGTGTCTAACTATGTGCATTATAGATAATTGTGGTTATGATTAGCTATAATCTTATACTAACTATTCTCATCATGCACACTATCTAATAACCATATACGTACACCATGTATAATATCTTATAACTATATACGTACATCATGCAAAACGCCTAATAACTATCTATGTACATCATGCACAATACTTTATAACTATATATGTACATCATGCACAATACCTAATAACCATAGATGTACATCCTGCACAATACCTAATAACTATATATGTACATCATGCACAATACCTTATAACTATTTATGTGTACATCATGCACAATACCTTATAACTATAGATGTACATACCTAATACTAGTAACTATAGATGTAAATCAAGCACAATACCTAATAACTATATATGTACATCATGCACAATACCTTATAACTATTTATGTGTACATCATGCACAATGCCTTATAACTATATATGTACATCATGCACATACCTAATACTAGTAACTATAGATGTACATCATGCACAATACCTAATAACTATAGATGTACATCATGCACAATACCTAATACTAGTAACAAAAGATGTACATCATGCACAATACCTAATAACTATAGAGGTACATCATGCACATACCTAATACTAGTAACAATAGATGTACATCATGCACAATACCTTATAACTATTTATGTGTACATCATGCACAATGCCTTATAACTATATATGTACATCATGCACATACCTAATACTAGTAACAATAGATGTACATTATGCACATTACCTAATAACTATAGATGTACATCATGCACAATACCTAATAACTATAGATGTACATCCTGCACAATACTCAGTAAATATTAGTATGCTCTTCCTGCACCACCTGCATCTGTATATCTTAAAGACGATCAAATTCTGAAAATATAAGAACTATTGAAATACGTACAGTGGTCCGCCTTCAAAAACTAGATTTATATTCAATGTGCATCAGAAAGTCATTTGTACCTATGTTTAGGCGGAGTTTATTATGATAATGCTTTTTACGGATTTAGATACAAAAAACACACACTCATTTATTGTCCAACTATCTACTGCAAAGCATTTCGGCAATATATATTGATGCCTATAAAAGGGGTTCTCACAATCGATCCCGGGGCGTGAAAGTCAGAAATCCTAACCACTAGACCATATGGAAAGCTATACCAATGCTTTATACTATCAAAACTGCGTCGTCATATAGGATATTTTGATGTTCTAAATGTTACGTATTGCTTTATCCTCGTTGTATTTTAACATTGCACGTGGGAAAATGTTTTGGAATGAAATATTTGTTGCAATGGTTCATTTTGTTCAATTTAAAGACATTTAAGTGTTGGGGTGGCGTAAGATGTGAGTGCAGCTTTGGAAAAATATACGTCGTTTAAGTAAGGATTCATTTTAGAATTCAATAAAAAAAAAGTGTCGATTACAAGAACAGGAGCGTATACTTGCTTACGGCATTTGACCTGGAACCTCCTAAATCAATTAAAACGTAATCTATGTGCAAATCGTTTTTGTGAAACACTATAAAAACAAAGCTGGTGAGAAAATTGAGCATTGGCAATGTTTTGATATAGAATTGATTATAGAATTGAAGTGTTCTGTTTTGATAGGACATCATGAGGTTCTGAATGGGCAAGATATTGAAAACGACATATGCAAAGAGCATGAGTCAGCAAATCAAGTTACTATGCGGTATGTGGTTATTTTCTTTTTCACTTGCTGATTGACTTCAATGACATTTTGTATAACGACATTTTTGATCCAATTAACCTCTAATTTAAATTTATACCACAAATGCCACATGACTGGGAGACTATTTATCTTTTAGGTGTGATCGCATCACATGGTCTGTAGTTTCAATCTCAATTAATTGCACCATGGATCTCACACGGTATTGCCTCATAGGGGATTTTAATTAAAATGACGTATGGGATTGGTGAGAAATTATTCCACAAATATCATCTATAGGCGCATGCATGCATGTATGTATGTATGTAGGTAGGTAGGTATGTAGGTATATAGGTATAAGGTAGGTAGGTAGGTACTTATGTATGTATGTATTTATGTATGTATGTATGCATGTATGGATAGATGCATGCATGCATGCACATGTGTATGTATGCCTGTATGTATGTAAGTGTGTGTGCATGTATGTACATATGTTTGTATGTATGCATGTACGTACGCAGCACACACGCACGCACACACATGGAGCATTAATTCCACACCATTCATGGATGAGTGCGATCGCTTCTGCTCGACTTGTATGAAAATACCACACATGTAAACCTCCTCCACTGCAAGCGTACACATAAGTGCATTTCTAACTGTCGTTTCCTCAGTCGCTTTATTGTATATGAATAAATGCATCCCATCACCAGTACACCTCTCGCAAAACAGCCTCTTTCATGTGAAGGATCGCTGTAAAGAAAAATGATATTCCTGTCATGTTGTGAGTTATTTACGATAACTTAAAATGTCGTATGTGGCTATCTATCCAATAACACAGGCAGCCCATCCAGCTATGCCATCATTGGCTAAAGCTATATGTCTCTGAGACATTACCAGGCGTTTCTTATCAGAAGAGGGAGTGTTTGTTTAAACAAGAACAATTTTCAGTGAACTTTATTTCTTAGTATTTGCTCTCTTGTCAATTCATTTACAAATATTAGACTATGTTTACTATCCATATGCGAATGACTTATGAACGAATTATATTGTGTGGCTCATAAAGTGTGGCTCATCCGAAAACGGGTTTTATTTTGGTTTTGTCAATATAAAGTCAAGTAGCATACATTAGATATGAAGATCTTTCTCAAATATGATAAGCATAGATGTAGTTTAAATTGCCTCAAAGCGGGTCAACAATCGATTCCATTCTATTCCCCAAAACTTGGGAAGACTCAATACCATGTACAAGGGACAAATTATAACATATTTTAAACCTGGTTTATGGTTTGTTTTGTGTTATGGTTAATCTAGGTATCATACCTTTCATCTGTCATCTAAAAATGGCTTTCTTTGCTCTAAAGATAATCCTGTTTATGTCACCATTGAGTTGTTCATCTCCAGGTATTTTTGATGATCATCCAGCTGTATTTTCTTATTGTTAATCTTGGAGATCCATTCTTCTATTTCTTTCCAGAATGCTTTTACCTATTAACCTCCCAAGAACATTGGAGAGCGTGTCTCTCTGACACTATTAGAAAGGTCACATAAGTCTTTACTCTTAACTCCATTTTTCTTAAATATTTGTTCGTGGCCATTGTTTGATGCAGAATTTTAAATTGCATATATTTTAGATATGGAAGAATATTGATGTTTTCATAATAATTCAAATGATGCAAGAACGATTTTGGAATCAATATTATGGTTTAACACTCTTATTCATTTACCAGCTATTTTCTCAAGATGAATTCATAGGTTTCATTAAATTATCATAACCCTTGGAACTATACCCAATATTAGTTACTAGTAATTAATTTAAGGTAGTCTAAGGAATCTCCAGATTCCGTTATGATGTGCACAAACCTAAGAATACTAGTGATAATTATGTTTAAACTTCTATATAGTTTCATTTTAGGTCCTTTACATATTGGTCCATCAACCATTTTTAAATCAGTATTCACAATATCTCTAATCATATTCAATATTTTTTGGCCCAACATTTTCTCAATTGTATCTTAATTTTCGGACTTCCTTTAAGGTCATTGGTTCGCATATTTTCAATAAAATAGTCAAGACCTCACATAAATTCCTCCAACCTGTTACTCCAACAATCTGGACCTCTCTGCACCAGATGTTATTGAATCCAATATTTGGTATTTTTGAGGAAAGATGTCCAATTGCCACAAGAATTAATGATCCTCCGAATGTCCGTTTCAGTTTAGGACTATATCAACAATATTACCGAGAAGCATTTATTCTGTAAAGTGTTTTGGGTCTTTACATACATACACTGTATCACACTAATATAAACCAACCACATAAGCCAGGTAGACTATTGTTGACCCCTCAAATGTCAGCTATGCACGCCAGTAGCTGGCAACTGATAGGACGGTTTGCTTTAGGCGGACTGTGTAAAGAAACATGGGTTATTTGGTCACATTAGCCGTCAACCACGGAAGTCTCGAGCTAATGGTCTCAACGCTCCATTACCTGTAGGAAATGTCGTGAAACGCTGACGCTAACCACAGCCTACTTCATCACAGCCTAGTCCTGGAAAAGCAAACTCACCCTCCTCCCCTACTACTACTCTGAGACCAATGCCAGAGAGGACTCGCAGCAGCTCAAGCATTGGTTTTCTACATACATGTAGATACAAGGTTTTGACTTGGATTACGTCCCTGGAACATTGATACACGCTAACTAAATTGGCCACACTATCTTTCTAGTAGTGTTAATGTTTTTTCGTGGTATATTGCAATGTTCCTTCTGTGTTTGTTTTCTTATGTGTTTACTTTATGTGTTTATGCACCTTTCATATATTGAGAATATGGTGGTCAATAAAGATGCATACATACACACTGGCATTATTCGCCTTGTATACGTGAACAGCTCGTAGTCCAGTCAATCTACGCTGAAAATGGCCTAACCTAGAACAAATTGCTACAGAAGGTTTTTTCGCTTTGACTGGTTAATTGGACCTAGTCGAACATTATATCAAAAGTTTCCCGAAAGTTACCCCCCCTAAGGACCCTAATTTGCATATTTTCACCTAAAAATGACCAAAAACATATGCTTTTGGGGATTTCTTCAGCATTTTTTTGTTTTTGAGAGTTGAACCTCCAATGTTGGCATGTATGTACTACAGATGTTGTTTGACATTACTATGAAAAAATAATTTCCGAAAATGTATCCTAGTGGTCAAATTTGGGACAGAAATGTTTAGAAAGTGCTAAAAACGGACATTTTTCGCAACGTTGCTGACGAAAGAAGCCACCCTACAGACTCAAAAAAGATTTTAACACCAAGGTTTAAGATTAGAAAACTGCCCTAGATTGTACTAGTCCCAAAAAACTAATATCGGTATAACTTGGTACCACTTTGGGGGACCACCAATAACCCTTATATTTTGAAAGCCCTTGAACCCCTTTTTATGCCAAATTGGACAATTCACTGATTTCAGGGCCTTGTATTTCATGAACTAACCATCATATAGCTGTGATATCATTAGGTCTCAATGAGTATGTTACATAGATGCTGCAGAAAGAAATATTTATTTTAATATTGACCCTTTGGTCAAACAAAGTCATTTGAAAATGGCCATTTGACCTTCGCTAAGGAGAGTTTTGGTTATTCACATCACATATTTTAGGGCCTAGTATTTTCTGGACTAACAAGCATATAGCAACTGAATCTTCAGGTCTGAATCAGTATGTTACATAAATGCTGTAAAAAGAAAATATAATTGTGATATTGACCCTTTGGTCAAACAAGGTCATTTGAAAATGGCCATTTGACCTTTGATAAGGAGCGTTTTGGTATTTTGCATCAGTTGGGGGGAGGGATTGCGTAAATTGGTACCAGTTGGGGGGACTGCAAATTACCCTTATATTTCGAAAGCCCATGAACCCCTCAAGTACCTGCTTGATGGACATCTGCAGCTGGTAGCTGTTTTGAGATATTGAGCTCCCAAGGTACTAGTACCGGGTATGTCCCTTTTTATGCCAAGTTGGACAATTCACAGATTTCAGGGCCTTGTATTTCCTGAACTAACAGGCATATAGTTGCTAAATCCTTGGGTCTGAAGATGTATGTTACATATATGCTGCAGAAAGAAAATACAATTTTACTATTGACCCTTTGGTCAAATAACGTCATTTAAAATGACCATTTGACCTTTGCTAAAGGGAGTTTTGGTTATTCACATCACAGATTTTAGAACCTTGTATTTTCCGATGTAATCAATAATCATACAGCATCCTCAGGTCTGAACAAGTTTGTTACATTGATGTCGTAAAAAGACAAAATGATTTAAATATTGACCCTTTGGTCAAATACGGTCATTTGAATATAGTCTTTTTACCTTAGAGAAGGAGCTAATTGCTCTAAATGTACCGTGCCAACATTTAATTCCTGCATTAAATGCATGGGCAGCCTGTGCACAACACAATACACAACTGTACCCCTGATTGCCACCCACTTTCCTGGGCATGGATGACCTCACAACTGAAAGTATCTTTGAATCACAAGCTACGTTGGTCAATGATGTCCTTGGCTTACTTTTTGACATGTTATCCATGGGTGTTTGTACAACCAGGCACTTGCAGACATCCGCTTGATTGCTGCAGGAATTATATGTCTGCAGTACAGTACCCTAGATAAACAATATTTTCAGGGCAATGCAAGTATACAATAGGCATAATGTATAGGGGTAGGCAAAAAGGGTTATTTGAAAGTACCTGTTTAATCATAAAAAGATACATTTTGGCTATTCTCTCAGTTTATGCAGATCAATATCTTACAACTTACTATAGCAGTTTTTTGAGGGCTATATCTAAAAGCATGCTGTATAATGAAGTATGTTTTTTTTCTGGTCATTCTTCTTATCAAAAATAAAATTTGAAAGTGACTCTATGGGCTGGATCCAAATTTTTGACCAATTGGTCGCATTCAGCGAGTCTGCAAATGAACCTATTTTGGAAGCACTTGATCATCATTTCAATTTTTGGACAAAGTAGTTTGGTATCAGAACTTTTAACAGGTACCATGATACATTATGTGAGGGTATAAACAGTATCAAATACATAATACATCTAAGACATATTGATCTGCAAAAACTGATAAAATCAACCGAAACATATTTATCATGGTGAAACAGGTACTTTCAGATGGCCCTATTTGACTAAAAATTGTCATGAAAGGGCCATCTCCCCTGCCAGTATTCCTACTCTATACTTGCATAGCTCTGAAATAGATTAAGTACATTTTGAGAAATTAGCCATTGAAAATTGAAAAAATACTAGTACCGTATTACCCCGCTTACGACTCGCACCCCCTAGATAATACGCACCCCGTCACCAAGTCCCTCTCCTGATGTAAAATACAATTCCCCATTTATAATACGCAGGGGGAGTTGGCCGGCCATTAAGTGCAGAGAGCTATATGTCTGCCCTGGTCTTTCAGCTAAGAGGAGCGAGTCTAGGACAAATAAACAGGACACAATTACAATTTGATAAGGGTTTGTGATGGTAAATTGTAATTGATACTGATTTGTGCCCATTTGTTGACATCACTCGTCAAAAGAGCAGACAACAGCTCGTGCCAAATCTGCTCCCCTGGTTTATCCGTAATTCCGTATCAATTTCAATTCACCCTCCCGAGGCCCTTTTATCCCCTAATTATTACGTAATCAAAATCCAAATATGGATGGATATGCCGTACTTTCCTCCCTGGGGTACTTAAATGGTGTTTTCCAACCCTGCCCCACATGTCCCCGCACCCGTGGCATCGATGTGAAAAAGTTCTGGTTTATGTACCTGTTGATAACACGCACCCCCTCCTTGACATAGGTGCTGCACTGTATAGAAGTGCGGGGTGTACGCGGGGTAATAAGGTAACCAAAATGCACCGTATCTAAGGTCAAATGGCCATTTTTAATTGACCTTGTTTGACCAAAGGGTCAATATTATAATTATATTATGTTTACAGCATCTTTGTAACATACTGATTCAGACCTGAGGATTTAATTGCTATATGCTTGTTAGTCCAGAAAATACAAGGCCCTGAAATCTGTGATGTGAACAATCGAAACTCTCCTTAGCGAAGGTCAAATGACCATTTTCAAATGACCTTGTTTGACCAACGGGCCAATATTAAAATAAATATTTCATTCTGCAGCATCTATGTAACATACTCATTGAGACCTAATGATATCACTGCTATATGATGGTTAGTTCAGGAAATACAAGGCCCTGAAATCAGTGAATTGTCCAATTTGGCATAAAAAAGGGACATTACAAAAACTTTAGGTGGTCAATATCTCAAAACAGCTACCAGATGCAGATGTCCATCATGCAGGGACTTGAAGAGGGGTTCCAGGGCTTTCAAAATATAAGGGTTATTGGTGGTCCCCCCAAATGGTACCAAGTTATGCGGTCCCCCAAACTGGTACCAAATAACCAAAACACTCCTTATCTAAGATCATATGGCCATTTTCAAATGACCTTATTTGATCAAAGGGTCAATATTAAAATTATATTTTCTTTTTACAGCATCTATATAACATACTTATTTAGATCTGAGGATTTAACTCCTGGGTGATTGTAATGTCAGGAAATACAAGGCCCTAAAATCATTGATGTGAATAACCAAACGGTTCTGATTGGAGGTCAGATGCCCATTTTCAAATGACCATATTTGACCAAACGGTCAATATTACAATTATATTTTCTGTTTACAGCATCTATATAACATACTAATTCAGACCTGTAAATTCAACTGATGTGTGATTGTTAGTTGATTGAAATACAAGGCCCTCAAATCTGTGAATTGTCCAATTTGGCATATTGGCCATTTTGAATTTATGCAAATTAGGGCCCTTAGAGGGGGTAACTTTCGGGAAACATTTGATATGATGTTCAGTTAGGTCCAATGAACCAGTCAAAGCAAAAAGACTTTCTGTAGCAATTTGTTCTAGGTATTTCATAATTTGACTGGACTATCGGGCGATAAAAGACTTGCTCCTAGACTATGATTTCATTAAATTATGATTTTCTCTGTTCAGGTCCGTATCATTTGCTAAATGTTTAGGTGTTAGTTCCTGTGGCTGGTGATAGATGGCATCAGGGGCTGTTACACCGGTCAGTCAGAATCAAGGAACTGAAAAGGTTTCTCACTGTAGACCAACTGGCGAGCAATTTGATAACTAAATCAGGATAGAAACAGTTTATAGTTGGCAAAGTGTTCATGTAAAATATATAGAGATAAAACATATAGCTATTTAATATTAAGATAGTCTCTCTCGTTGTCTGAGCACTGGCACTTATTTTAAAGACTCTCTAGCTAGGAGGCATCCAGAACGTTCCTATGAATTAGACCCTGCTACATGTATGAGTCCTGAGAGAGGTATCCTGAAGAATGTCCTTCTTCACTAGACCCCAACCATCCGGGATGTTCACAGTTAAGCGAGAATTTCACTTTCCAGTCCGTGATAGTATAACTCCAATGCCCCACTGGAGTTGACTGATGCTTTGAATGTTTTGTTAGATCTATAATTGATCTAGTCTCCTGCTATTGGATATGTATGCATCATGTGATGGTGACTGTTGTACAACATGATTGATATTAACCAATAAAGGTGAGAAAATCGCATCGATTCCATACATTCATTGTTTCGTTTGATAATCAAATTCTATAATGTCAGGTTTAAAGGGAATTCATATGAGAATATTGAACTTCAACCCAACTTTGTCATATGAATAGATTTACAATTTACGAAGAGGGATATTTGTCAAAACTGCCTTTGCGTTTCATGAAGATGTGTGTATAAATGGCCGGTTTTGTACATAATATAAAATAACACGGGCACAAATATATCAATCTATTCACATCTGTAAATTTACATATGGTCCGAATCATACTCAAGAATGTTTGTCTGTTAAGGTTGTTATTCCTTTTGGGCTTACTAGTAACTATATCTCTTTAAGTATCTTTTAAATATTACAGTTAAAATAAGGTTAAAATAAACAAACTGTTTGCAGTTGCCTTGCAATAGAATAAACCTTTTAAGAATAGATTCGCATCATAAGAATACTTGACCTTTTGGATAATTGCAATGATGTATCTCAACACCCAAGGGTAACCCTAACTTATTGTCTTTTGATCCGCTATCACCTCATCCGGAATCAGCTGACAAGTCAATTAAACTTTTAATTTGTTAATCAGGGCATCAATTTCTCTGAGGAGAATCCCGTTTCATAAGTAAATGGGAGCTCGACTCTAGGGTAATAACTCACAATTTGTCCCAGGAAATCGAGACGTTTGAGGCCGCCTGGTCTTTAAAGCAGGCGCCTCTCAGGACCAATATTCCAAATAAAGTGTGAGGGAAGTAGGTCATTAATTAACAGGGGCATGTTGTGCAGTGTTCACATTTTGAGGCTGACAATATAGGAACAATACATTTTCTCGTTCAAGCTTTGAAGAACCTGGAAACGAATTGTTGAAATTTGCAATGCATTAGGTTTATATTGACCTAAGTAATTGGTAGGAACTTGACACAGATGTTTTCATTAAGAAATGAAAAAAGTGGTCTGCATATAGAAGATATGGAAAATGATTGCAGGGTAGACTTTAGGTGACTAAACAACAAGATTTGGTAAAATAATATTTCTCAATTAAACATGTGACCTATATTATCTTGCTGCTAACTTTCAGGTACATGTATGATATATATAATAAGCACATTCTGTAAAAGGAATAGCTTCAGGAATACGTTTTTACGAATCCTCATAACGATGTTTTGTATTTGTATTTTCAAAAGACAAGTCTAATGAATTGTTTGCCAATGATAGTGAGTTCGTTGGCAAGATTGGTATTCATTGAAAATATCATTCAATATAAATCACGTTCGACAAAAGTCTCAAGATTTGCGTGAAACTTTAATAATCAAATATACAGCATTGCATATGATGGATATTCTAAGCATCCATTATCGATTAATCAAAATCAAAATCAGATTAATCTAATCTGTTAAAATGTTAACGGCTTAATATAATAAACACCATCAGATTTAATATTAATTAATTTCGATGAATTGTAATGAGAAATACAATTCTTGAATCAAGATCTGGAGTTCATGGTCTCTTCTCTCTTGTGTAATTTATTTTTGTAGTTAACTAAATAAAGAGAGACAACGTATTATTGTATTGTATTATATCCTTATTGACCATAATAATATTATGAAAGGTACATTGAACAGAAAAAAACATTCAACACAAACAGAATACACTACAGAGATATTTACCTCATGCTATTCATAACCAGTAACATATAATACATACTGAAATGTATATAAAATAATTGAATAGTTCATTTAAGATATTAGAAGAATGTTCCACCCCGACAGACATGAAAATCTGTGATAGTCATTCTTTAGTTACTTAATTGGTTTTTTAGTCACGTCCTATTTTCCCATCCCCATTATGCTGGAAATTGAAATAGCTTTTTTCTATGACACATTGACGTGTCGATATGAAGCTATTGATATCGTGGAAGAAAAAGATAATTATTGGCTCTATTGTTAAACCCACAATGCGCAATTCTATTGTCCTACGATGATTCATGACAAAAGAGTATGTAGGGCACCAAGCAAATGTTATGTGACACGCACAGTAACGTAAAACAAACCACTTGGCTGCTATTGGCTCTAAGGAGTATAATATGAAACGTAACCCCTTTTCAATTAGCAGACTTAATTCTAAAATCTCTGATAAAGTATATTTTGAAGTCTTTTACCCGGATTTTTTTAAGTAGTAACATGTTAGAAGAAACTCTTTCCGATTAGCATGGTATATCTAGAAAGATCGTATATAGCATAATTTTTGCAATTATAAAAGTGAAAAAACACGACTTTAGGAAGTTATGATGTTCGAAGAATACCCATTTTAATTGACATTGTCTCTTAATTGAAATGGCTCTGGTGTATTAACCATACTTCGGATACGAAGGAAATTGACACACACAAAAGAATAAAAAAAATATTTGCTTATTCTAAGTTGTTCAACGTTTGAACCATATCAGTCTTTCTATCGCCTACACTTAATAATTTTCGAGGGAAGTTCGGGAAATGGAACACTTGCGAGCGCTGGGATTCTAAGTAGTTAATTGTTTGAACTATTACACTGCCTTAATTACCTAAGGCTTACTCTAATTATGCTCGGAAATAGCATAATTTTGAAAAATATTTTGACAACTGAAAAAAGTGGAATCACTTGATTGAGAGCTTGGCCCTAAGTAGCATAATATTTTAACAATACGCGTTTTTAATTAGCTACGCTTTATTTAAAAGCTCGGAAACGGAATAATTTTGCGGAGAAGTTATAGATGATCGCCGTCAATGCACGGGAAATATGGACATTATAGGGTGAGCATCATCCACAGCTCCTCATTACGTCATTTCCGGCGGAGACGCTATTTCCCCTTCCTCCCTGCCTAAAATAGTGCAATAATTGACATGTTTACCTGGGAAGAGTTCTTTGTACCTGCGTAGAAGCTGCAGTTTGCTTTCACTTATCATCTCCATGAATTTCTATTGTAACATGTATGCATTGTATTCTATTGTCGCCCACTATCACCGTATATTTCTGCTTTACAAAGAAACAGGGCTATCCCAATCGCAGAGTAGCCTAGCGCATTGCGCAGCAAATGCTTCCTGCAGCTTACTACTAAAATGAATATGAATCCGGTTCGCAGTTAATTTAGAAAGAGGTGTATGATGAGGATAAGGAACGAACACAATAAAGACAAATGAAGGTTCAATTTCTTTCCACTCGTATTTCGCATAGCTTCTAGTCATTATTGAGTTTAAGTAATATGACAGAAAACGTGAGAATAAACGAAGTTCTAACTCCACTATCGTTTTGCTTATGTTTAATGGGCAACTCCGTTCTGTTTTATCTTGTCAAATATATATAAATATATATATATATATATATATATATATATATATATATATATATATATATATATATATATATATATATATATATATATATATATATATATCAACTCTCCACAGGCAACATGAAACATCAGCAACAGCAACAACAACATTAATGATAACAAAAACAACACTATAAGCATAGGATTAAACTCATTAAAGAGGAGAAAATTGGAAGGATAGATTACAATACCTAGGGTAGCTTAAGAGCAATTACTTGTGATCGAGCAATAATGGGAAGTGGCAGATTCATTAGCATACCATGATGGGATCTGCTGCTTCTATTGTTTTATAACGTGATTATAATATTTAAGTTAGTAGCGCGGGGCTCGTCGAGACAGTCTCTAATTACAAGTCGCTGAGTCGTGGATAATACCTAAATAAAGCCTAGATGCTCCTAGCCCTCCCCCCCCCCCCCCCCCCCCCCCCCTCCTGAGTTGATTACTTAGTCAATGGGGGCTGGGACACGAGGCAGGAGGAAACACAATAGGACAAGCAATCCCATCAACATCAGTCCTATAGGTTAAGATTTTTAAAGATTCCCGCTTTTTCAAATTTAATGGGGAAAAACGCATACCCGCTGCTAAAATATACGACTGAAATGAAATACAGAAGTGAGATAACCTTTAATTAACCTAAACACGGGAAACCGTGCATCGATTTGAAAAAATAGCTCGGGATTTTAATGAGAATATCCATTGCTTCCGACAAGAGCAGACGAAGATCTGCATACTATTGCGATGAGTCAGTAGTGAATTGTGAGGTAACAAAACAGCCACATGAACTGCTCATGACAGGAAGACACCGACACGTGCTCTTACGTCAAACGACGACAGACAGACTAGGAAAGGAACATACGTAACCTTTCCTAACAGTATGGCATTGTTTTTTTAGACGCCTGCCAGTGGCAATATATTTTGAATACGTGAGAGAATGGGAATTCTGAGCGAGCCGGCCGGCTGCCAGTGTTACGTTTTAGTAAAGCAGAAATAAAAACTGCCCGTGAGGTCCCGTGAGTTTTTATACCAGGGAATTCACATCAAAACAAACTGGTATTTCTACCAGAGGGGGGAACTGCGCAGCATCTGTCAAACCCTAAGAAAATAGGAAAAGGTGGGGAATTGTTTATTGGAAATATAGTAATACCATATGCTGGTCTACTGGGAACCTATAATCCGATAATATTTTGCTGTCGAAAGCGAGGGGGGTATTTCTAGGCCGATTCTGATA
>OZ012690.1:34182562-34262562 GCA_963942565.1 Maea johnstoni
CTATTTACAAAGGCACTGCACACTCTCCACTGCTCATTGTCTTGCCGATAAATCTGTAATGGCCTTGATGCACATGTCGAGAATCCCAAACACGACTCCCAGGGATGGCGTCTGCACGTCTGGGAGCCGCAACGGGTTCGTGGAGTGATAACCGGGTGCGTCTGAGGTTAACCAATGAGCACAGGATATAAAAACCACACCTACTGATCAGGGAGAGGCGTCAACGTCCTGTGTTTATTGCCAGAAATTGCTGTGCATATAATCAGGAGTCTGATTCCCATGAGATACAGGTTAATGACAAAAGCCAGACAAGTGCTTGCTACAAGTTAAGCAAGTGAGGACCATTAAAGGGGAACTTAAGCCTCACATACATGTTAGCTTATATGAAAGTAATACATTTCAAGAATAGGATACTATCCTCCTTTTTCTCTCAGTGATCTCATGAGGGAACATTTTTGCGTATTGCTATCAGCCTAGCCAGCCTCTACTAGCGGCCATGCTCTCGAATTGCTATCAGCGGTGACTTTATAATGAGTGGCATTGCCACTTCCTACCCCGCTCTCTGAGCAGTGAATCATTAGGCTGCAGTGCTCTTCACAAGAACTCTCTTCGAAAGTCGCATTGAAACTTGTATCAAACAGGAATGTTAAAATCATGTGCATCAATTTGCTACACAAAAAGACAGGTTAGCAGAGTTAGTTTTCATATATTTACTGTTGGTAAAGTCAGACAAAAACAGTTGCTAGCATCACTGAAACTTGTAAATCCACCTGTCCTGACGAGGCGGGTTCATCTACTTACGATGGTAACCACATTACGTATCAATGGATATCGTGATAATCTGTATTCATATGCAATAGAGTTATATATATATATATATATATATATATATATATATATATATATATATATATATATATATATATATATATATATATATATATATATATATATATATATATATATATATATATATATATATATATATATATATATATATATATATATATATATATATATATACTAGTATATATATATATATATATATATATATATATATATATATATATATATATATACATATATATAAATATATATATATATATATATATATATATATATATATATATATAAATATATATATGTAAATATATATATATATATATATATATATATATATATATATTATATATATATATATATATATATATATAAAGAGAGAGAGAGAGATAGATAGATACTAGTATACATAGATATATATGTTGGCAACCCCACAGGGATGTCATATTTGTTTTATTGTACCGATCCCCCCTCACCCCCAGGCACCCAAAATCCATGACAAGTTGAAACTAACGAAACTCACTTGGGCAGTGAATTTTCGGAGCAGCAGGTTTACCGCGCTGACCATGCTGGGATATCATATTTCTTTTATCATACCGAACAACCTACCATGTCAACTGGGTTAAGATTTTAATTTTTCCCTAAGTTGAGACACTGGCGCATGTTGTTCTCAACAATAAGATAATTCTATTGTTGACTGTGGCATTTTGCTCATACTTTCGCTACGCGCGGGGATCTTGAAAGCATGACGTCCTCACCAATATAGGGAATCACGAAACGGCACCTTGACAATGGGTGCTTATACGTCGAATGGTGACCGCTGTCAAGGGACCTACAGAGGCACAGGTTGCCAACAGCTTTGACACATGGCTCTCATCCAATGGGATGAGAGTATCCTCACGTGAGGTATAATACTGTTTATTGACCACTTCTTACTGAGTGAAATACATACAAAGATAGAACAAGGAAGAGATAAAGTGATGGAATTAGAGTTAGTTTAACAAGACCACAAATGCACAAAAAAGTTTTACAAATTAAAAAAAATAAGATCATATAATACGATCATGTTTTACGTGAGTCGTGAAGAATTAGAACACGTTGTAAAAAAGGAGAAAACAACAGAAGCCCTGCAACTGATGGCTACTCCTGCCAGTTTTATAAAAGAAAACACGTCTGGAAAGATATAGGCACTCTCTTTTAACGAGCACTTGAAGGCTATCCCGAAGATGAAACTTTACCAGATAGTTTCCATAGTGGTCTCGTTGCTTGTATACCCAAATCTGCCAAAACTTGTGACCTTTTAAAGAACTGGATACTTATCACTTTGCTAAACAATCATACAATTTTTTATCAGCATTACTAGCAAATTGAATAAAGTCAAAATTACCCTTATTGATTCACAGTGATCAAAAGGGCTTTGTGGTCAGACGCTTTCTTGGAGAAAATGTTAAACAAAGTTAAGACTGGACGTTTATCAGGCAAAAATTGACAATTCAAATTCAGACCTCCTCTCATTCAATGGGCCAGTGAATTACAAAAAGATGCCAAGTCAAAGGTCAACAAAATGGGAAATTCTCAGATAACATTATACTGAAAAGAGGATGTAGGAAAAGTGATCTGGTCTCTACCTATGTATTTATGGGGCATGGAACAAAAGGTATCGCAACACGCCAATTATTTGATAATACTAAATACGATCAGTTATAAAGAGCTGTGTTTAGTTGCAAGGCCACGTGTGCAATCAAGATCCCCTTGGGCTCATCCGTTACATGTTATCAGTGTATGTAGTGTATGTTGGCCGCATATAAATGCCTTTTAGGCCATGGGACAAATCCTGTAGGAGGCTTAGTTTTTGAGTTCGTGACTAATTCCTAAAGACAACATTATTTGATTAATTTAAAATCCATATATGTCTAAGGTGTATAAAAATCCAAAGGTCCCTCAAAAAAAAGTTCTTCAATACGGTGCTATGAGCCATGTATTGGTGAAATCACCAAAAAAAGTGTGTTTTTAGGGATTCGCAAATAGAAAATTCATTTTTCATAGGAGAAACTCAAAACTTGCTAGAAATGTGTTCAACAAGATGCTTATGGTCTCAGAAAATGTTTTGTTACTGTGACTTGCACCGACCTCCTGGGGTGAGTGATTTTGGGGCAAAAACCGTCTAAATTGAGTGATTTTTGTTATTTTCTAAAACTTGAATGTCACCTTGTGGACCTATACAACCTCTCAACTAAATAGTTTTGGTTTAGAAAGCTATCCAAGACGGTGTAGATAGAGGAAGTGAGCCATGTTTGAATATTTTCAAGAAACGCTACGTTTTGGGGCATTTTACAGGAAAAATGCCACGAAACTAGTTATTTTAGGGATTTGCATCTGGAAAGTACAATTTTCCTAGTAGGAACTCAAAACTTGCCACAAATGATTTATGAAGGATATCTATGATTATCAAATGTATTATGTTAATATGGAATGTATCTGACCCCTGCTGTGGGTGATTTTGGGGTAAAAACCTTTAAAATAGTGGGATTTTTGTAATGTCCTATCTCTAAACCGAGATATCTTATATCTTATACCAATATTCTAGCCTACTTTTGTTGTTACAGGAAATGAACCAAGAACAGACTGTTAAGGGAAATAAGTTATGTTTGCCCATCTATGACAGGCTACATTTTGGGGTATTTTACTGCAAAATCACAAAAAACATGATTTCAGGAAAAATCAACCAAACAACAATATCCAGCATTTTCATTCAATTAATACATTTTATTTCCAATACCAAAGCAGAAATATATGATAGGATTGATTTAACCATTTAAATTTAACATTTCGTTGATAGAGGAAGCAACATCATAATAGTAATGGGTGACTCATCACCTCTACACAATAATTCAAGTAATTTCCCGAAATCAGAAAATATTTTGTGATACATACACTGTGGTGCCCTGACATACTAGTTTAATCATCTTCATCATCTATATCTGAGTCTGGGTCAAATTCAGGGTCATTTTGGGTTGTTTTTCTGTTAGTGCATTGTAATAATAGGCATCTACACAAGTCAGTACATGGTAGCCCTATCTTACGGCAGGAACAAGCGCCCTTGCAGCCACTTTTCTGGCAACTACAGTGAACTGATTTCAGTACACTCTGAGGTGCTGGCTCATCACACATCCAGTCATAGATAAGATTATTGGCACCATCTAATTTCCACCCATAACCAACAGGTGAAAGTGCATGGATGTACTGCTCTAGGCAATGACGATGTATGCATGCCTGGTAATTTGCTCGTTTGAGATGGTTCCTCAAGCAGTCCTGGTTCGGTGGTAGTGACTGATCCGACCGACATGTTAGCCGAAACATATTGTACCTTGCAGTATTGACATCAGTGCAGCTTTTCTGACCATACAAATGACATACAAATTTCTCAATAGCAGGCAGTGTTAGCTCAAAGTCATCCCATTCACATCCCAGGACCCCAAATGAGTCACAGAATTCCTCTATTAAACATGGGTTCTAAGGGTTTAATTTTTCCTACTCCTTTCAATGCACTAACAGAATCACACCCAGTGAATACATGTAATGAAAGAATGCTCTTGCACTTCCTTCTTCCATGTTTTAATGCAAGTTTGGAAACATTAATAATTCTCCGTAAATTCCTTGTGCCAGTCAAAAAAAGTAAATCACAATCATGAAACTCATGTGCCATAGATAGAGCAAGCACAAAAACATCAGTATCAGGACTCTTGATCACTACTGTCCTGAAATCACTAGCAGCATGGTGGGCATGGAGCATTATTCAAGTGTCTGCCTCCTCATGGTCAGAAAATAGGGCAGGAATCTCACTAACAAGTAAACTGTCTCCATGCATACATAGTGAATGACAAAGTTCATCATGAGAGATCATCAGCAACATGTCTCCCAGCATATCTGGAGCACATTTGCTCCAACATTCATAAAGGAATGTGACGAGATTCTCCTTGTTGGTGCCCTCAGCTAAGAACTTTTTGAACTGTTTAGGTGTTTTTTTGTCTGGTCGTGTTATTTTTACCAGCTGAGCCCCACTGCTAGCACGGCGTTCACGCTCACAGTTTTTTATACTTTGGGATGGGTAGCGGTCACACACAAAATCCACTCTAGCACACCAATAGTTGTTGGCCATACTTATCAAATCTAGCAACGACTTCTCTGCTAGTTGCCAGAAGGTGGTGGGAATGTTATATAATTGCTGGATGTAGGCCAATCCGTCAACAATTAATGCTGAACCCCTGGGAACTTGATCAATGTTTTCACAACCCTTTTCTAACTCATGCATGAGTTTGGATTTATCATTTTTACATATACTGCCATCACCAGTCCCCAAAGACATTGGTACTGGTGTCAGAGAATAAGAAAGTAGCTCCTTCAAATCAACATCCCTGCTTTTACCAATAATCAAGAGACGATTGAACATTTCACTGTTTGCTCTGAGTAATACATTTTCTGACTGTACATTGGTTTTAGTGGTTTTCGAAGCTGTAACAAATGTTCTCAATTTGTTTGTTTTGATGGGATCAAATATCTTTTCGGGATCTTCTTTTAACCGAGAGTTTATGAATTGACTGGCTGCCTCAGAACCTTTTCTATATGCTTCAGACAGATCAGATTTCACTTGAGCAGGGGCAATAAAGCCTGAGGAAATACTGATAAGATCATCACCTCTGTGCTCAAAGGGATTTACCATGGATTGAATGGTAGAAACAATGCTTTTTATAGCATTTTCATCTCTATCTATTCGTGTCTGGTCTAAATCCTTTCTTGGTCGCCCCATAATATCTTTCCCAGCCATATGCTGGCATTCTTTTGCAATACCAGCTCTTTGATGATGGCTTAACAGCCAGCGGTTCACTGCACCTTTATTCAGGGTAAGACCTTTCATTCCACCCTTGGTTTTAGAATCACGCATGATTATTTGGTGAAATAAGCACACACGCTATAAAGCATCTTTTTTGGAACCCTTCAGGAATATTTTGGACCTAGTTTCACATTCCTAGCTCTTTGCATGATGATTAAATTAATGTTTTTCTGTAAACAAAAATCTTGAAAAATGACTGTTTTTATCCATTTTTCAGCCAGATTTTAGCATAACACATAAGTGTTTGTTGAACCTAACCCAGGTATCTTAAATAACATGTTCTCTAGTATATATGTACATGAGCCTAGGTGGACAAAAAATATTTCTTTGATATAAATTACTTTTTTCACTCAATTTATCTAATTTTTGCCCCCAAAACACCTTAAACGGCAAGATAAATCCTGCCATCCACCCATACAATGTATGAAACATTGCTGCTAACCTTATATTACAAGTTCTCTATCAATGAGGGTCATGTATTATGACATACTATTGTAATAAGTGTAATATACGGTATGGCGCCAATGTTCATTAATTGTATATATCTCAAATTCAACAACCCCAGTACAGGATCATTAGGTCACATACACAGTATACCAATATCATATTCTTATTGGGACACAGGGATATTTTTGGCCAAGTTTCATAATCCTAGCTCTTTCCAATGGAATTTAATGGACGTTTTTCTTTAACGTAAATCTTGAAAAAAGACTGTTTTCAGCCATTTTTTTGCCATGTTATATCAGTTTTTAGATTATCGCATAATATTTTGTTAAATCTAATTCGGCCATCTCAAAGAGTCTGTTCTCAAGCATATATGTACAATCTTTTATGAGCTTAGGTCGACAATAAATATCTTTTTGACGTAAATTACAAAAATAACTCATTTTAGTTAATTTTTTGCATTTTTTGCCCAAAAAACACCTTAAACGACAAAAGAAATCCCGCCATCCACCCATACCATATTGCCCACCTTATGAAGATATGATTTAGCGTGAATGGCAGCTTGTAACAAATTTTGCCATCAAAAGTCACATTTTTGGATTTGGCCGCCAGACTACTATGCATTCTTTTATTTTTCTCAAACTTTTGTCAGAAATGGGCAAAATAGCACTATTTTCCTCACATGTTATTGGAAGACAGCAGCCCAAGGAGGCTGCCATCTTGGATATGTTAGAAAATCTAAGCAAGCTGATTGGCTGAATGACTGTGGCCCTCTTTTAGGATGCAGTGGAACTAATCTCCCCCTAGTGGCCATAATCGGAAACTCATTATTCTTCTACTCACCTTTAAAGAGCTAAATAACAGGAATGTGCAGGTAAAAATGTGAGACCTTTTGTCCATTCAATTTAGAAACCCCTTTTCTAACTCATAAAGCAAAAAAAATGTTGTATAACAAAATTAGTCACGAAGTGACAAGATACAGGATTTGTCCCATGGCCTATTTACCCTTTGAGTTGATACTATGATCATTGATATGCACTGCAGATAATCTTTAAAATCCAATCAGATGAGATAACCGCAATTAAAATTTGGTATGCCTCGTGCCATAAACACCTACATAATGCGCATCTCATTTCCTTATTTTTTCTTGGTACTAAAAACATCATGTTTCGTTTGTTCCTATGAGATTTTTACTATATTGGTTTTGCTATATTATTGTATTATATTGTATGTTTATTGACTTACTTTCTCAGTATAAATGATACATAATGTAAGTTAAACTTTCATACCAGCACATAGCATGATACATTCAAATTAACAAGTCAAGTGTTTTCATAGAAAACCAAGAGTCATTCCAACTTTCGGTATTTGTATCAAGGAATCTTTTGAGGGAATGGATTTAAACCCGGATGTTATAGCAAAGTTTCAATTTCCTGAAACTCCTCCATGTACATATAGAACTCTGATTGTCAATCTCATTCTTTTTTACTGTAAAGAAGGATCAAACAGATCCTTCCATGTCTTATCACAAAGATATATTTTTGGAATTTAGTTTATATTGACATAAACATGCATGCACTACTTATACTTTGAAACTGTTCATTATTTTGTAATTCTATTTATTTACTCATTGCTGTGTTGTTGTTTTCTAAAATAACACAGGACCATTATTTAATGCAGTTTTTATGGCACCAAATGGCCTTTGTGTGTCGATGTGCCTCTAAGCACCCATTCATTTACTCAAATAAACAAACTGGCATAAAGCAATTTTGGCGACACATGAGAGCAAAATAATTGGTTTAATATTTATTGACTGTAAACATGTGTTACAAAAGTCATATATATCATTCATTATTTCACACAAACCTAAGAGGTTGTACAATCCAAAACAAGCAAAAGAACGGGACGAGGGGATATCTTAGTAAGTCGGTAACCATGGGATAGATTTTAGGATCCTTCCATCTGTGTGTTAAGGAAAGCTCTACTCTACTCAGAACATTCCATTATTGGCTTTCCGAGGGAGGGGACCCTGGCAGGCTTAGGTCAGGACAATCTACGTCCCAGGTATAATGGGTCCTGGGAAGCAGTTCCTCCGGATCCGTTCACGGCAGGTGAAATTATGGGACAGAAAAAAGCATTTCTTCTGTCGCTAGTGGGAGCTTCACCGTCTTCCTACATCACTTCCCTTGAAAGTCAGCATTCCAGTCAACGATATTGGAAACAGAATAAATCATTTCACTAGGAATTTCTGATTTAGCATTTCCATTATCGTCATTTTATTGGTCATATTGAGGCTAGATTGTGACTGGTCATTGGTTATGGTAGAGAGAATTGGAGTACCTGGGGAAAACCTTTGATTGATGCTTAGTCCGTGACACATTTCTCAATCTCCAGGAGTTGATTCGAGCTCGAGACCATAGGTACATGTAGTCATGAAACACATTAATGAATTTGAGGACTAATATTGTGACTTCTTGCCTATGGGGAAGATTTGTTTTCATGGAACCACTTTTTCACCAGATTTTTTGATCAAAAAATCCATTTTTCTTTGGTAAACATATACAAATATGAAATACATATATTCCTTATCGACCTTACATATATTTATTGACCTGAGAGCAGTACCCACATAGAGCAGTAACTCAGTGTGCGAAAGTTTTAACTTCTACTTCTTCCCATTTATAGGAGCTGCCTCAAAAGTCCACTGGATGAACTTTTGAGGCAGTACCGATGACCGGTACTGCCCGCTGTCTCGCCTATGCGTCCAGCGTGTCATTTGGACACACGGAACACTGTTTTTTGACAGTTTGGACACCCAAAAATTTATGTCAGAGTTTGCTGATGATGACCTTTCTTAGAAGATAGAAGATGTAGAAGCTGTAGTGTCACTTTTATAAGACACACAAAGCAGTTACTGGCCTAAAAAAAGCAAAATCTGTAAATATATAGGGTTCTCTTCATAAGTAGTATGTACTTTGTACCACACTTTGGACACACAATTTTCTATGAAACCTCTAGTTGGACACCCTGTTTCCAAATATTGGCTAATACCATGTCTCGCACCACTGCCAAAGGGTGTTCATCCGGCTCAAGGCACGTGAGCCAACTTTCCACGGATACATTCTGGTTTCTTCCACAATCTTGAACTATAGCTAGTCACAAGATAACCGTAGTGTAAGCAAAAAGTGTCCATAAACGACCTTTCACGAGATCCTCCCTTAGTCTTCCCCTATCTGTAAACCAACATGCCCTTGGCAGTTGTAGAAGATAAAGAGCATCTTTATGAGGAATGCCTACCAGGTAAATCTTAAGGAGAATGCGTATGAAATATGTCCCCTGCGCAATGCTAGCGCACATGGTCCCCTGTGTAACTCATAAGCTAACAGGACCAACACATCAATCTCTAGGCTTAAAGGCAATGCCCACATCACCCAACACATTTCCCTAACACCTGTGCTTCGATTAAACACCTCGAACATACATTTCCCCTGACAACGTTGTAGTAGTGACCAGTCTGTATATTTATCATTGGTAAGTAGATCTGCATCCGTTTCCCAACTCGGTGTTAAATTTTGATATGTTTGGTATAAGAGCCTTCAAACTCTCCCAGTTACACCCATTTGGTGGAGCTGGTAGAACAGACCGTCGATCCAGACACTATCAAAGGCCTTCGCCACGTCAAAGTACGCGACGAAGACATTGGTAAGTAGATCTGCATCCGTTTCCCAACTCGGTGTTACTTTTGTAAGTAAGCCGAATTATACCTACTATACAAGTAAAGTTTGAATTCACATAGAGTTTTGTGTGGGTTTTGATTTAACATTTATCCCTCAAATATTCCCAAACAAATAATAAATAAAGATAAGAAATGATATGCATGATAACAATGTTTTGATCAATACGTTACATGTAATAGGTCTTTCTCCTATTCACACATGGAGCATAAACTTGGTATAATTGATGTTATGTATTGCCAAGTGATAATATCTGCGCATCAAGCATTAAATACCATGGGAATTATTCGATTGATTTGGTGCTGTTGCTCCTATAGGGTCTAACAGATCTAAATTTCAGCACCGACGTGATCATCGTGTGCGACAAGCTAACCTAGCCTAGACCAAGTTATTTCTTTTTATATATCCAACCTGAAAGGTATATTCCCTCAAAAATAGGCCTACCCTCCTACATTTACTTGGTTCTACAATTGGTCACGAGGTGGCCACAACGAGATCTTTTCAATCGTTGTATCAAAGTAAGCGGCCACCTCCAGCACCATTTATCTTGAAATTAAGAAACTGAAATTTAGCTGATGAAAAATGAAAACAGGGAAAAGTAAGATTTGGATATTATATAGACATCAAGGTAGTTTAGCATAAAGCGAGAAAGGGTTAAGTTCTACTCTGAACCACAGCTGCACTGATAAAATATACCTCTCTAAACTGAACAATAAAACCCAATCAGGACGTTCGCCTATAATGACAGTCAGGTGCCCGAACTTCCAAATGTCAAATCAGGCCATTTCTATCGGAACGCGCGTGTTTAGGGATAAATGCCTTGTTTGCATTCGAGATAAGTGGCCAAATTAGTGCGACCGAGGCAACCCACTGGTTCTGTAATACGGCGAGATCTCGTTTACCACGGCTCTTTAACGCGATCTCTACTGATGCCACAGACCTCCGCCTCCGAGGTGAGTCACGTGATTAGCTCAGCCAATTAAATCTGACCGAGGTGCGTGGCCATACATCATGGAAATTAACCTATTAAAATGTAGGAAGGCAGTACGCGGCGAGAGGCATTATAAACTAGCCTGCTTAAGCAAGGTCGACTGCACACCAACTCAGAGCTCACTTTTATAGCAAGTGATTTCAGTCTATATAAGCTGGGCGCAGTAAAACTCCTATTAGTTTTTTTCTTCCTCTGCGCACTGGCGGTTGTTGCATGATTAAGACCGGGCACCTCCTCGCGGCCCAGTGCGCTCAGCGAGCAGTAGAATATATCGATACCGGGTCTGGTAAATGGTCTAACTGTGCAACTTGAGGAGGCCCAGTACTAGTGATTGTACAGTGCCTGCTCGCTCGCCTACTCCCCACCCGGCCGTCCGTCTTTTCTCACTCACTCTCGCACTAGTAGACCGGCGGCGCAGGCTCTCTGCCCGCTTGTAACGCTCCCGCTCAGAGTAGCAGCAGCGTCAGGACTGTTGTGGTATATGGGTACTGCACACGCCTGCTCTCTCATTCCCACCAGTGCAGTGCCACCGCTCCGGAACAACGGACCAATCAGCGCAGGCCGTGGAATCTCGTCTACCTCTCGCGCTCACCCACTCGGCGCACAAACACACCCCTGGAATTATCCCAGACTACTACTTGGGAACCTCGTCAAATGGATTATACCCGATCTTAGCAGCAGTACACACACACGGACTAATTCAGTTAACGGTTTTTATCACAGATCTCAAGCACTACTCGGACTTACCTGACACCAGCGTGGAGGACTGGGAAAACGCTCCTCGCAAGGCGGAGATCCCATTAGCAAGGTACGTACTTCATAGATTGGCAACCTCTGTAAATTGAACACCTGTATAGATTGAACTATTTTCTTTCCTCAACTTTTATTTATAAAGGTAGCAATTGTTTCACCGAACACATGCAGCGTACATTGAACACTTGATATTTCTTAACAGACAAGAAAAGCATAGGAACAAAACCTCTGTACATTGAGTGCCTGTAAAGAAACCTTCCGCCCATTAGAAATACATAGGACCACAACCTCTGAACAATCGACCACTTTTCCCCCAAGTCGTCAGCCAATTAAAAGATACATAGCTTCACAACATCCGAACAGTTGTCATCTTCGTACATTGACCATTCTGTCATACCCAAACCACCGACCCCTATTGAAAACACAGAAACACAACCTCTCTACAATGAACACCTGTGAACATTGGACATACAAAACACTAGTTCATTATGTATTGATAGTACACAACCTCTGTACATTGTACACCTGCGTACGTTCACAATTCGTTCATACCTTGTAGGCGTTAAAGATACAGAGGAACACAGCCTCTGCACATTGAACACCAGTGTACATTGTCAATTCTTCCATCCCCAGCAGCCAACCCAGTACCGAAAACATACAGGTAGACAACCTCTGTACATTGAACACCAGTGTACATTGTCAATTCTTTCATACCCAGTAGCCGATCCACTACTGAAAGCACACGGGTAGACAACCTCTGTACATTGAGCACCTGCATACATCGTTCACCGATAGTCAATGTATACAGGTTCCACTCTAGCTAAAACTAATAACGTAGAGGACAAGACCCATAGTGATCGTAGCATGCAATTGCCTACTCCTCTCGCAGTAGAACAGCCCATCGATACCGGCGTTAGTGGCTGAGGTGCATATTGGATTGGGATAGGATTTGTTGTAGCGGGGAAGGATGTTTTGTCTGAAGTAGGGGAACAGGCCGGCTAATGCCTTTAAGTGGTAGTTCTGCTGCTTAGCACTGCTGATTGAATCAAGTGTGATTTTGCGGGCTTTATTTCCCAGGAGTGATACTATTTTCACGCCGTTGTTTGCATGCTACCTTGATTAAGTTCCACGCTAGTTTTCACCCAACAACAAAAGCTGTTCATCTCAGTTATAACAGAGAGACTAGTAGAGATCACTGATGTCCGATAGTTCACCCATAATTAAGTTTGCAATTCAAACGTTTAGGTACATAATTAAGACGTCCCTTTTAGTTAAAGATTGAGTTCTATTTTTTCTTTAACTATTATGCAGTGGCACTTCTCTTTGACACTGTCTGATACTGCGTTAGTCTTTAAGTGGTATGTATATCATATATTGGCGTTGGTTACTATTATCTTCATCCTTTTCGGTTTTCGTGAGATTTCTTATACATTTGGCCAAAAACCAAAACGTATTTTAAAGAAAAATAATATTTCAACCATGAAATACAATATTGTACCTTTCATTTTGCGATCTTTAAATTATGAAAATGGGCTGACCAGCTTTAAAAAAGAATTCTAGAACTTTGCACTTTTTGGCGCTGTCAATAAACACACAATACAACAATACTGTGCCCTATCAGACACCGAAGTTAATCATAATGCATCATTCGGTAGGGGTGGTCCATTGCCAGGTGGTCTAGTGCATTAGGCAGCGGCTGCGCGCTCAGTGTCTCACCACTGCACGTACTCCGCGATTCAAGTTCTGTGTGAGTTATGTGAGAAGGTTGCCAATTACTTGGTGTTATTCATAGTTATTTACTCCATAGATATTTTGCTTTATTTCTATATAAAGGGATTGTTCTGTGAGTATATCATATTTAAAATTCTCTAAAACCTCACTCTACAACTGAGAGCAGAGAATTGTAAGAACGATACATATCGGAATGTTCAGTTTTGTTAGGGTTATCTCTCTTTAATACGATCTTGGTGTGGGAAAGATCGATAGAAGTTGCATTATAGTCTGTATCGTAAGTGCAATGCCTTTTTCAATGCCCGATAAACAATGTAACACGTCGAAACGTTCTTAAGTTCTAACGGATCCTATTATGGTTTGTCAAACATCCTGCATCAAATCGCCATTAAATGAAACTGCTCAAAGCTGTATGACATAGATTCATCTAGGGTGAATATTTCAATCATCTTGTTTAAAAAAGTTATCATGTGTTCTTCGTGTTTCCCAACATCGAGGAAACGGTTATTTTCTTAATAAACGAGGCATGCGTTGATTGGGAAATCCTCCTCTGCTGATTTAAGATTGTGGGCTGTTGTAGGCAGGTTGTCACCGTTTAACAGCTCGTGAGGGATAGCCGTTAGGCTCGCACTAATAGGCATTGTCTCAAGGTAGCTCCCTCCAAAATAGCGCGGCGATGAAACATTAATGAAGGGTGATAATTACATGACACCCCTTCAATCTGTTCCCCAGACCGCTAATGCCTCACTTAATGGCAACACTAGTCTGTGGTGAGTAACGGACAGGCATCCGTCACTCCTCCCCACGCCCCTACCAGAGAGCCCCAGGCGTTTCCCCGCTCTGGCTTGCATACAGCACATCAACAATGGCCCGGCCGCCATGAATTTATCGCTCCCCCCAGATCCCTCCAAGAACATAAATCATATCGGAGATATCTATTCTATCAATAACGTAACGTCGCGCGGGACCTTATGGATACTTCTCCGGGCAGTAAACTTTGCTAGGATATCAGTCTGAAATATACGACAGCTTGGAAAGTTCTACGTAGTTTGGTGAATTTTCGTACTCTGAAAAGTCCGTAAATGCATCTCATCTTAATTTAACACGTTATTAAAATACGTATATCATCGTAATTCTAAATACCAACACCTTAGCAAATAGTTCCAAAAGCCCTTTTAGGCGTAGAGCTTCCATACATGACCCTTCACAGCACCACACTTTTATATAGCGACATAGCCAACCCACTAAGTGGGGACTCATCCCAGAACCAAACGATTAGGATATCCTACTTTTGTCCAACCACCTATTCGCTTGTTCTTTCCAAGAAGTAGGTTTATTTGCTGTATCATATTACAAAATTCTACATTGAGATAATATTAATCAAATAAGCATACGAACAATACATAAAGACGAACAATATATAATAATGTAAAAGCATGTGGTCAAAAAGTCAAAAATAAAGTTTTGTAAACTCATTATACAACGAATAATAATACTAAGCTTGAACTGACATGTATCATTTTGCTCTTTATGAAGCAGGTTAAATATAGGCTGTGTGCCTAGGGTAAGATATTTTTTTCCTGTCACCTCAAAATACAAGGCACATTAGAATACAAGAAAGTTTATCCTTTCGTGTCATAAAGTCCGTAGTATTGACTGTCAAATAGCATTATCACAATTTGCCAGACATTGGGTCAGGTTTATCCTAATTATGCAAGGTAGCAATTGAAGTTCCATTATTACTGGGTGTAAGGAAAGAAATTAAAAGGATGAATGCTTTAAACGTGGTAGTTTTGTAATTTAATTAATCGCCACTTTGATTGGCATATTATTTTGGTATTATCTTAATTGTTACTAGCCAGGTGTTAATGTTTGAAGGAAATATAGTGGCCGGAAAAAGAGAGTTGTACACAAATTAACGGGCAGTGAAGGTGAAAAATAAAAAAAGTATATCATCTCGAAAGAAATGTATGGGTTATAAATATATATTTGTGATGAAAACATAAACACGTCTTTTGTTACGAACTGTTTGTATTCATAAATATATATATATACACACACATATATATATATATATATATATATATATATATATATATATATATATATATATATATATATATATATAAAATATATATATACATATATATATATATATATATATATAATATATATATATATATATATATATATATATATATATATATATATATGTGTGTGTGTGTGTGTGTGTTGTGTGTGCTGTAAATTTCATTAATGAGATGTGTAAAACTTCAGAGGATTATAGTCAAATTGAATAGCGTTTTCTTGCGCGTTATACCACAACTTTCATTATAAGCTATACTCAGCGGGTTAAGCAGACTATGCTACATGTACGTCAAAGAGAAGTACCGTAGTATGTCAAAACAGATCGCTGCCAGCACGTTCAATTGTTTAATAATGAAGGCTAACTAGCGTAGGATAGAGTGCTAATAGGAGTTTATAGTAGTATTTCCAACTCGTTAGGCGCCCAATAATGCAATAAGCACGTGATTGCTGGCTTCCTGCCAAACCCTCAAAACATCGAATCACTTCAGAACCCTCAGATCCCCTAACCGCCATTGCTCGTAATTGAATTATTAGACGGGAATTAAGAAAAACTGGCTTTCATTAATGAGACTCTGATATCAAGATAGTAATTCCATGTTAAATATGTATGTATGGTTTCCGCTATCACAATGGCGATTGGTGAAACCAAAAGTTATCAATTTACCTATGTGCATGTCGTTAATGCTGAGTAAGGTCAAGCAGTGAGTTTGCTCGTATTTCACCTAAATTTTGGACCGATTGTAGAAACTGTGAAAGCTGTTTTAGGAGTAATTGATGGTATTGAAAACAAATCACACGGCAAAAAGAAATTGAAATTGTATGCTTAAGATGCATATAATCTTTTTCTCTAGTGCACCCTTTATCTCTAGGTGATTACAACAATGAAGTATTACATTAGTAGCGAGAGGAAAGCCCCTATGGTCGGGCGGTCTAAACCAAAGCACACCTCGCCGAGTGCCCGCAGTCTCTAAATACTGCAGAGAGTCTACCGTACGCATTTCATTCGAGTCATGTGAGTAAATTATCAGTGACTTGAGGTTAGTCGGTGCCTTGTCTAAGGTTGCCTCTACCTTGAACAACTGGTCGTGGTTTAGCATAGAATGTATGTATGTATGTATGTATGTATGTATCTTTATTGACCATATACATGATGATATTAAAGGTACATCAAGACTAAAGGTAAACACAAACACACATAGTATCAGAAAAATGACAAAAAAGGGTGAAGGGAAACAAAATTTCAAGTTGACCTAAGATTCGTGATTTATACATGTTACGTGATGTCACACACCCCGGCGATGATCATATCAGTGCGGTTCCCGGTACCGTGGTCCAGATGGCTGTGCTTTGTAATAGCCAGGCAGATTAGCACCACTTACTGCTGGAGTCAATCGAGCATCAAGCGCAAGAGAAATGGCAGAACCTGAATTTGCATGAGATATTTCTGATTACGATGGATGGAATACATGCCTGTATGCCACGTGAATGTTAGATCAATTACATGTTTGTATATCGGAGTATATGGTGTTGTTGTTTTTATATATCGTCACTTTTAACGACTTAGGTCAAATTCGATGAAACATTAAAATGAACTAATCTGTATGGACACAATAGGGTGAGATTGTGATATGTACTCACCTAGCGGTAGAAACGGGAACTAAGATTTATGGGGAAGTAGGGATAATACGGAGAACTATGATTTATGAAAACGAGATGATTGTAACCGATAACCATGCTATATGAAGACAAGAATATGTGGTCGTGATATGGCCACCTAGTGCAGAGATATTTAGACTAAGGTATTGAAGTCCCTGCCAAGTGGTAGAATGTAGAACTATGACATGTAGAGAGAAGAGGGTTTGAGTTGTGATATGACTCTATTTATCCAGGCTAGACCAACAGCCACTTGGTGCTGTCAGTCAAGATGCTCTGATGCGGAAATAACCTGGGAGGACGTAAAAGGGCATCTCAGAGACACTTCGCGCACACACCAGGGCAACGGAGACGTCTTCTAGTCTTACTCTCGCGAGATTTAATGCGATAATAGATCAGAAATAAAGTCACGTCGCCATAATAGGTGATCTCTCAATATCACACGAACACTCGCACCCACATCTCTCTCTCAAATATAGTTTTGATTGGCACGACATGGGTTACATAATATCCCGTGTATGGATCATCGCAATAAACACAAACAAGAGTGGCCGCACCTTTCTATTGAGAACGTGTTTCCATTTGATTCATGGAACTGAAGATCTCACCGTGTTTTCTGCCATCAATTCACAATTCTGTATTATTAAACCCTCCCGGGCATGATCCTCAAAACAGAGCAGCAGGTGCGTGCTGATTCGCCCCTAAGTGAAAAGCATGGTACAGGTGCGTCATGCGCAGGAGAGAATACGTGTATCCAATGTCACCATTTCGCTCCCGTGCTGTCAGGAATATGACGTCTAGATTCCGCACGGGTGACAGATACTGCTAGAGGTATTAGCTCATTTGCGTATGGAGCATACACATACTCTGACACACATGGACAGATCTTAATAAAATGGCCAAATTTTGAGAACCATTTGACCAAAGATTGTTGAGTTAAACGAACCCGCTTCAAGTATTTTTGAAAATTACTGTGATGAGTTATATTTGAAAATGTCCGGCAGAATGAGACCATCTGTGTACTTCGGGTGTGAATGGGTTAATCAGTTCATGCTCAGAGATCAGCATGACAAGTGTCGTCTGGTACGACGATACCTCTGTGACGAAAAAAGAGTCAACTCGCCAATTTTTTGAAGACGGTTTGCTGGTATCGTTCTGTTTAACAGTTTCCCTTCAAATATGTTTCTAAAGATAACGTCACGGCGGAGATATTATAAGAACTGTCATGACTATTTTCAGCCCCACTGGCATAAATGGGTTAACAGTTGATGTATCTGAGAGCAGGCCTGCTGTGCGTGTATAGGGCTCCGTGATTTTGAAGTGTGAGGTGACTTAGGGAAAGAACAATGACGTGACATGTTAATCCGCGACAATCAGTGTACTCATATTGACCACTGTTTAAAGAAGAGATTAATGACGTAACAACCTCACACCTGCTGGTCCTTTTGTTTTACATAGGACATGATCCGCCTATAGGGCTGGGAATTGAGTGCAAATCATGAAACCAGTAAACAACAAATATAGAAAATACCCCAGTGACATCATGTTTACTTATCATTTTCACTTCTGCAATACCACGCAGTTTGTAATAAGTCACGAAATTCTCAGTTGCTTCCCAAGTGATCCCCTTTCAGATATTTCTCTGATTTGTGATAGCACCTATACACCACCGCATGGTGGCCATGGCATCTTCTATACCTACGATTTGAAATATATTCACATCTATGCAAAGTTATTCAAATCACACCATCGTCTATACATAAGGGGATAATACATACATGTTCATACTCGCATAGGGCACATACTATGTGCCAACAAAGAGGGGCCATTTTACTCTGTATAAATCTTCATTTTTACCTATGTTCTTTTATACCTGAGCAGTCTCAAGTTAGCTCAAGCGTATACTCTCATGTATAACGGATACCCGTATTTCACCAGATGTCCTGAGGCAAGGTGGGGTAAACTGTCTAATCCATTGGTGAAAAAGTTGCCGGTGACTTATTGTATGGCCGTGTTTTTTGGCAGATATTCCATTTTCCTCCTCCACTCACAATGGCTAGTCACGAATATGGTAGAAGAAGTATCAGTAATATAGATTCAAAATCCAAATCCATGGGTAGTTCAACATTAATCACCGCGAATCGAACTGGCGACCCTACAATTACAGCCGAGTCCAACACCGAACAACCTAAGTCACACACACACGCACACATGGATCTCAATCGCTGTTACTGAGTTCTCTTTTACAGGTGTTTTTGAAGAGGAAAATATTCACATAGTTCGCACTCACATATCGATTTCTTAATTGCCTTTTAAGGAGAAACGTTTATGTCACCAGAAACAAAGGCGTTATCGGAGAACCCCTCACCAATTCCTAGTACATAATCACATATTGATCTTTATACTATTTATCTGTACTGATTTAGGGTCAGATAAAGTTCATTTCAGAAATATGAGATTGAAACTCCTTATGTCTTTGTTACCCGTTGGGTTCAATTGCTAAATACATATGACCCAACGTATTTGATTCCTAGAGTTTCTAAGAACAACCTCTCAGGATCATGTTTACTAAGTGCATATGATATCATGGCCGTTGAAAAAAGTAGAGTTTTTCCTAATGCAATACATGTACGCCACACTACAATACATGTATAGGAGAGGTTTGGGAATCAAATGGCTAATCAGTACTTGACTGTAATAATGGTATCAGTACATTGTGCTAGGTAAAACAGCATGTTCATGGTGTGAGAGTCATCTATTGAAATATAGACCACACACTGGTTCCTCCTTGTAGTCTATCTATCACATATTGGGAATTGAGCGACCTGCTGGTCTAACGTTTATGCTACTCCGACCTGCTGATTTAGGTATAACGTTTATGCTGCTACGGTCAGTTAGTCTAATGTGTATGATTCTAGAATCTGTCGGTCCAGTGGTTTTGCTCTTGGGAACTGGCGGATTTCGGCACGTGCCAGGCGGGTGTAGGTACGCTTTGTATCGACATATGTCGCTGTCACAAGCAGACTAATTTACACCTCATCAAATTAAGTGGACCACTCACTTGAAGAGGCATTGTTCACCGTGTCAGGAACACGCCGAGAATTATGATCTACTCAGATTTGCTAATCAAAAGGTTGCCCTGTAGAATAATTAAAATGCATTCGCAATATGCTATGGTTTGTGTCTCTATTAGAGGCTGGCATTGCGGCCAGAGAGAAAGAATGGCTGAAGCCAGTCAAATCAAGGCTTTCTTCCTATCGACATTGTCACATTACGTGCATTGTAAATAGAGTTTTACCAACATGTGGTATGTATATATATATATATATATATATATATATATATATATATATATATATATATATATATATATATATATATATATGTGTGTGTGTGTGTGTGTGTGTGTGTGTGTGTGTGTGTACATATATGCATGTATGTATGTGTGCGTGTTTTTAGTGTATTTGTAGTTGTATGTGTGAGTGTTTTAGTGTATGTGTGTATGTAGGCATGTATGTATGGTTTGTGTATGTATGTATGTATATATGTATGTATGTATGTATGCTAATTTAACTATATTTCAACATTGTTTGAGGCTATGGCCATAGCGATCTTATTCCCACTCAGTTCAGTGAGTACACCTATACTCGCGGTGATCTGTAATGCTCTATACGTGGTATTGACATTTAGATTGTCACGCCAGAAAATGCGTTTTTTGTTTCCCACCATGGGGTGGACGTCTTATCGAAAATCGGTATATTACTCACCATCTGCCTTCGTGGGGGTTCATCCAAAGACTGAATACCAGGATACCAACACTCAGCAAAGTAAACTTTACGTACCCGGAGTAAAAAGCGACAAACAAGACAGTTCTAGGGAAGCGATATCGATTAAAAAGAAATATGGTTACTATGAAGGGTCATTCAAGTACAAGCCTCACTGTACTACGAGTATACCCATATAAACACTGAAGAGGTTTATCACTATTGTCATCCTCCTCTTCCTCACCACGATGATGATGATGATGATGCTGTTGTTGATGATGATGGTGATGATGATGATAATCATCATGATCATCATCAATCATTCTAATCCTCATCATCATGATCCTAATCATCATCATCTTCTTCTTCCTCTTCGCCATGGCCCCAAGAGGCACACAAGGGAATCATGGCAAATCTGAGAGGATTAAGACATTTGTTTGTTTTCTGATTCCCAGGGTGATTGTAGGAATGTGGAAGAGACCTGGTCAAATGATGAGACCTGACAAAAGTGGTGAGACCAGGCCAAATGGTGAGATCTGACCACATGGTTAGACCTGGCTCGTGTAAAATAAAGTATGGCAATATGTCTCAATTGCTTAGATGGATAAACGAACAAGATATTATCAACAAGATATGGTCGATCAGAACTTTAATGGATCATAATCTTTAACTAGTAACAAGTGATGTAAGCATTCTATTAGGTTTGTAATAATTATGCTTTGATGAAGTAGGATGTTACATAGGATCCATAAATTCACATGATCGACAGGCTAAGATAGGGGTGGTAGAAAATAATATTATTATGGGATTTCCCACAAACTCTCTCTCTCTCTCTCTGAATACACATATGCGGGTTTTGGATTGATGGATATTCAAAGCTTATCAGGAGATCCCCCCCTCTCTCTCTCTCTCTCTCTGGCCATTAGTGGATCAGTGACTAGAGGATCATTCTAGACAATACAAGACTAAGAAGCATTATGATTACTCCTGGTTCTGCGATAGAGATAGGATTAGTGTGGAAGATCTGACGTGCACTAATCCCCAGCAATGATCACTTGTAACTAATACCCAATCTCTGCTCACCAAGCCACTACATGGCTTAGTTAACCCATACATGCTATAGAGTTCCTCTCCAATAAGTCGTCTTTATAAGCACGACTTCTGAAAATAGTCATAATAGCAGTCCCCTTTGCTATACATGACACTCATAATTCTGTGAAGTCTGTATTCAAATCTCCGTCAATGTCACATCCATGAAAGAGACCTGCCATCTGTAACACTCATAATCTCACGAGATCTGGATCTTCCAATCCCTGGCCATGTCATGTCCGTGGAAGAGACCTTCTGCTACCCATGAAACTCATAACCTCGCGAGATCTAGACCTTCTGCTATCTTTGACACTCATAATCTCGCGAGATCTGGACCTTCCAGTCCCTGGCACTGTCACATCCTTGCATGGGACCTTGTGTTATCTGTGACACTCATAATCTCGCGAGATCTAGATCTTCTGCTATCTGTGACACTCATAATCTCGCGAGATCTGGACCTTCCAGTCCCTGGCACTGTCACATCCTTGCATGGGACCTTGTGTTATCTGTGACACTCCTAAACTCGCGAGATCTAGACCTTCTGCTATCTGTGACACTCCTAAACTCGCGAGATCTAGACCTTCTGCTATCTGTGCCACTCATAAACTCGCGAGATCTAGACCTTCTGCTATCTGTGACACTCATAATCTCGCGAGATCTAGACCTTCTGTTACCTGTGACACTCATAATCTCGCGAAATCTGGACCTTCCAATCCCCGTCACTGTCACATCCTTGCAAGAGACCTTCTACTCTCTGTGACTCTCATAATCTCGCGAGAGCTGGACCTTCCATTCCCTGGCAATATCTCGTCCCTGCTAGAATGCACGGGTCAGTTGTAGCCGCAGATGTGGCTTAGCGATAGCGCATAATGGAATCCCCTAACTATTCGGCTCAGACCGGCTGCCGATTAATCATGGTGGATTATGAGACAAACGCGCCCGTGTTCAATGATGACAGCTGTGGTGGCGGAAATCAGCGCCGGATAAACACGACATATTGCTCTAGTCTCCAATCAATTGATCAGTTGTCTCCACTACACAGGGATACTCGTTTGAATAGGTTTTAGCAAAATATTATTATAGCGGGTACGGTGAGAGACAATCGAATAACGATCAAAGGATGGCTCAATATATCCTTGTTGGTGGTCCAGGCATCCGCCTCAATGTATTAACCTTTTCCTGCCCTGAGAGAGAGAGAGAGAGAGAGAGAGAGAGAGAGAGAGAGAGAGAGAGAGAGAGAGAGAGATGTGACCTGTCCTCAGACGTACCTTTGATGGCAACGTTATCCCTGTCTGAATGAGAGAGTGAGAGAGATTATAGAGATAAGGGTGAACCAAAAAGTACTCGATGTCTATATATGTACTCAGTATAGAAAGTTTATATATATATATATATATATATATATATATATATATATATATATATATATATAATTATGTATATATATATATATATTTATATATATATATATTTATATATATATATATATATATATATATATATATATATATATATATATATATATATATATATATATATATATATATATATAATTATGTATATATATATATATATATATATATACATATATATATATATATATATATATATATATTATATTATATATATATATATATATATATATATATATATATATATATATATATATATATATATATATATATATATATATATATATATATATATATATATATATATATATATATATATATACATATATATATAGATAAAGGGTAAAAGGTGAGAACTGTGAATGGAATGGAAATTTGATCACTGTCCGATGGTGTTCAATATAAAGAGGTGTTGTATCGTACCTGCTTCATTTTACTGTGGACGGATTTCCCACAGCACTATCCGGGTTAGCATTCCGGGGTATGTAAAACAGTTGCCAGTGACTTGGGTTTAGGCAGTGGTTTTCCCGGATACTCTGGTTTCATATATCGCTTACGACTGGCTATTCACGTTAATAACCCGCATATGACTAAAACGTGACAATACAAGAACATTTGAAAAGGGAATTACTATACTACCGGTGGGGTTTTCATACGAATGTTTTAAAGTAGGCCGGTGGCAGAATTACGCGCTAGTGAAGTAAATGAATTGAAATGCACTGACTTTGCACCACAGTGGGGACCGGGATGAAGATAACTGCGGCTGATTAGTCCTGATTAAAGATCCCCTTTAGAGACACCAGCTCGGCATCCTTAAACGGACTCCTGCCAAGACCCATTGTGATGAGCGACATCTGGTGTCAGATGTGATTACTACATGCATGTGGCATAGGAATTAAATCGCCGCGCTGCATTGAGATATGGTAATTATACTCGAGAAGCACCTGTGATCCGAGACGCCAGCATTTAATTGTCCTTTCTCTATTTCTCTTTCTCAGTTGGAAACTCAATGGGATGGGACGAATTCAGGTTTAAAGGGATTCGTTCTTCCATTCTTTGTTAAATGGTGACAGTTTAATTAGTTTGGAGTGGGAAAACCAGTGTACCCAGAAAAACAAATAACTGAATCCGAATCACTGACGTATTTTTTCTCGAGATTCAAACATCATATATTGTGCAGTGGTGAGACGTAGCCAGTATAAGACTATAATAATTTTGGCGTAGAGCGAGTAAAACCCGATATGGCAAAGAAAGCACGAGGATTTGACAGCTTGGCCATTGAGGCAGCTCCCTTGCGGATTTGTATGAACTGTACTACGCACGACATCATTTGATTTAATATTGCCGTGTAAAATATCCCCAGGTGGCTGCCTGTTTCCTGTAATAAAATATGCAATCTAATGAAGTAATACCCCCTACTCAATTCGATTAAAGAGAACGTCATTATTTGGGCGGTCGTTATTTATCAAGTGAGTACCGGTAATGTGATACAGGTATATATATATATATATATATATATATATATATATATATATATATATATATATATATATATATATATATATATATATATATATATATACATGTATATATATATATATATATATATATACATATATATATATATATATATATATATATATATATATATATATATATATATATATATATATATATATATATATATATATATATATATATATATATATATATATACCGGGTATATGTGTGTATGTATGTATACACACACACACACATATATATATATATATATATATATATATATATATATATATATATATATATATATATATATATATATATATATATATATATATATGTGTGTGTGTGTGAAGGTGCCTGTGTGTCTGTCTGTGTATATGTATATATATATATACTTTTTTGTGCGTACTTTTGTTCGAACAAAGCTTCAATATGTGGACCACATAGAGGAACACGACCATGTCTATGTCCACATTCTGGGTATATTTAATGATATATTGCCAATACACCAAGTCGAAGATATAGTTTCTTGCACCAATGATGCACCAGTACGTGTATATCTCAATACACATCACAATCAGATATAGACGAGTGCGGATGGCTACATGTAGGGTATAAGAGCGAGATTTTAGTTACGTTACATGACCTCCACAAGCAAAAATGGAAATTTAACGAAGTTGAAATTAGTGATTTATTTGTGTGCACATATTTGATACAGACTAAGTGTGAAAAATCTGAATTCCAATTAGTGAAATTTGGCACTGGTGACTGCTCTTGTATATAGGTGGTCTCCCTGCCAACTGGGCCCCCTGTGCAGTACATACTAGCTACGTACAATAGCTGACTCCACAGTCATAATAATAGCATTAACCCGCTCAAATATTATTCTTCTTAGCCATACTTCCGATACAGTGTTTACCCGGATCGAGTCTCTGTATACCTGCTCTTGATTATCATATTTGATTACACCTGTCAAGCCAAACAACACACCTGGTCGAGCGCTCTATAAACTCTGCCTGGAGCTCCCACTTGTTCACTTATGCAAATGCACTATGGCATACTAAGTAGGCATGGGACTATTTGCTGCTCCAGTGCATTCAGTGTGTATTTCTACCGGGTGGAAATATTGCCAAGTAAACATGGAACACAGAACTTATTTGACACGATGGAGAAATAGTTAGCAGGTAAAATGATAGTTTTAATTGTACTATGAACCAGCACGGGAAGTTCAGTTTTGAACACATATTTGGTCTACTTAGTGTATTTGCATCTGAGCTATGGGTAATTTAGCGCAATAAACACTTTAGTGTGGAAATCGATACATTTGGAAGTTGCCACTTAGAATATTTCATTCTTTTCTTTATGTCGTATTTATTTATAATGGGTGTATATTTGAACACACTTTGAGCTTCTGAAAATCACGCCATGTATTTGTGTATCAATACATTAATGAAAAATCTTGTAAGTTCGGACTTTCTTTGCATATTCTCAAATCACATCATATTGTGTAAAGCATTTGTGTGTGTAATCCAGTCAGATGCATATCCTGGTTAAAGAGCCCTCGGGGAGTTGTAGAGACCTCCCACGCAGACGGGAACCGCCCTGCAGGCGATCCCTAGCCTACCCTAACTGTAGCAGAACAGCAATTCTTACCTAACTGTATTGTACTTCACTAGACCTCGGCCCCTCAATTTAAAACATGACTTTCATATCGGCCTCTTTGTATGTCGTCATTAATGAGCAATTCTAGCCTGATTTGAAACTGAGCAGCAGCATAAATGAATGTAACGTTTTAAAAAATAAAGTTTTACTTATTAATTTTGTTCATTGCCAGTTTTACATTATGACGAACAAATTGTTATTCCGATCTAGAACAAACCAGTAGTATGAGTAACAGGCAGTAGTGGGATCTTTTAGATTACCAACTTTTCCAAATTTGATGTTTTATTGTTATATTTTCTATCATAATAAAGCTAAAATATGAGACGCAAATTGTTTATGGTAGGGGCAATCATACTACCTGGGAACATCCACTGACGAGCCCCAGGTCACCGGCACTTCTGTCACAAGCCTCGACCCACATTCTACATTGTGGCCTTTGGCAGTGGTAGAAGAATATTGCTAACAGTCCTTGCACTATGCGTTGGTACTTCTGCCGACAACAGTTGATCCATATAAAGCATCTCTGCCTTCAGGTATTTGAGAGACATTTGGGTATCACTTATGGTTACCTTACGCTATTTTCAATCATGCCATTCTTTAGAATTCCCTTCACGTTATGATTTGATTGTGTAGCGAATAGAGGATCCGTGCGTTTAATAAAAACAGACACACGCTGGCATCCCGTGGGTTTCCACATCCTTCTGCAAAGCCCTTCGCAGTTATTTATTTTCGTCTGGCGCACGGAGATAGTCCATATTTAGAAGTTGTCCGGAGGCAGCCAGTTGGCTACATATCACACTAAATGGAGAGAAACTCCCTTCCCCTTTTCCGCCTGATGCAAAATGGGAAGCATGATCTATTGCTACCTCCCTTTCGTACGAGAGCTGCACACGGGATTCCGCGCCGAGATTTCTGATGGTTTTGATAGATATATCATATCAGAGTGTTTGCAGGGTCGTTTGGTGAGCTACTTATCACACTCAATTGCAGGAAATTCCTCTGCTTTCATTCACCGGTCAAAAAAGCTTCACTTATTCTCGTTTGTAAGAAATTCTGCACGAATTATGACTTAATACACATTATAATATTTTGTAACAGCATATTCATACATCTCGTTCATGTAAGAATTCTATGCCAGTTTTAATGGGTAGCTCGTATTAAGAATTTTTCTGTAACACATATTTGGCTGCATTTAATCACAAAAAGAGAGATACTCCCTTTCTCTGATGACACAAACGTTAAGAAGTTGGCGTCTGATAAAGATCAAAAGAAAAAAGATAGGTATTTATATATATATATATATATATATATATATATATATATATATATATATATATATATTGAATATTGATTATTCAGACTGGAGGTATTATGTTCAAGAATCAAGACCTGTACAATCCAATCTATACTCCATTCATCAATTTCTTATAGTTCTACAGGTGTGTTGTTTGATCTAACTCACACTTGGAAATAGTTGAATCAGTTCTTAATTGTGAGGGGATTCAGTACGTGTTCACGTCAGAGTTATGCAACATCGTGTTATTTACGCGCGGAAAATTAAAGCCTTGAAACTCTAACGAGCCTCGCTCCGTCTCGATTGCTGCATTCAAGTGTAGGGGGCCCCCACAATGGCCCCCAGTTAGGCCAATTACGACCCTCAGTAAAATGGAATCTCATTATCGCGCGAAACAGCCAGTAGTTGCTAATGGTAAATTAAGATAAATTTAGTTTCGTGTTCTCTATGCTGTCGTCAAGGCAACACGATCAATTTTGCTAACGGAATTGGACAAATTAATAATTGGTTCTGATGACTTTGTGCCGGGGACAATGGCAATGATTGCATATTATATACATTTATAGCGTTATGCAGCGATACACTTTATTTACCAATAGGGTAGCGTTATGGTATTATGGAAATAAATTGCCTTGTCCACTCATGCTCGCCAAACGGAAATTCACCGCGAGACTTCTGTCAAAGGGGTGGTGAAAAGAAAACTGCGCATGCGCGAAACACTCCGGACAATAAGGTGATATCAGTGCCGTGTGAACATCACGAGTCATGTCACAGAGCACTTGATAACCTTCAATAGATAGATGTATTTTATACTACACGTAAATGTTCACATCTTTGCCAATACCTGAGAAATATACAGTACAAGTATTATACGCGAAAGGTGTACACGGTATACAGTAGTCTTTTACCATTAGGATCCCAATATATTCTTGGTCTTGATGGTACATATAGTACTTATATAGAAAATCTAAAAGTACAAAGTATAGGTTTTGTCGCCATTGAAATCACCAACATAGTGTGCGACTGATTGTTACATGAAGTGCTAATACATGAAATTTACGCAGAAATGCACGATATCATGCGATATTTGACCATTCAAACTTTAGGTTGCTTCAGGTTGGTAACATGAAGTACAATTTCGCGAAATTAAGTATGCGCAAACATACATGACATACATGTAGATAAAAACATTTGATCACTGCGCCGCTGATTGCCAACTGTCTCACCACTGCCTATCAACGATAATCGAAATCCCCCCACCCCCCCCCCCCCCTCTCCAAAAACATAGCATACGGTAAACGTCTAGGTTGTGCATTTTCTGATACGCCATATTTACAGGCGCGTAGGAAATACGCGGCATATAGCGATTTCTCATCACTGAAGAAATTAATATAATGGCAGCATTATCCGTATGCTTAGCATTTGCCTACGTCTCGGAGATTCACGAAGCTCATACACGCATTTTTTTTTGTTTACGCGAATGTTTAATACGCGAAATTCAAATACCGATTGCAGTGGCATTTAACGATTGGGGAGCACCTTACTCCACTCATCGCCTTCAAGCTTCAATACACGATACGCACAATTAATAACAAAACGATATTTCAGCAGTTTCTTTCACGACATTACTCTACTTTCACTAATTATTGGTCTAGTAGCTTTTATGCGCGAAATCTTTAATACGCGTAAATCTAATACGCGAAATTCAGATAAGGCATGCAGCGATTTTTTTCTAGCTATTAAACAAGTACCGTCTGGGTGGTAGTATCGTGATACCATTATTCATAGCCTGTTACGTGACATGCTGGAAGTAGATTTGCCTGACTTCTCAAAGTCCTTGATGTCTTATCCACTTAATTATTCATAGATCCCCAAGTTATTATCCCTTGTCTCTCTCATCCTCTTACGATGCTTACGTAACGGCGCATCAGGGCCGATGTCTTCCCAGACAAGTGAAGCGTTAAGCTAATACAGCACAAGACAAGCTGATACACGTGGGGTTTAAGCTTTAAGATATTTCTCCTTACTAACTTACGTAAGTTAATCGCTTGGAAAGATATTGTATTGAAGTTTAGGTGTGATACTTGATATGGCTTTGTGATACTCATCTAGTACAAATGCTTTAACAAATAAACAGGCTCTCTACTGAAGATTCGCAAATTTTAAGCTTTAAGAACAGGCATTACTCGGTAGTGCTGGTTCCTAGTCTGGAAGGACACCATATCACAGTTGTGTCGTGATACTTTTTGAAATGGATAAAACAAGTACCTAGTCCAAATGATTTAACAGATAAACAGACTTACTATACTACTGCAAAACATGGGGTTCAGCTTTAAGACGGCACTACTCGGTAATGTACGTTCCTAGCTTAGAAAGACGCTATATTATCATTTGGAAAGTGGAATTCTTTTGTCGTTACATTTTATGACATATTCAGCCAAAATCATGAATTGCAAGTTGTCAATCATGGCGGAAAACGGAGTAGCGTTGGGTGACTCCGCCATATCCTAAGTTGCTGGCAACTATCTCACTTGACCGGGTAGGATACATTACAGTGTCGGTGTGTTATTTGTGGATTTGGTTAATCTGCTACCAGTCTAGTTGTACTTGGGTACTGAAGGAACAGACCAGCTTGTGTATAGTAAGACTATTATCTCGTTGATAGTCCATCAATTGCAATTCTGCAACCCGTGAATTGCAGCCAATAGAGAAACAGCAACTTTTGATACTCTCAGTCATATCCAACTCATTTCTTCACTCAGAGGCATCAATATTGCTATTGCAAGTGATTTATGAATGAACCAAACTATTAAGTGAGCAATACCTGACCTCATTTAGGTGTTTAAAAATCCTGTCCAATGTTAACTGGCATAAATATTGACATATTTTGGATACAACATCTGTTTGTTCCCTTCTGCATTATTCTGCAAGTGTATCACATAGTCATAAACAATACGAAAATGCAGATGTGCACGATGATTTTGGGGAAATTTTGCAGATAATATTTCCGATTTATTATACCTTCTGTACATGTTATATGTCTTTAAAGTGATATAATACAAGACCAGAGAATTAAATGCAATCATAAAGATAAGCTGTCATACTGGCATCTTTTCATTTTCCAACTACAGACCTTGCCCGGTGATCGAGTTTTGAAAAAAGCACAAAACCAGAAAAAAGACTAGGAAATGCTCCTTAAACTCTAGAACTAATCGAATAACTTCTGTTGTGAAAGAAACAAACTTGTACTTCCGGGTTATGTTTAATGATTGGTCATTATAAGTTAGTTATTTCAATATCTAAATGTTTGCTGTCGAAATATTAATTAAATAAATACACGTTATGTGATGATAAACCGTAAGTTATTGGCATAATACGAACTGAACCGTGCTTGATAATGTACATAGCAATTACTACTTATGGACCCTTGTGCAAGAACTGGGAAAGAGCCTTTTTACCTCAAAGTCTCTGAAAAGACTGGAAGAGCAATGAGCATTGTCTCCGTGTTAATATTATTGAATTGTCACTTGATTAGTTACCGTAACTTTTATTGCCACTTCTTGGAATAGAACCACATACGGTGCTCTGCCAATTATTGCTTACGAGTCTCTTTGAGGGAACTCTAGGCCAGTCGACGTCTAATGCTACCTCCGGATTCAAGAATGGTAACACGAAGGGCAAAACGGAGTTTGTTGTATTAAAACCATTGCCGTTGAAAAACGTTTGTTGGCTGATATTTCAAAACAGGCCACATATATATGCTGTGGCAGTTGTTCCTTACGAACTCTAGTGAGAGAGGTAAGCTAGTCTACATGTAGTGCTACCTGCAAGCCTTTAACAAAGAAGGTACAAAGAGCATCTTCAGGTTAATTACTTCTACCCTGCTGGGTCATAAATAACTGTCAGGCAGTCCTGTGGCATTAATGGGATAGTCCCCCGACTGACCGGCCCCGGACAGCCCTGATGAATTATTGACGAGTAATTAAAAGACGCTCGTAGAGACCCATCATTGTCATGTCCTTCTATGATTCATGGGATTTTAACACAAAAATGGGTCATCTTGTTCGGCCTCTGAATCCGTCACGTGGCATACAAGTCATAGGTCACATCTCGTGCAAAAGAGACCACGTGACTGATGTCACGTGTTTATTGGAGGCCAATAGTAATTCAGGATCATAATTCTTAAGTACACTCTTCATGTTCACCAAGGTCATTGTTGTGTTAGCAAAGTGATTTTAATGATGATATATAGGCAATGCATAGTATGAACTTTCCGAGAGGTCCACCCAGCCATAAATAGACTTCCGTTTTAATATGATATTAAATAGGCCTCTAAGGTTGCATTAGGAATTGTGCATAGCTATTTATCATTACCTCTGATATGCTATGCGGTGTGATATAGCGTATTGAGTATTCGAATTAGCATTCATCTACCATAACACCTGATTTATTTGCCCTGAATAATACAAATGCATAGAAAGAACTTCCCTGTTCAATGGCTTTAAAATAAGTGGCCATTATGAAAAAGGGAGGTATGAACTAAAAGCTGCGCAATGTTCATGCTTTGTTTACATTCTTTCGGTTTTTATTCCATCTGTGTAATCTGTATACGATTATACTTTTACCTACAACTCATAGACGACATATAAAATCGATCAATGGGAAGGATAGTTTCTGGCTTGGTTTCACTCTAGGATATTTCTTTCCTTTATTTCTATACATCATTAAGTAGGAGTTTATCCATATAGTTCAGCTGTATATGCGCTGCATGAGTCTATGAATTCGGTCATTTCAGTGAAAATATGGTCAGGCATTTCAGTTTATGTACGTTTCAAGAACTTATAAAATAAGAAAATAATATTAAAGTATACGGAAATCAGGATTTCTATTAATTGGCTTACATATTGTTTCTTCAGTTTAATACTTGTTTACCACCAGTTTTCTAACAATTGTTGTGTCATGATATTGATGACCTAATATATAAAGTATTTGACAAGAAAATCATAACTTTCGATAATTGCGTTATCAAAGGTCATGAGGGATAATTTTTATATCTGTGATTAATACGAAAACCAAAGTCCATAATAGTTATTATCCTCTCGATTAGAAGTTTGCAAGAAAATATCTTTATCAATCACTGTATTTAATCCCAAATTGTCTTATAGGATGAATGATTCATCCTATTGCGTTGAACAGGTCAAGCAATTTTAATAACTCACTAATAGCTATTCTCTATCCTTTCAGGTAAATATTCTGAAAGCAGTATTCCGGGAAAAGGATTGGTGCATATGGTAAGCGTTTTGTGTGGACCATCCCCTCCCCACTCAGATGCGTTCATCCATGACCCCAGTTGGATTACCTGTCACACCGCGAGGTAGAAAGCTTTTAGGTTGCTCTGATCTTCCATTTCACTTATACATTATTACCAAACCCCGTGTCACCACCTTTTTAACGTGCATGCTGCAGCGCCATAATTCCATGTCAAACCAAAATGGCCGGGGCTCCATTATCCGCGGACCTCTGGTCTTAAAAGAACTATTATGTCATCCCATGAAAGGGTCCGGACGTCCGCGTGCCTTGCCGAGGCCCACGGGCAGTAAATGTCATAAGAGGCATGCTTTATGCGCTCGCCATCCGACGTCTACATGGAGTGTGCGGTTTATTGCGTGGCGCTGGCTAGTTGGACGGGGGAAGTCCATCTACTGTATGGCATCCGTGGTGGTAAGAATCTCGCCATTAAATAATTCAGCATGATGAGGGTTGTGATTAGTTAGGGTCATGTGCGTACAGAGAGGTCAGCCGGTACACTGTGTTTTCCTGCGAGACCGCGCTGTGCTGTGAATTAGTTATTGGGACCTGTATAATGAGTGGATGATTATACCCTGAGGAGTTAGGATGCCCCAATGGTACAGCAGGTAGAGTGCATTTTGCAAAAGAAAATACCAAGAGCACGCTTAGTGGCTCTCAGGGCCTGCCCTGATGGCCGAGTGGTCTAAAGCATTGCCACTGACTGCTCCCTATCTCTCACCACTGGGGGCCTACTCTGATGGCCGAGTGGTCTAAGGCGTTGCAATGGACTGCTCACTATCTCTCATCACTTAAGACATACTCTGATGGCCGAGTGGTCTACTTAGGCGTTGTTACGGACTTCTCGCTGTCTCTCCCATCTCTACCCTGATGGCTGAATGATCTAGGCGTTGGTACTGACTGCTCGCTGTCTCTCACCATCTGTCACCACTGAGGGCCTACCCTGATGGCTGAATAATCTAGGCGTTGGTACTGACTGCTCGCTGTCTCTCACCATCTGTCACCACTGAGGGCCTACCCTGATGGCTGAATGATCTAGGCGTTGGTACTGACTGCTCGCTGTCTCTCACCATCTCTCACCACTGAGGGCCTACCCTGATGGCTGAATGATCTAGGCGTTGTTACGGACTGCTCGCTGTCTCTCACCATCTCTCACCACTGAGGGCCTACCCTGATGGCTGAATGATCTAGGCGTTGGTACTGACTGCTCGCTATCTCTCACCATCTCTCACCACTGAGGGCCTACCCTGATGGCTGAATGATCTAGGCGTTGGTACTGACTGCTCGCTGTCTCTCACCATCTCTCACCACTGAGGGCCTACCCTGATGGCTGAATGATCTAGGCGTTGGTACTGACTGCTCGCTATCTCTCACCATCTCTCACCACTGAGGGCCTACCCTGATGGCTGAATAATCTAGGCGTTGTTACGGACTGCTCGCTGTCTCTCACCATCTCTCACCACTGAGGGCCTACCCTGATGGCTGAATAATCTAGGCGTTGTTACTGACTGCTCGCTGTCTCTCACCATCTCTTACCACTGAGGGCCTACCCTGATGGCTGAATGATCTAGGCGTTGTTACGGACTGCTCGCTATCTCTCACCACTAAAGACATAGTACCCTGATGGCCGAGTGGTCTAAGGCGTTGCCACGAACTGCTCGCTGTCTATCACCACCGATTGTTTGTCCTGATGGCCGAGTGATCTAAACTGTTTTCACTGACTGTTCACTGTCTCTCACCACTGCAAGAGGGCATACCCTCATAACCGAGTGGTCTAAGGCATTTGCGTTGACTTCTCGCTGACTTTTACCTCGAGGGGTCTGCCCTAATGACCGAATGGTTTAGGGCGTTGCCACTGACTGCTCCCTGTCTCTCTCATCATCACCCTGTCTAGCCTCATAGCCGAGTGATTAAAGGCTTTGTCACTGGCTGCTCAACGTCTCTCACCACTGCCCAGGACAAGGCATACGTGAACGTTGCCAGTGACTTGAAGTAAGCCGGTGGTTTTTAACGGCTAGTCCTGTTTCCTCCACCCCTTACAACTTGCCAATCACAACTCAACATAGATTTTGCAAAAAAGTAACGATAATCGAAATTCAAATACTAGTATTCCAATTCTTCCTAGAGGCCCTGCCCCAAAGGTCAAGCTTTAAATGTAGTCTTTCCATTTGCTCATCAGAATCTTGAGGCGGTCACGTACACCTAGGTTTGAAGTGCGTTTCGAGGTTAGAGTTTATGAGTCTTTAGGGGACGCACTCCTTATGAACCAGAGTACCCCTTACAGCAGCCACTCGACAACACACTCGCTGTGTGCGGATACTACTACTCGGCGTGAACATCTCAATACGCACTACACCATTGTGGGGCCAGTGAATGTGCTTATCAGTATAGAAAAGAAACTTTACATATGGTGTAAACTTGAATGGACTGATTTCTTTGCCCACACTTTTTCTGCCATTTTTGTCAAATCGTGATGGTCGGGAAAAACATTTAAAACTAACGTACATGTATTACCCGAGGTCACTGATAACTATCTCACATGAACAACACAAGGAGTACACTAGCTCCCTGTACATATATGGTTCACTAGATTAATGCTGTTCTGGCCACTATCTTTTGTGGTATGTGTAGTTGTAAGTTTTTGTAGATGTTCATATTTAATGGCGCTAAGGATGGTCCCCTGAATTGACAGAACCAATGTTCTGTAAAGATTTCACTACGACCACCTCCTGAGCAATTTCAGAACTATATTTGGTTAGTCTCAGATCTGAGTTGGCATAATTCTCAGGTTAGTTATAAAATAAGAAGTGAAAAGGTGCTTGGTCTAGGCCTAAGCAAGCCAAAGAGCTGACCAGGTAGGTCTAGCAATACGCGACGTTGTGACGATTATCAATATCATATAGTTGCACTGGAAGAGACTGGAGCACCCCTGAGCCTGAGGACGAACACCGTTTAAACACAAGTCACTGGCAAATATCTCACTTGCTTAAGTCCAGATTCGAACCTGGACACCTCTAACAGTGGTGAGAGACAGCGAGCAGGCCGTAGTAATGCTTAGACCACTCGGCTGTAGGGGTAATATAATAATATAATCTTTATTTCTTTAAAGGGGTTATTACAAATAGCCATGGGGCTAATCGGGGTAACCACCCCAACAAAGTAATACAATATATGATGAATAAAGTTAAATACAAATAATTTGACATAGCAAGGTCAATAAGACACTGAAATAATCTACAATTGTCAGACAGAGAATATATACAGTATAATATAACATAAGATGGATAGAAAAAAAATGCACGGTCTGATATTCAAGTGATGTAACAATCCTATTCTTATATTAGAAACCTGGAATCCTGAAACGTTCACTTGAAACAATGAAATTTTGTGCTGCTACAAATATAAGTGAGTTTGTAACTTCAGAAAATGTACTTGAACCATACAGTAGCAGTGAGCACAATTGTTCAGGAGACATATAGTTTACATTTGTTAGATAAGAGTCAAGCTGGTCAATCATCACAACTCTCAGAGCAGCATATTTCGGGCATATGGCAAAGAAGTGGATCTCATCTTCCCAATCATGGCCACAGGGGTAGGGGTATACGGCTGGTTTACGAATGCTAGTGTAATGGGCCTGAAAACATGTTGTATGTACACTATCGAATAACAATATTCTCATTACAAAGTACAGAGATTATTTTTCACGTTCTCGGATTTACCTTTAGTTGTGATACAACTATAAAGAGTTTATTCGACTAAAAACTCCAAAGATACGTATCAAAATCCTCAATGGCACACATCAACTAAAGTGGTTACACTAATGACACATTTATTGTATAAACCAAACATCAAAAGCCTCTCTGCAAGTGATTTCAGATTCTTATTTGTCTTGTGAGTGTTATTATTTTTACATTAGCATAGAGTGGAACGTCATTATCCGTGTTTCCTGGTCTAGACAAGATCCCGAGACTTGCTACTTGTAATCGATAGATAGTATACATAACATGTGTATTGTTTGCAGTGCGAAGAATAATCAGTTATAATCTTGGTTTACCGGGGACTCTTACCCGCAAAACCCACAGCAAACATCCAGATCGATCTGGCGGTGAACAAATACGGGTTTAGCGTCAATTCATCTGAAATGGGCAAACATTGTCTTGGAGTGGTCGACCCCGTCTGGTTTTGTGTTTGGATACTTCTGCAAAGCTTTGTTATCAGAAATGAATTGATGATAAATGTGGCGTTCTCATGTACATGTATGCTATCAGCAGATTGCGCACGTTCTATAGCTATTTGATGCGCCCTCAGACTTGGTCAAAGCATATATCATGTGAAGGAGAACACAGACACACACATTCATATATATATATATATATATATATATATATATATATATATATATATATATATATATATATATATATATATACGAATAATATTAATAATAATAATAATAATGATAAAAATATTAATAATTGAACCTCTTCTCGTTTTTATTTTGGCATACATGGGTTCATATTCCGCGATACGGTTATATCTCATGGCGTTTGGTCGAGTGCAAGATGGTGAGTGGATTTGAGGCTTTTGTCATAAAAAGGACATTTCTTCCCGCGTGCGTGTCTTCTCTGAGCAAGTGAATTCAGCTGGGACGCCGAGCCAATTATCCTGGTCACTGGTTCTGTCTGACAATCTGAAGGGGTCACGTGACCTTAAAGGGGTCAAGGTCGCTTTCTCGCCGTTGCTTGTCACTCGACTTCACTCGCAACGAGACGAGAAGACGAGACCCACTGCTGGACAGGGGCGGCATTGAAGCTGATCTTGCAACACACCCTCCCTAATCTCGCCCGCCATCTTGCCCACCGCCGCCGCAAAGGCTCATGGGATTGCATGGGCAGCAATGGGTGTGATCTAATTCTTCACGTAGAGACTGTAGGGGTTCTACCAGCTGCTTGCTTGTGGCCACTAATTGTCTCCTTACATTATCCGAGGCGCCAGGCCTAACGCAAGTCGACAGGCAACAACAGGATATGTATGCCACAACACCGGATCTATTATTCATAGTGTTGGCCTAAAGTGGCCAAAAGCTAAATGTTTCTACTATCTAAGGAACCACGGAGAGGACGCAATAATGTGTAACCCTCTCCAATCTTCATATCCTAAACGAGATTTACAGCCATTAGACATGTGTTCATTACAGGTTTTAGCGACGAACAGTTAGACTATTCTAATATTAATGAACAACATATTAGACGCAATGATATGCAATTCTCACTCTCTGCGATCTTGATATTCAGAGCGAAATCTCCACCTATTAGACAATGTGTCTATTAAGAAGTATGTTAATGGAATCTGTTTGTTTAGTTGTATCTTCCAAATTGTTTGAGATAATAGATGTTAAGCATTGCTCTCTCTCTCTCTCTCTCTCTCTCTCTCTCTCTCTCTCTCTCTCTCTCTCTCCACTGCCAACAGCCCCAGGTCGGAATCATAGCTCGATCGGTGAGTTATAAAGTTGCCAGTGACGTTTAGTTAAAATGATTGTCTATGGGTTGTAATTCTGGTTTCCACTACCATTAAAAACCGATTAGTTTTCATTTAGTCCCAGAATGGCATAAAATGGGACGATAAATGAAATTCCAAACCCAAAATGGTATTGGTTCTCAACAAAAATCGAACGACGGAGCTATGTAGCTTTAAGCCATGTTAAAGTACTATCCTCCGACCGCTCTACTACCGACCGCTGCCTATGATAAATGGTCCTTTTTGCAATAGTGCAAGAGGTGGGCGCTGGTATGATACATCTCCAGCTAAATGTTCAGCTGTTTAGGCCATTAATGGGGCCACTCACTAAGATAAGCAATCAATTCAGATACCTGTATGCACCTTATGCAGAATAATGGTCACCGTCCTCTTTAGGTTTTTAAAAGATGAGGCATATCCTCGGATTGGATTTAGCCTGTCTTCATTTCTGCAATTCTATACTAAAATGTGAGCAGCCATAGGGAACTTGTGGAGGAAAACGTCGTACATGTACATGACAGATATTTAATTCCTGCACTTAATGCGCAGGCAGACTAGGCATTATACGTGACTGCAAACCTGATCGCCACCCGGTTGCCTGGGCACGTTACAGCCGAAGATAGATTCAATATGCCGCTAATTTAGGTAATGCACATCTGTACCTTATCATCACAAACGGGCTATCGGTGACACCAAAGCTTAAGTCACCCAATCGCTGACAGACGACTGGTCAACTGGAACAGGAATAGATTCTTTACTATACATGGAGAAAGTTGCTGACTACCCCCTTTGAGGAGGCGCAGTCAACTGTTGGTGTGCAATGCATTATACCACTCGGTCGTAGGGGCAGGCCCTCGTGCTACATATCACAGGACCTTGCACATTTCCTATTTCATTAGGCGTGATTGTTACATCACTAATAAGAATTAAACTACTCAGTTTCTCCAATGACGCAATCTAGGTAAGAATAGGTTCAATGTCACACATATAACCAATATAAAACTGCCATGAATAGGAGGCACAACTCATTTACCACATCATTCATCCACTTAGAACCAACATTATCAACTATGGGGACGAGGCCTAGCCGATCATTTTGATTCAAGGCCGGTTTGCAGTTAGCACTTAACTAATGAAGGTTCTGACCCCATTATCATATTGTATAAATACAGACCCACACAGTAACCATGTACTCCTCTAGGTGATAGTTGGCAACTAATGATGTCAAATTTTACGACATCCTTACGATTTACGACATATTCTACCCGCCAAAGCATTTTTTCATATATTTTGTTACATCAAACCTAAATGAACAAGGGGACAAGATCCCTTATATTTAAACGGACGAAGATCTTCTTAATGTTTAAAATATGTCGGTTAATAGATAAACACTGATTTTTATTTTACTTATTTGACATACACTTGTGCCAGGATATTGGCGATTTTCTTAGCTTCACTTCGAGACGTTATCAAATAGCTAGGTTTCATTGCCCCCCTCCCCGCATGGACGAGCGGGTTAATCCATTTACTGCCCACAGTAATCCATTTACCAATGATACACACATGGTCTGACAACTTTGACCATAACCCGTCAAATTGACCAATATTCGAGAAAATATTTGAAGAGGAAGATGGACTGTCTATAGCAACATTAACAACAACTTTTAGTCTTGTTATCTGCGAGATAATGCTTTCTTATCAAGATATTTCCCTATGCGCCAGACCATGTGTGTTTGGCTGATGTGAATTGGCGACAGCAAGAGGAAGTTCAAAAGGGCATTGTGGGTAATCACATGTCAACGTGAACTTATCTAATAATCTCGTCTTTAGCCACCTGCTCCTCCTCAGTAGTACTAGGGGTGAAGAGGGGAGGGAGAGGGGGCTCCCTGTCTTAGGATACGTGGGATTGCGTAGATATTAGGGTATGGCTCATCATGAATATCGTGTACTAGCGGTAATATTTTGTTAGCAAGATTTTGATTTATGGTGTGATTTTCGTTCCCTTTTCTGAAGCTACTCCATATTTTCAACAGAAGTTGCATGCACATTTGTGCTTAGAATTCGAAATGTTACAGTATAGTATTGTATCTGTTCCTATTTTCGGAAAACAATAGATTTGTGTACAGGCTAAAATGACACATTTATTTTCAAATCAGAATAAACATAGCAAAATGAGTACTAATTTATTCAGTTCCAAATCTAATGGCCACTATGTATTGCAATGCAAATTCTTCGAAAACAGGCCAAATCCTAACTGTAGAGCCAACATCGAGACCACTAGGTTATAAAAAAGAATGACTACCATACGGGATCTAATGTAACTTAATGTTGTATCGAATTGTGTTGTACTCTCCACAACTACATCAAAAGTAGACTAATATATCATACAAACAAACCTTGTGGCTTTAAACAAACCATGGCAAAACACAGAAAAGCGGTCCGTGGAAAACATCATAGATCGCTAAACTTGGGAAAAGAGAGAATACAGTGCACAAGACAATATAATCATATGGCCTTTGCGTGCCGATGTGCCTAAAAGCAACCATTCATTCACTATAAAAAATGGGACTATTGAATTTAACGAGGTTATAATTGCACCAATAACATATCTTATTTTTAAACTCTTCTTTTATTTGCATTACGTTTAAACTCATCGTAATCGCGAGGAACATACATGGGTAATTGGCTATTTATTCTTCAAGTGCAAGAGGTACACCCCTTCAAATAAGCCGAATGTCACCCCACCCTCTCCTCCAATTCGACTTCCCTGGAAGATCCTGGAGATGTACTGTGTCAGGATAGTCACCTAGCAGCCACGGAGAGGAGAGAGAGCGAGCAGTCGCTAGACTGAAAGGAGCAAGACAAACAGACAGACTGTGTTAACCTAATCATATATGATTTTCCTTATCTGCGAGGCGACTGGAAGGCTTCGCCCCTATTCCCCCAGTCTGCCTATCTCAGACGCATCTCCGATTGTGTCGAGTTGGCGAGGAGCAGATAGCACAGCCTCGAGAAGCCAGGCGCTCTGAGGTGGGTTCCAAGTTCTCCATGCTGAAAGAAAGGTCGGCCCTGGATAGGCTGAGGAAAACATCTTCCATTTACCCACAATCCCTTGCGATCATTTCAATCAATCGCAACATCGTCCCTCAATCTTCTTGCCCGACGCTCGAGTCATTTCATACACCAATCTCGCCAAGTTCTCGTAGGCGCGAGAAGAATAGCTATTAAGGCTTAAACAACAACTGCGTTAGGGGTCCATCACTTCAGTAAATATTATTGCAACGAGCTGCAATAACATAAATATATTCGCAAGAGTTCTGTCCACTGGAATCACCATAACAACATTACTTTAGCAGACCACACACTGACAAAACCAGATTTGAGAGCTAATAGAGTCTGTACACTTGACGCCAGTCGAGTACGCCTAGTGTATAGGAGATCCTTTGTAAAGACAGGGCGTTCAATTTCTCTCCAATATCTCTACCCACCCAAAGACTTGCGAGTGCCAAGTGTAAATTTACACCATTGAATGTGTCAATTGATATGGTACTGCAAGTGGGTACTTTATTGACGGAAGGTCTTTTAGCATGAACGCAGCCAGGCCTGAAAAGTACTGGATAGATTCTCTGATGCTTTTGATTCTGGGAAATAAAGCATTATTTAGCTTGTGTTCTAATTAGCACCATGTATTCAAATATTTACAAAGGTGGATCATCAGAATATCGACAATTTGGCTGTGGAATTGCAATGCACTAGTCGGATTGGCATTGGAGGATGTCCCTTATCGAGAATAGTGTTCTAATCTAGCATAAAAGCAGTATTCCCCATTGATGCCATTACCCTTTGGTGAGGTCTTGCTCCTTTGTACGTAATGATCATGTGAACAATCTGCCCCAATCTCCTAATTACGGCGTATAGATTCCGCACAATCTGGATCTCCAGTTCATAGCACTGCCAAAGCGGGATGCTCAAGTATAACATTATAAACTCCTGTTCCTTTGATGTGCGAGCAGCATTCAGCGCTTCCTCTAATTAAGGCCATTTTGCCATCTACCAAGGTAGTGCTTGAGTGCAGCCAATGATGATTTGGTTTCATTGATGTCTTAAATTGCCTCGCTATTCCGAGATCAAGACCGCTTAACCTGTGCTTGTTTCGAGGTTACGGACGGAAGGCTAGGAAGTGTTTGATATCCGAAATTGTAAGCGCAAATCGTATTATCATTGCCGTATATTCCACTAATATACTTGACAGCAAATGTGATGTACATAGGTATTCTCTCCTCAAAAGCTTCGTTGGTAGTAAGAGCAAATTGGTATGATGGAACAATTATACAGGCAACTCTGCTTAATCCGGACATGTGTAATCCGGATTTGCTTAATCCGGACAGAAATTTGGGGTCCACATCAGTCCGGATTAAGCAGAGTTGCCTGTATTGGGGGATGTGATATTTCAGCGATGTGAAGAAAGTTTCTCTACAGGAGTGGCTTGACTGTTTTTAAATACCAGTTAAACACCTGCATGTCTTTTTAAATATATGAAGGGGGTGTCAACTTGAAGTCTGTCTTCAAGATTTGGCAAGCTAAATCACTAAAACCAAATTGATTCAAACGAATACAACATGCAGATATTACTTTTCAAAAGGAATCCCTTTGATGCAAACCATTGGTATTCTTTTCTGGTTAAGTGAGGCATTTTCGCGTGTTGTTTTTGCCTCTTTTCTCTTGCGTCCGTCTTTGGAAATTGCGTCGCGCAATACACTCTTGGAACACGTGTTCAAGTCTCAGATAATCTACATTCCCGTCACGAAAGGCCACGTCCTTGTGGTATCTCACAAACATTAGCCTCGACTTTGCCGCTCTATTTCACTGCCCAACCAGGGTCAGTATCGCAATTGCCCTTGTTTTCTATTAACTCCTAAACACACTAACTCTCACACAACCACCTTAACACATTTGCATCCTGATTGCTCATACAGTCAACTTTGAACATAAATGAAAAATAGAGTGATATTTGAGTATCATTTGAAAAGTTATAGTCAAAGCCAACATGTAAAACGATTTTCAGTCAATCATTGTTCAAAATAGTGCCCTGTTATCAAGATTGTTCTATATGGTTGTTAGATTCTTTGTACGCTCCAGATGTAAACGGGTTAATTACCAAACCCATTACCTCTTGAAAGATGGTGCTGCTGAATCGCAAACATGCTCGCTATGCCCAGGTCCATTACAGGACCTCTTATTTGAAATTAAAAACGTTCCCGTATATCTCCCACCCATCCTCCCTACAGTGCCGACATTTAATTCCTGCACTAAATGCGCGGGCATCCCTGGCATAATACACGACCGCACGTCAGGTTGTCACACAGTTTTCTGGGCATGCATGACATCACAACTGAACGCAACTTTGATTCGCTAGCTATATGGATCATTGATGCGTTTAGCTTTTTTTCACATGCTATCCATGGGTGTTCGTTCAACGAGGCACTGGGAAACGCCCGGTCGACTGGTGCAGGAATTAAATATCTGTACTGTAAATATTTTATTGATTTTTTTGGTAAATCAGCTTCGTAGAGATTTTGATTTTGAGGTTTAAATAGTAGAAAGATTGCGATAAAAGCCAGGTCTTTAGTAATATTTGGCACAAGACAATAAAGTATGGCCATTTTCGAAAGGAATTGAAATAGAAGTTCTCTCTATCTTCTTATTACAAGATAAATCGCGACTGGCCTCTCGAACGTGCCATGTGAGAAAGTTGTCAGTGACTTGGGGTTATGCGATAGTTTTCGCATGGTACTCCGGTATCCTCTACCACCTACAACTGGCCAGTCACGAATTACATAAAGCAGAAAGGGTGACGGTTATCGAAATTCCATAATTTGTGCCTGGCAGGAACTAACTAATGGAAATTGATAGGTAACCAATGACCGATCACACGTCACTGGCATTGTTCTAACAAGCCGTAAGGGGGACTCAAATTCCAAAATAAAGGAAGACCCAGCGAGCAGGGTGTGTACACGGCACACGGTTAGTTGGCTATGCAAGCATCTCCCCAGTAGTTTATGCTATTCGAAAGAAAGAGGTATGCACCTAGTGTCTCAAGAATATGAATGGTGACTACCAAGATTCTGCTGGTTTGATAATATTAGTTATCCTCCTTGTAAAAAAGGGATACGGCCTGGTATCTGCGTGAAGCCAGTCGTATCACACGAGGCCGGAGGCCGAGTGTGATACGACTGGTGATACGACCTTTTTTACAAGGAGGATAACGAATTTATCATCAGCTCCCCCCCCCCCCCCCCCCCCCCACGCCTCCCAACATACTTGTATTGTTGACAATGGGCAAATTTCACAATGGGACCTAATGGGTAAAATTAACATTATGCAGAGTTGAGACAAAAAGTACGTTCATCTATACACAACTTAGTGCTCCAAACGGGTTTGCCAAGTTTGGATGGCAAATTCGAGCGATTTGTCACAAAGAAAATGAAAAAAGCGGTAGCCAAAGTCGAGTCCCACAGGCTATATAGCAACGGAGATTTTCGTCAGACCTGACGCCGACCATACGGCAATTATTTCTCATATGTATGTGCAACATACCAACCTAAATCCATCTTATTTACTTTCTGCCATCTTTATTTTCATGTATACACCATGTTGGCAGACTAACATGCGCAAATAGTGTTTTAAACGCCAAAAGAATCCGTCAGGCGGCAAAGTGAAGAGGAATGTCCGCCATTTTATTTTTCGTCGCCAAGGGTTCAAAACGAGGCTGTGACCTGTAAACTTGAGGTCAAACCCATAGTTGCCATGGCGAAGTGGGATAAAACTTTGAGAGTGGGGATAAAACACTTATCCGGATCCTAACATTGCCATTTAATGAGAAGCAATGAAATGCAATCCAGTACCCAACAGCAATTGACCAATCAGCTGCGAGTATCACAGTGGAGCTGATGATAAGTGTCAGTACTTACCGAGCCTGGCAGAGAAGTGCTATGATAATGATGGACGCATACGGAAACCTTATGGCTCCAACCTAACATTTCCTGATTTATTCTCGCTGAGACGCAAAGCAGTATTTATTGGATGGCTTCCGTGTAAGGTGTCGATTTTTCTTCTCTGCACTGATATTAATTACTGCACCCGGGCCGAAGTGATCAACAATTCAGAAATTCATATCCGTAAGGCAATTAAGGTGCCAGGCTGCAGTCATAGGCTTAATGTGGCCCGCCCCGCGTGACCTTGACCTTTAGGTGCAGCTGCTGAACCAATAGTATTAATCATACCCTTACGGCTATTTACTTATTAACACATTTTATCTTTAAAAAGGGAGGATTCCGCCGTAATGTAGTGGTTACGAAACCTTGCTCCCATTAGCGGGGGACACAGGTTCGAGTTCCCGCAGGATTCAAATTAGGGAGTTGGCCTAGTCGCTATACAAATGTCCGGTGTTGTTGGGCGTTGTCTATTCACTCTATTGTCAATGGGGGTCTGCAACTGGAAGACCACTTGGAATCTCATCCCAGTTCCGAGTTTCCTTGATCTAAGCTGTTGAAAGCAACATAAAAACAGTATCTTCCTTCATCTTAAAAATATGGAAAAGGGTAAATATGATTTAGAGAACACCTGTATATTAACATATCTTTGGTTGAAAAACTTAATGACTTTTTTCTAGATATAGATTATTCGAGAAAAAGCCCAATTATATCTACTTTAGAGGCCACCCATAAAACAACCAAATGTTTTAGAGGGGTCATTTACACCGTAAAACATCTCATTATAAAAATAAAGTAAAATCCAAAACATGCAATAGAGACCATCTGTTATGAATATTTCCCAGTCTGTAAATGCCGGTCCTTAAAGTCGCTAGGTCATACATGCATTCTTTGTCACTTGTAAGGAAAGACCACAAGCAAGCTTACAAAGACCACTTTTTTGACGACCTGTGGTCTGGCTTAGCACTTTGGCGTAATGTATTGCTTATCAACTAGTCTTATTCCAACTGTTAGATAATCATTCCAAAAGGGCTGCCGTGCAGTGCATTATGTGTAAATTTTCATAAATCTCGTTTCTTTAGCTACTCACATATAAATATCACTCAAAAAGGTATACTAGTATATCCGATATCTCAGGCTTATTTCTAAGGTACGGTTATGGTGGAGAATTCCACTTTTCAAAACTTTAAGGCACGGTAGGGGATTCGATAAGGTGAAAGTAACATTTAAAACTTAAAGTCCATTTAAGAAATACGGATAGGCTTTCATTGTCATGTCCACTTTGAATATCAAAATAAAAAAGGGGGTCATCAGTCATGCCGTCGAGATAGGTGGCGCCACTATTCAGGGTATGATGTGGGTTTATTTCATAACTTGTGCTCGACAAAAAAAAAGACTCACGAAAGAGACTTGATTTTTTGCATCGTAAAAGTTTTCTTTGAAATTAAGGAGGGTTTGTCAGACGATGGTAGTGGCTCCGCGGGGGCATGTTTGGCGCTTTTATGCGTAGCGATTTTCGTGCAAGGCAACAGTGTCATTGGGCAGAGCAGACGTCTGTCGGTCTCACCTTGGTCTGGGAGGTTGAAAAGCTTTCCCCTATCGACTTTTCGGTATTAATTACCGGCCCTTGCGATTGATTGCTGTGTGGGCTGAAATTGACACGCATTCTCTTCCCTACGGCCTCGTTTCGGCCAAAGAACCCTCGCCGAAAATCTCGTGTAAGCCTCCTTATTCGGCGGCTATCCACTGATGTTTTATTCACTAACCGGAACCAATATCACGGCTTAGGCAACTTAAATGAACTCCGTCTGTCATTTACGGTTAAAATAGCCTTGGTTTTGGACGATTGCACGGAGTGTACGTCGGTTCTATTACCTTCCGCCGTGTCCTTGAAAGGCTGCGTATTAGCCAATCTCTACCTAATCGCGTTTCGTCTAATTAACCGTCTTGATTAAGAAGACATCAGTTTGATCGATGCCTTCTGAAATCACTTGTACAGCTATTATTAGCAAACTATAGCTTGCCAAGGTTATTCAAGTACAGAGAGGGTCGTATTTGAAGCCCAACCATCACGCACATGAACATCATAATTTTAAAAACAAAACAAAAAGGTTAATTAATGTAAGCGCCACCTTTTTTGATGTTATGTAACTAATCAGTGTTTAAAGTTCTAGCAAAATCAATAGTTGGCGTTTTCTCAAAAAGCAAAGATGTTACCAACCCGTGGTTAGTGGTGTAAGGTATTGATAATCACGTTTTATCAAAAGTGGGCATCATTCATAGACATCCTCAGAAAACGACACCCACAATAGTTGGTATATCTTATAATTGTATACTATTTTTTATAAAACACATTGTATAATGCAGAAAATGTAGCCTTCATACACACCATATCAATGGATGACTCCAGTACAACTTCTATATTATTGTTCAATGATTTTTCTTGAAATCTATGACTATAGAGAAATATCAATCCTATTACACATGTGTGCATTTTGAAATTTAAAAAGGCATTGCTCATCCACAGTTCTCGGTATCAGGACAATATCCCCCCGGACAATATCCCCCCGGACAATATCCCCCGGACAATATCCCCCCGGACAATATCCCCCCAGGACAAAATCCCCCCGGACAATATCCCCCCGTTCCAATATCCCCCCGGACAATATCCCCCCGGACAATATCCCCCCAATTTTTTTTTTTTTAATTCCAGTGTTTTAAATTATCCTTAATTGTGTGCCGGTAAAAAAAATTCAATTAAAAAAAAATTGCAGTGTTTTAAATTATTCTAAAAAAATTTTTAAAATCAAAAAAAAAAATTAGTGTTTTAAATCATCCTAAATCATGTGCCGGTAAAAAAAAAATTCAAAAAAGAAATTGCAGTGTTTTAAATTATTCTAAAAAAATTTTTCAAAAATTCAAAAAAAAAATTAGTGATTTAAATTATCCTAAATCATGTGCCGGTAAAAAAAAAATTAAATTCAAAAAAAAAATTGCAGTGTTTCAAATTATTCTAAATTTTTTTTTCAAAAATTCAAAAAAAAAATTAGTGTTTTAAATTATCCTAAATCATGTGCCGGTAAAAAAAAAATCAATTAAAAAAAAAAAATGCAGTGTTTTAAATTATTCTAAAAAATTTTTAAAAATAAAAATAATTAAAAATACTGGAATTGTTTTTAATTAAAAAAAAAAATTACTAACACATGTTTCAGGATAATTTAAAACACTGGAATTAAAAAAAAAAATTCTACTATCACATGTTTAAGGATGATTTAAAACACTGGAATTAAAAAAAAAGATTTTTTTTTTTATTAATTTTTTTTTGAATTTTTGAAAAAGTTTTTAAGAATTATTTAAAACACTGCAAATTTTTTTTTGAATTTTTTTTTACCAGCACATGATTTAGGATAATTTAAAACACTAATTTTTTTTTGAATTTTTGAAAAAGTTTTTTAGAATTATTTAAAACACTGCAATTTTTTTTTAATTGAATTTTTTTTACCGGCACATGATTTAGGATAATTTAAAATGCTAATTTTTTTTTGAATTTTTGAAAAAAAAATTTAGAATAATTTGAAACACTGCAATTTTTTTTTTGAATTTTTTTTTTTACCGGCACATGATTTAGGATGATTTAAAACACTAATTTTTTTTTTGAATTTTCTAAAAAAAATTTTAGAATAATTTAAAACACTGCAATTTTTTTTTTAATTGAATTTTTTTTACCGGCACACAATTTAGGATAATTTAAAACACTGGAATTAAAAAAAAAAAATCCGGGGGGATATTGTCCGGGGGGATATTGTCCGGGGGGATATTGGAACGGGGGGATATTGTCCGGGGGGATTTTGTCCTGGGGGGATATTGTCTGGGGGGATATTTTCCGGGGGATATTGTCCGGGGGGATATTGTCCGGGGGGATATTGTCCTAGAACCACAGTTCTCTGTCTCCCACCGGGGCTAAAGGTTAAACGTTCGAATACGGTTTTTCAGCAGGAATCTCCAACCTTTAACTACTCGTTAGTTCTTTTAATTTCATCACGATAAACGAAATTCATAATTCTTACCAAGTAATAGGTAAAGCTCTCAAGTGACTACGGGAATTTCGACAGACGGTGGATTGGGTGGTTAACCAAACCTAACTCATTCAAGTGAGATTTTGAAGGTGTTTTTTGCATCAGAAAGACTATTCGTGCAGGAAATTCTCATGTATTTTGTTTATACCGTCGTTTATAAAGTCTTGTAGACAAATGAACAAAAATGCCACATTCGCCAAAACAACAACAACAGCATGAACAACAACAGCAGCATCTGCATCCACAACTATAGCCACAACATCAACAACAGCAAGGGCAACAAGAACGAAGACAGCAACAACAACAACAACAACGATAAGGCGACAACTATAACCAAGTGCAGCATCTATTTGCCCATGCAATACTTTAAGTATACTGGGCAAGCTTGACTTTGAATAAAGCATCACCTTACAAGTGTTAAATGGGTATTCTCTATATTTTAATCGATAGAGTGGTAAACGATGCCAAGGCCTAGGGCGCCAGACGGCATGATGTATTAAAGTGATGATACGATATTCCTGCAGTATGGTGAGGGATATATACAGAAGAGGGCGCCATTTCTTATACGGAACACCTGTCAGATAAAACCTTGCAAGCGATCAGTTGAATGACCCGAAGGCGGGATGCGGATCGGTACTAAAATAATTGTAAATAATGCTTCCAGATTTCCTACTTCGATTGCATCAGATCTGCTGCACTATCTAACATTTATAATCAGCTTATTTAAGTCACAATTATGGCATTGCACCAATTATGAATTATTTAGGTGGTTATTAAAATCAGACAATACGTCTAGGGGAAATATGTGTGACCAGTTAATTTAGAGGGTAAAGCAGCTGCCTCCGTGGCCGAGAGGTCTAAAGCACCGAGCCACCACTGCTTGCTGTGTCTCATCTCTGCACACGGTCTTCTGGATATCGCTGAGAGTTGCCAGTGACTGCCTGGTCATAATCTCGCCTACAATGGCAGAATCTGGAATTTTGAATATCATCACTTAATCTGTCATTGCGGCTTATGGCAGAAACAGAGACGATACAATTCTCACATTCTCTCCTAGTTTGGCAGAATCATAAATTCATATTTGCTATTAAGAATATAATTTCAGTGCCTACCTTACTAACATGAACAGTTGTGAGTGTATTGGTTCTTCAGGTTGAGTTCAGTTGGTTGTTAGTACTTCATGCTGTGCCTAACGCAGAAGATACACATGTATTATCCCAATATTGAATTACTGCGCTATTCTAAACCATCAAAGAATTAACCCGCAGCTCTGCTCTGAGATTCTATACACCCCCATTCCCCCTTCCTGCTTCTTAGAGAAATTGTTGTAACAGGACAAATATTCAGCTTTATGGGGCTGAGCTGGGCTGTAATACTGATAATTCGCTCCTCAACAGAAATACAGTCGGGTAATAATCGCGTATCGATCGTGGAGTTTGAAAAGAGTCGTGAGTCGGGACGAGGTATAATATACACCGCCTACCCATTATCGCACGTCCAATGAATCATTTTTCCCTGCTACCAGCGAGAGCCGCTCGCCTGCATTTGTTCTGCTTGGGAGGCGAAGCGATGGATGGAACTCAGCGTGAAGGGAATCATGGCGGAGCACTCGGCAGGGGTGTCGGCAAATTCCCATAAAGCAAAATGAGATTGGCCCAGCCCGCTTCACTCATATATCATACACACGCCTTTTATCCCAGATTTTTTTAAGAGGTCTGTCAACTTTTTTTCTTTTCCAATAATGCAGGGGTAAATCAAATCGACGTGCTTTGACATGTTTATGTTTTTAAGTACTGTGGTTTCCTTTAATGATTGGATTAATGATGATGATAATCAAGGCAATGATGATGATGTTGGGGATGATGATGTTACAATGGTTGCTGTTGCTTTTGTTAACGAATTTATTACATATTTACTCCTTCATAAGGGGTATGTGAATCATTAGTGTGAAGACACGCAAGGTGAAGGTTTTACTTATATATATATATATATATATATATATATATATATATATATATATATATATATATATATATGTATATATATATATATATATATATATATATATATATATATATATATATATATATATATATATATATATATATATATATTGGTTATCATTCCTAAACTATATAGGTGCTTCCTATCGACTAAAACCCACATGTAACAATGTGTATAGTGCTTTTCTTCTTGATATGTTATTATGTTAACTATAATCTGCATGCATTCACCAACAGTTCATGTAGCACATTTAATCTAAGCTAACGAAAGTTACATCATAAAATAAGTTCAAAGTAAACACAGAAAACCCACAACAATATGCTTGTATATGACAAAGAAATGACGATAGAAAATAGTCAAAGAATTCCTTTTTTCTTTGCAATTCCTTGCCTACATGTATGTTCTACTACCATTGCATCCCGCCATGAGGTGAAGAGGCCTCCCAGGGATTGATGGATGTTTTATTGATGTGAGAACTGCCTCTCTGGAGTGAGATAGCAGCCCGCGGGAGATAGCACACTCGTGAGAACTCAACAATTCCAGGTCGAATGAAAAATGGAAAATATCGTCCCCTATAGATAGACTGTCGTAACAATAGCAATAATGGTGTGATGCATTGCTAGGTAGTATAAATGATGTAATCGTTATGAGTATCACCATTGATTCTGATATATTGCTGTTTTAATCTCACGTCTCGTTTGCTGGCATTGGATGCTCATTTTATTACGTTGTGGAATGAACGTTGACAATCTAATGTATTATTCGTGTGCATAGAATTTGGGAACAACCACCAAAATAATCTAGCATAGTGAAATCGATTTTTGGAGTAACTTATTCTAAATCGACTTTAAAATACCATCTCCCTTACAATTAACATTGAAACAATTAACATTGTCCCATTAATTGATCATATACATGTATTTACTTGAGATTTAATTTATTAACCCTTTATTCTATGATGTACATATAGAGAAACACACACATACTAGTATATATATACATACGCATATATATATATATATATATATATATATATATATATATATATATATATATATATATATATATATATATATATATTTATATATATATATATATATATATATATATATATATATATATATATATATATATATATATATATATCTATATATATATATATCTATATATCTATATATATATATATATATATATATATATATATATATATATATATATATATATATGTATATATATATATATGTGTGTGTGTGTGTACTTTATGATATAAATCAGTATATCTGCTGTCATGATTTCGTAGCAAATGCAAACGTATCTTTTCCTATAAGCCAATTATGCTTATCCATGCATAATATATATAATGAATCTTAAGTCATGCCGCGTGCTGTACTTATTGTGAAATCCAATACGTTTTGCATACTTTGCATATTTTCCACACCAATGCGCAACCAGTTTGCCGCAAGCAAACATTCTACATGGGACAATTATAATTATGTGTTTCAATTACGAGATTAGAGGGCTTATCCCTTTTATCAGCAATTTAGTTTTTCTATACTTTGTACTTTGTTTTCTTAAATGTATATTGTCAATCCAATTACAGGTGTACAGGGAATTCTAGCTTTTCTTAGCGAACTATTTTGCTATTGTATTATTACTCAAATGGCTTATTACTTTCCATGCTATCTATCGAATATGACGGTAAATGATATAGAAATGCAAATACCTTCCCGGTATATCTAAATACATATCTGGAGGATGTATGTAAGAATCACATCATACCTGAGAGTAATACAAACAAGGTAGTTCATGCTAGCTTGAAGAAATACAATAGAACCTCAAATGCCAATGTACCAGCCACCCGAGGAAGGCATAGACAATAGGCAAGGTTATTTATATTTCATACGGTACATAATCTATACAGCAATCGTTCCTCTGACTGTGTTTTTTTTACGGGTTAGTAAGAATACTCTGGTTAAGTACACATGCACGATATACGACAAAGTCCATTTGTTTAATTCACTCCAGGAATTGTGCTTGGTTAAATAAACAAATAGGCAATATGGTATAACGTTATACTTATTCCCTATATACTATGCCATCATGCGTGTTCTTGGTCTGGACATATTTTATGTGGGATGGGACTACATGCACACTGAGATTCTGCACTCTATGTAGGTCAATTACTGCACTTGACTATGATGGAAAACTCATTTATTTGAAAAAAAACGACTCTAATTATGAAGGTACCCTACTACTAGTTGCACCCTTTAGTTCTGCGCTTTCGCCTTCGCCTGTCTGAGGGCTATATATATATATATATATATATATATATATATATATATATATATATATATATATATATATATATATATATATATATATATATATATACATATATATATATATATATATATATATACATATATATATATATATATACATATATATATATACATATATATATATATGTGTGTGTGTGTGTGTGTGTGTATGTATGTATGTATGTATGTATCTGTATTCATACTTATATCAAGAGGACGACCTCTTAATCGTATCTCCAGACTTGCATATCACTTAATCTACCCCCTCTGAGTCAGTGATGAATCGTCATGGACATTATACAGCGGATCTCGACGACATGCCATAATTACAGACTTATTTGAATTATTGGGCCGTTTATAAGTGGGGATATGAGTGGACACTGAAAGATTCATGTTAATTGTGGTCCTCTATCCATCTGATCTGTAGGGTTGATGCGAGAATGATCATATTCATGATAAAGCATCCGCTGGTCATTATCATCATTGTACTATTAGAGAGGCTGCTGACGAATGGGGGCATTAGGCGCCTGTCAGTGTAGATATGCCCAATGCTAGCCCCACATGCCTTCACAAGCCCCAGGCTGGAAGGAATTGAAAGGAATCTTGTTTATCGTAATTTTACTGCCGTTCGTGAGTTGACAGTAAGCATTGTTAGATTAACCGCTCAGTATATGAGAAGAAACCCCGCCACTCGTAACTTTCTCGTACTTTATAATGGATTCCGACTCCTCATTTGGTTTGTAATACTTTCGACCGCTCATCCATTGGGGCATTCCCTGTTTAGACAAACACTTGTATGAGTTAGAACAACTACATATAAGTCGCTGATTTATCACCGGTAATGTGGTGTTTTCTTTATTGAATTCTAAAGAATCCCATTGACTTTAGATATCAGAAAAGTCTATCATTTTAACATATTTTCCTATTTCATCTGAGCATATTTTTCTATGTCTCACCACAATTATCAATATCATCATCTCCTAATACCTTTTACCTGATACATTGGTGGCAGGTGGAACGATGATTTCCATTCTTATTATAAGTTTGTATAAGTTAAGGTCCCGGAACAACGGCTACCATTGTAGTGCCCTGGAGTAGGGAACAATGGAGCATTACACAGCTGACGAGACATCAGAGAGGATCACCGCTTAACATTATAGGATGCTGGCAGATTCACAGCCTGGAAAATCATGCCAACCTGGGACTTGTTGCCTAATTATTCAAATGCATGTCTGTGAAACATGCACACCTAGCTCTTTGTTCTTTTGATGCAGGGTTGGGAAAGGTCGAGGGAGGCTTCTTGCGGTGTATGGGGAGAGTGCTAGAGTGAAAATTGGATATGACCCAGGGGATATTGAGATGAATTGGATCTTTCCACGCCTGTCAACGGCGCTGCCGAGATACTGTAATAAAGAGGCAGATCTCGCAGGAGGAAAAGTGACGCATCATTCGCGTCTTTCTTATTCTTGTTAGGGGTAGTCCGTCAATACATCAATATACCATTACAGGCTAGAAAGTAAGGTGCAAACTCCTATTTCCAATAAGCTCTGAGCAATGACTTTTCATTTTGATACGGCATCAAATATTATATGTGACATTTTACCGATTTTTGTTACTTCACATGATTCAATTGATTGGACTCTTATTTCCTCCGTGCGTCTGTCACACAACACAGTTGCCCAAATAGTATTTTCTAACTACTTCGTGGGAAATATCTCTATCCATCTATATATTGAAGTGTATGTATGTATTGGTGGTTATATATTTATATGTATATATATATATATATATATATATATATATATATATATATATATATATATATATATTATATATATATATATATATATATATATATATATTCACACCAAATTGTCAAATATTACTATAATATAACCAGTAATGAGAGAAAATAGAAACGGAGCCTCACATCATACGTTTCCCCGTCGTCCAAATTATGAGTACATTTTGAAATCTGCTGATTTGTGCTCACTCGAATTACTCACAAACAGCAACCCAGCTTGGAAATGCGATATAGCGAATCTCCTTAGAAAGTAATCATATTACCATGTTCTGCTCGGTGCTCGACCGCCCTTGATGGCTTACATGCAATCCCTTCATTCAGATGGAGACGACGCACTAACACAATTGTCACAATGGCTAATTGTGTTATTATGTTAAGAGGCTAGAGACGTCAAGCAATCAGACGTCCTTACGCCGCCGCAGACAATCAGTTTATCAACCTGGGCTTATGTCTTCAACTTTGATCTCCTAGGAATGGAACTATCGCCTACTACTTCCGGTGATAAACCCGACTAGTTAACACCAATGGTGCTTTTGCAACAGGAGAGGATGGAAAAAGGAAAAAATAATTTGAATCGGTATCAAGATTACTACTCCCCATCACTACTTCAACAACAGCAACAGGACTACGATTACTACTACTACTACTACTACTATCACTACTACTACTACTACTACTACTACTACTACTACTACTACTACTACTACTACTTCCTCTGCTGCTGGTACTAACGCTGTAACTAGTGTGATAGTTGCAAGTGACTTGGGGTTAGGAGGTGACATTAATAGCTACATCCTGACTGATATTAATAACTGATATGTTTCCCGCTTTCACCGGTTTCTTCCACTACTTACAACTGGTTAGTGACGACGTAGCCTAAATAGGGCAGAAAAAGTGACGATATTCGAAATTCAAAATCCAAAATTGCTGTAACTACTACTACTGCAATCGCTGCACCACATCCCCTTTCCTTGACTTCTACCTCGGACGGCAATGGCTTAGCATGTCTGAGATAGTATCGAGTCTCAATGACCTATGAATCATAGCCTTTACAGCGAGCTCCAAGTGTTAATGGGTGCCGCAAGGTTGAACTGTTAACCAGAACATCCGCAAATGAATGCCTTGCTATCAATCTGACATTGATAACTTGGACTATAATGATAGGGATCTCGCCATCCAAGCTTCTTTGTCTCTCGCATCGCGTAGAGCCGGCAGACACGATTTTATTTCCTTAATCTATGACCATGCTTCCATAATCATGGGTTTCAGACTTGTCTGATTTTATTTCACCAATTTGTCGATTTTCATGGTCTACTTTAACGACGAGTTTCTTTAACAACGGCTTTGGTTTATTTGTCCAGGAGTCCATGAAAGCCCTCATCGAATTAACCGGTAATCTAGGTCTTCTTGTTTATAGCACGGAACATATTCCAATTATAATTGGATTGCTTTGTTCAAGCTAGTATAAGTGTTTGGCTGAAAACGCCCTTAGAAGATGTCGCATGCTACTCATAGTTAGAGCAGATAGCAAAGACGTTTACTTTCCATTTCTCCTCGACAGTTTAATGTACTGTGCATATATATACATATATATATATATATATATATATATATATATATATATATATATATATATATATATATATATTTATACATATATATAAATGTATATATATATATATATATATATATATATATATATATATATATATGACCTAGGTAAGTAAAAAGAAAATGTCAAAGTGTAAAGTAGAAAAAGTATAAATAAGCATTATCATTATTTTATGAAAAAACTATCCTTGTAAAATATTGATATCGTGAAAGATAATGGATTAGCAATAATTGACTTTTCTAAACCGCAACATCATTTGCGGCATCCAATGAACTAATAGGCATACTACCATAACTATCTATATCCGTAATGTTATATAAAAATCTTAGCATCATATTAATACAGAACCACTATAATATACCTCTAGAAAAAGGAATCAAAATATGAAGTCTTTATGCGCCAAATTAGAAGCTTGACTTCCCAAAGCAATTTGCAGCCAACTCTGCATGTTCATCGGCAGTGAGTTTGTCCGCTCATCTGTGAGATAGCCCATCTTCCGTCGCTTTCCGTAAAGGCCAATTAATTAATTTTTCCATTATGCAATCGTTTCACATGGAGAAAATTACCTGAAATCGTCTCAGTGTTTGTCTTTGAACAGTGATTTCCTGAGAGGAACATGGGGTGATGGTATTCAGTCAGGCGACTGATTGTTTTGTCGAATCAGCACAAAGTCAATATGCCAGTGTTATTATCAACACTCAGAGACAATGACGACGTGGAGTATCGGCTTATCGTAGCTTTCAACGCCTTTGAGGTCAAAGCATGATTAGACAATGAAACACCGTGCAGTTATGCACCTCCAGAGATCAGGAATATACGCTTTTGAAGTTCAAGCGGAAACTCAAACAGAAATATGAAGCTTTAAATACGTGCGTATTTCTATTAGGCAGCTAGAAATACAAATGAAAATTATCTGAAAGATCTATTCAAAAACCAGATTTGACAGTTACCAGGAAAAACAAACTTCAGGCAAATCTTTCAGACAAATCTAAATCATGTCACTGTACCCAATTACAAATTTGGCAATTCGTGTTCCTATGAAATTAAAGTAGTTAATTTTGAAGTGAAGTTCGCAGATTGTCCGCTACAAGTTAATTGTTTAAGAATGCCACGTTTAGGAAATAATAATCAATATAATAATGGTGACCAAATATATCAACTACAGACCAGTCAAATAGGGAGAATAGAAATGATTAATAATGAAATGGAATTTTCAAGTAAAACATGACATTTAGTAGTCACTTGTCGACATGAAAATATAAAATGAAGGATTTATGGAAAGCAGTACTTATAAGAAATGAATTCGTGAACATAGCCCGGCAGAATTGTTAACAATTCTTAATAAAAAGGCTTATTTTATCAAGATGATCTGCAGTGGATAAATTAGTTTAAAATATACTTGGACAGTACAAAGTAGTGAAATTATTGATACACACAGAATAAAACAATGTTTATTGAACTCATATGCAGGTACCTAAAACATCATCTACATTGGAGACAGTGTCCAACTTCTTATTTGCGGTATGTGATGATCTGTAACGTGGATGGCAGCCCAATTGACGCAAATGAAAAAAGAAAAATCATCTTGTAATTTCGCCGTACAGAAAAATGTTTGTAGACATAGCAAGGCATTTGGGTTGGCTTCATGTCGTTGCCCACTGTGTTCGTCGTGTAAAAGGAAATGTAATTATCTGTGGCAACCGTTAGAGACCTGCCTGGTTAAAAGCATACGCCATCATGTTTTGATGAGCTACAGTTAATACGACATGCCCATAATGCAATTATGAGCAGAATCCCGTGTAAGCGTGCTAGGAATGTGTAGCAATGGAATGCTGTTAATCGTTACATGTACCATTCCTGTTATTCTGTTCTAAACAATAACTAGTCGGTGGTCATGAATACAAGGAACCTGGATGTTTCGTGGAATACGTGTGGTAGAACGCCGTCGATTCCCACCTCACCCTTATTTATGAAATGCCTCAAGTTTCTACAGATGACTGTTTCTGTCCTCGTATTTTTAAGGTACATGTAGTATCGTAGAAATGCTCTATTTCCCAGATAGTCATTTGCCAACCGTATCATATTCATAAAAATACTAGTAGCAGACATGGACGAATGGATATTGACATGGCTACCTTTATATATATATATATATATATATATATATATATATATATATATATATATATATATATATATATATATATATATATGATATATATAATTGTATATTTATGAATATATATAATTATTATATATATATATATATATACACATATATATATATACATATATATATATATATATATATATATATATATATACACATATATATATATATATATATATATATATATATATATATATGTATATAATTATATATATTCATATATATAATTATATATATTCATATATATATATATATATATATATATATATATATATATATATATATATATATATATATATATATATAAATATATATATATATATATGTATATATATATATATATATATGTATATATAAATATATATATATATATGTATATATATATATATATAAATATATATATATATATATATATATATATATATATATATATATATATATATATATATATATATATATATATATATATATATATATATATATATATATATGCATGCATATGTGCATGTATAAGCGTTTTGAGCTGATACCTTACTGCATATTCATCCTCCTGCCTGCCTGGCAGTGTAAGACGGACCTGGATTTATGCCTTCATCGCGTTCACACAGTAACACATCACTCAGCGTGTGCCTCCCAGTGGTAAGAGCTTGACACTTCTTGTCGAAGAGTTCAGGCAGGAATAACACAGTTCCTCCCACAGTGAGCCCATCATGCTGACTTATGTGCTGAGACCTGTCTAAACCTATTGTGCTTTATGCTCTGGATCTACTCTACATTTTCATGCAGGTCGCCGGACTCACCCCATAACTACTTGCTTCATTGCTTTAGTGATACTGAACATCAATTTTGCATGGCCCCAGCGCATGGTATTTATATATGAGCCTTTTCCATTTACTTTACCGTTATGTTATTCACAGTTTTTGGAAGCTTGGACCATGGGTTCGCCCATACCAGCCACACTGATACCGGCTTAAGTATTCTAGGCACTAATTTCAATCATAGGCATTTCATGCATGAATGGTCATCTTGATTGTTATCTGTAACATATGAATAATTTTATGATGTCCTGTAAATAGTCCAATCTTACTGAATACCATCAGCCACTTGCTACATGCCATAGGACCTTCCATCTAACTAATTGGGCAGGGGGTGGCTTGATTTATAATACAGAAACTTAGCACTAGTTATAAATATGTACTACAGAACCATTTAATCTGGTTCGAAATCCATGTACATGTATGTAGACGTTGACTTTGGAGACGTGGAGTGATCAGTTATTTAACAACTAGAATAAGAGATCTGATGCCAAGTTTAATGGGTGGGTGATAATGATGGTGATGATGATAACGATGATCGTGTCAGCAATACAAATTATTACATTAAGTATGATAAGATCACAATGATACACGACTTCAGGCTATTTCATTTCCATGTTCTTACTCATAATGGACGCATTGCATTTCTACCATTTTTCATACTTAAAAGGAACTGTCACCCACATCATCTAATCATTACCATCAGCAGCAGCGACATCAACATCGTTATCATCAATATCTCAACATTGTATCAATATCGCTAATTAAGACCATTTAAGTATGGTGATTATGATCATCATTATATTCATCAATACCATCGGCATCAGAAGCAGCAGCAGCAACAACAACACTAACAACAAAAAATTGCATCATTTCGCAAACAGCATTAACTAAAGAGATGGTCAGTTTCGTTACTTAACATGAAAACAGGTTTTATCGGGAAATATTTTCCATGTTGTTCAATTACCTGACGAGCACAAATCGCGCCAGTGCTGTAGCAGACTGTTTAGTGTGTTGTCACTTCGGGAATAGAAGTGTCCATGTAGTATAGTCACTAAGTGCTTGCGCCTGCATAATTTATGACACCACGGCAGCCTCCGACTGTCTATGGCTGCAAGATGTCTGATTGAGGCTCATGTCCTACTTACATCAATGGCTCTACATAACAATCGACTTTATTGCAAAGAAATGAGGGTCGCCTAGATAGAAATGCATTGTATTGAATTTGGTTCTGGATTTATTATTTAACTCTTATTGTCATTCATGCCATAATATACTTACTCGTGCCAAATGTTATCATTTGTTAGGATTGGCAACTTTCTTGAATAGCTCCTAATGTAGTTTAAACACGAAGAAAGAATACATGGATACGATTTATTTTCTATTTGTATGCCATTTTAGATTACCACGTAACTTGAAGGATTAACTGGACAGTGAGGAAAACCGATTACCTCAAATCTTTCGTTTATATCTCAGACGTGGTCGAAAATAATACAACCCATTTTTGGGAGACGCATTAGGTCATTTTTGCAATACGTTAGACCGCTAGGCCACAGCGATCGCCCCATAGAGATAATAAATGTACTACTACTACTACTACTACTACTACTACTACTACTACTACTACTATCAATAGTTCTCACCGGCGCATTACAGATCGATAGATGGCTAACTCTTGGTACCAAACAATTCATTCCAAATCAAATGCGACTGCTCTGGTCTATTCCTTGTGGTAATTACACATGCGCAGTGGCTCGACAAAGATTTCCCACGTGTTACGTTTCATTGATCACATATCTGAGTCTGCGTAAAGCTCCTCGAAAGGGAGTCGTGACAACAATACAAATAAATGAGTTGCAGCTCTGGCGTCCTTAGTGTGAAACAGGGCTACCCCGATGACTGAGTGGTCTAGGGTATCACACACGGACAGCCACTGACGGTACGCCACTCAAATCTAGACCGAGGAATGTGAAAAAGTTGCAAGTGACTTGAGGTTATTGTTCTCCCGATTATCTCGTTTTGCTCCACCAATAGTAACTGGCTAATAACGATTCTAATATGGCAGAATATATGGTGACAAACAAAATTTGAAACAGCCAATTCAATAACCTTTAATACACTACATAACCCCTGATGCAATTTACGGTGTTGACACGATACTAGCTGGAACGTATGACGAAAGGGATGTGAAAAAACTTTACTATTTCAATCTTGAAAGCTTTGTATCTAATCAGTTATGGTCTGGAATACATCCATTAACGGATCCACTTGTAATCGTGTGTCCCGCATATGAATATTACAATGCCCCCTTGGTAAGCCTCGTAGATCTCTTAAGCTGTGAGCAAAGTTTACCACTAATTATCCCCCGGGCCATGGTCTGAGCCGAGGCACAGCACTGACCTACTATCCGCTAATGCATCAAAGACAAAAGCCTAATCATGCTTAGGAGTTCCTACAGAAATTGTCGTCTGGTTCTATGACACCTTTGACAATAACACAGGAATTAAGAATGCCTTTTTCAAAATATTTGGCGGAAGTGTTTTTGATAGCGTTCTTTCTGGTTTTTATGTTTTTATTATCATTTTAATTTCAGACATTTTCAAAATATGCTTTCGCGTGAAAGATTTCATTGCAATTGTCAGACTGTTATAACCGCTGCGAGCATTAATGGGTTAAGTTTCGCCTGGAAGATAATACACATCATATCCCCTGTGTCGATGCTGTTTGCCTTAGAGACTTCCTTGACACAATGATAGTATAGTATCTAATGACCATCTCTTATGATGTTGAAATATGAAATGCACAGAGATAAGGAACAAGAAGAAAAAATGAAACTGAGGAAACAGATACCGTTGAAATGCATCGCAGAACATAGAATTTTTATACATATAACATATATTACCCAAGATAGGGCAGCTGAAACATATATCGATATGGACTGACACTCTTCAGAAAGGAGAATAATATAGCGTAGAATTGCGAGAAAAATGACAATAAACAGTATTTCTTAATAATCTACACGGAAGGTATCGATGTAATGGAATTGCACAGCGGTTTGCCCTAAATATATTAGATATCCCCATTATACTTTTACTGGTCCTGCTATTTAAAGTATATATTGTTCAGTCAAAAAGATTTATCAGCCGCCTTTTCGGCGAGAAGTTAGATATAAATCACAGTTAATAAACTAATTGATGTTTTAAAGCATTTTCAACCTCTTATGTAATTACCTTGGAAATATCCTGCCAACAATATATCTTTTACTACAACGCAGTTGAGGTTGCCTATCCTGGAGTGTGTTTCGACAGTATCTAGAGATATCTACATGTATTAACATAAAGTACCAGGATGGATGGACTTTCCCCTAAACAAAGGAAATTCGGATCTGTAGTTTCATTAATCGTCACTAATTGCCATGTTAATGCTAAATTGTAAAAAGCCATTTGTAATTAGAAGAAACAGGAGTACCCGTGTGAACCACCGATTAACCCAAATATTGTATTGTATTGTATGTTTATTGGCTGTATGTGCATTGTATAAAATCATAGCTAGTACGGTGAACAACCATATAATACATAACATAAAATAAGTAGTAAGGAATTGCATAACGGAACAAGCGTTGAAAGGTAAACATAATTATAGCAAAGTCTATTCTAGATCGAAGGAGTTATTTGTGTCAGGTCACTATTGGCACAAAGAAAAACAATAAGCTCACACACAATTAAGACAAAAAGCAAATTAAGTGAAATTATAAATAAATAACAAGTCTCTAGCAACTTCAACGCGTATCGAGCCAGAATTAATGTCCACCCCAATAGCCGAGTGGTGTAAGTGATCACTGACGACTCACTGTCTGCTACCACCACTTCAGAAGTGGGTCACGAGGCGCGTGATGAATCTAGTAGTGAACTGCTGTTTGGCGGAGGTGTTCCTCGGGTACTCCATTTTCCCAATAGCTCCAAATCAGTGATTTTATTCCCCTCTGTTGGAAAGAATATGAGAAAGTTGCCAGTGACTTAGTGCTAGGCGTTGGTTTTCGCCGGGTACTCCGGTTTTATTTGTCAGTTACAATTGAACTGGCTAGTCACGACTTTCAACAGCTGAAATATGGCAGAAAAATTGACGAAAAACGAAATTCCAAGTTGGAAAGAGTGTGACATATGTTTGATGTTACGCCATTTTATACCATTACCACAGAAAACTCAAAGACAGAAGTGCCGCAAAATATTTATTAAATCTTATCTACATAATAATCATGCAAAAAAAAATGTGCGCGAGACCAGAGCGACCATGTACGGTGAAATTCAAAGCTGAATCCACGAAAGAATTGAAGTATAAACCTGTAGCACTCTGACCCCGCGCACCCACCATCACCTTACCATATTTACAAGTCATGCAAGCTTAGGAAATTATAACGCTCAACTCAAACCGCCGCCCGTCGAACTCTCAGGGTAAATAAATTTGGAATTTAGAATAATTAAACAGGAAACACACTAATCGAAATCACATAAAAAACGGGCGGGACGGGCGGGAGTCAAAAAAATGTTGTACGCGAGTCGGTAAACGATCTCGGAGAGAGCAGGTTGCTAAGAACGGGCAACGCTGCTAAGAACTGACAACGCTGCCGTTAAATAAACAACAACAATGATTGGCAGATAGCGTCTCGTGCTATTCGCGTGCCAAGACGGAAGTTAATTACGACACGTGCGGCAGTGGCAACAATGTAATAGCACGTTACAAATTGAATTCTCCGGGAAATGACACGCAATTCATAAGAATTGCCTACCCATTACCACAGAAAACTCAAAGACAGAAGTGCCGCAAAATATTTATTAAATCTTATCTACATAATAATCATGCAAAAAAAAATGTGCGCGAGACCAGAGCGACCATGTACGGTGAAATTCAAAGCTGAATCCACGAAAGAATTGAAGTATAAACCTGTAGCACTCTGACCCCGCGCACCCACCATCACCTTACCATATTTACAAGTCATGCAAGCTTAGGAAATTATTACGCTCAACTCAAACCGCCGCCCGTCGAACTCTCAGGGTAAATAAATTTGGAATTTAGAATAATTAAACAGGCAAAGTTATATAAGAGCCAAAAATAGTTAAAGGTTAGAAGCAAGTAACTTGGAAACCCTCAACTTGGCAGGCGTTTCTTTCAAATAATTGAGCACCGCATCACTACTCCAGTTTCCGAAAAATTTTATATCAGAAATCGGAGCCCCCCTGGCAAACGCAGTATCACAAGCTCCTCTACGAAAGGCATGAAAACCCAAGTTTGTACCAGCCAAAACGCTATGTCTCTGAACCAACCGCAACCATTGTCTTGCTAAGCGCACCGTGAAAGGAACCAAAGAACCCCCTCTACTCTTGTGATGAAAGAGAGGTGCATACATATTTTGCGAATCACACGAATGCAAATAGCTGTTTAAATTCAAAATAGGGCAAACAGCTGGGTCACAATGTGGCTGTAAAGGAACTAAAACGCCGCCAGGGGAACTTTGCGAATTCTTTGCCCACTTGATCCTAATACTCAAACCTGTCTGAGTACGCACTACATCAGACATATTAACATGTCTAGTAACATCGAAACATCCTATTGTATAAGGTATCAAAGAAGAAACACGCACCATTGTGAAGTAGAGTATAGAAAGAAAAGCACGAAAAAGTAAATTTGATGGACCTAAAACAACACATGCAGCCATTAAGCAGCGAAGCTCTGCCACAGACAGCGAATGTTTCATCCTGGGCGTGTATCTCACTGTGAGATCTATTGCTCGCCACATCTGTTTCACCTGAAAGTTCTTGAAAATAGCAATATCTAAGCCAAGCCAAGTGTAAAGTGTGGTTAATGCTGAAACATAATTTTTAACTGTGCCAGGGCAAGGATAGCTGTGCAGCAGAAACTCGATGTATGCACAAAGCAAGCTAGGAGTGAGTGCCAAAGCGTTCAATCTATAAAAAATACAAAAACTAAAGAATACCCTGAATTGATTGAGCAAATTTTTTCTTGTTCCAGGCCTCAAATGATGCATTCTACGCGTGTCTGCCATCTGCATCAGGAAGTGTATTTCATCCTCGGAACCTGTAGAAAGAGAAGAAAACTAATTAAATCTCAATTACTAAATAGTCAAAGCGCAAACTCTACATCAGATATCAAAAACTACCAAGTACCACCAACTATATCTTTACCCTAAAGTATTCCTCACTGGGTTTTATTTCATTCTTTCCATCCAAAAGACCTGTGTTCCTCAAAATCTCTCTGAATCTTTCACCCTTGTGAACTCTAGACAAAGCATCGGCAGCCACCAAAGAGGTTCCCGGGGCATGGCAAACCAAAAGCTCTATATCGTGAGCAACTGTAACCAGGAAAATGGTTCGTATGCAGCCTTGCATGAACACATCGTGCGATCTACCATTTTGTAGACCTAAGCAGGTGTTTGAATTGTCACAAAAAATTTGTAATTTGCGACCTTGCCATACTGGAGCCCAAAGTCTCAAAGCCACCAGTACATTCAGCATCTCCAGGTGTGCAATCGGATGCTCTGCCTTTTTCACAAATTCAGGAAACTCCATTGAGTAAAATTCATTACTACAAAGACCACCACAGCCTGTCAAGCAGGCATCTACCTCTAGATGTTCATCCGGTGGAACTAGAGATTTGTCTAACAAAGTCACGCCATTATAATGGGGCATTAGCTGATGGAAGAAATGCAAATCTTCCCTAACCTCAAATGGTATCACCACAGCGCCCTCCATAGGCATGCTACGAAGGAAGTTTAGAATTCTATTGGTGTAGATCCGTACCGGTGGAGCTACGCTTCCGACGAAATTGAGTACTCCCAAAATTGACTGTACCTGTTTCCTATTCGCCAAATGTCTATTGTCCCAAATTTTAACTGTTTCCTGAATTTCGCCCAACTTTTCTGTCGGAATAGAAAGAGTCATGTCAACCGAATTGACCAAAATTCCCAACCAAATCATAACCTGCGATGGAGGACAATTCTTATGTGGTGCCACCTGTAACCCAACTGTACGCAGTACACTTTGCAAAGACTCATAAGCTTTATCAGCCTCACATAATTGTGATTCAGCCCCACCAAAATCATCTATATAAGGACGCGAAATGTATCCCTGTAAACCATGTATGTAAGATGCAGCATTGGTTGTACGTTGCATCATTAGTGCTGCAGTACGTAGCCCAAACGGCGGACATACATCCATGTATAGTTCACCCCCGTGCATGATAGACATCAAAGGCCAGTCTAGGGGGTCAAGCCTAAGCTGGCGATATCCCCTAGCTAAGTCCAGCTTATACAAGTAGCAATCTGGACCAAGCGATCTGACCCTATCCGCCATGAAGTCCACCGTAGGCAAAGTGAGATTGACAGCCTTGCCCAGGTAATCATTTAACGGAATGCCATCATTTATAGAAAGTCCCCGTGGCCAAGACAGGTCCACGACAACTCTCCTTGTGAGGCTCTCTTTTTTGGGTCTCGTCATGAGGGGTGAAATATGCATTGGAACTATCGGACTAGCCTTAAATGGACCCAATAGGGCTTGCTTTTCCTTTTCCACACCAATGTAAGTATCAATATGATTGGAATAATCAACACCAGATTTATGATTAATAAATGTTGACTGCAAGCAAGCCTGGTGATTAAAATTACTTGGCCAACCAAATTCCAAGAAATTGAGAATTTCCTTGTCAGCGTAATCCACCAGATAAGTATTCCAAGATTCTATGTTTAAACCACTAGGTATAGGAATTTTTGCTCGCTGGAAATTGTAACAACCAGTCTCAAAAACTCTAGAATAAATTTCCAACATATTGGCATTGAAGTCCCCCATTTGTGTCATTTGCCCAGTATTGGGAGCTGAATCATGAGATTTAAGAGGAGGTAATTTCACAGCTGAGCCAATGGTTTGTATTTTCATTTTATCATTAGAACATGAGCCCATATCTTCACACTCAGAGGAAGCATCACAGGTACCCTGAGGACATTTGTTTTCACATATTAGTTTTAATGGTTTACTTTTAACTTGATTTTCACCAATGCCCAGCATAAGCTGTGAAGGCTCCAAATTTAAGATTTCTGAGGCGCTATGCACACTCTCTGATTTGCTACATTTCTCTTTATCACCCAATACCTGATCATCTGTACAATTATGCTCATCTAGAAACATGTCATCCATCCCATCGTCTTTTGTAGAAGTGTGGGGAGAGTTTATTGCTCTCCCCTCTGACCGTTTTTTGAAGCAAAAAATTTACGACGGCAATCTTTTTCTTGATGTTTGAATAACATGCCAGTGTTTGCAAAGCAATAACTACATGCATGAACTAGGTTTTCATGACCGTCTTGTAACACACATTGTCCCTTCTGATAGGGTATACATAATCTGACTGAATTGGGATTTGCACCAAATCTAGGTACACTATGACTTTGGGTAGTAACGACAGGTTTCTGAGCATATTGCAACCTTAAAGCTGAAATCTGAATAGTATCATTCCAATCAAACCGAGCCATCTCAATGCTGGAGGCCAGAATTCGATAAAAATTTCTAATCTGGGGCCATCCATAGAGTGTGGCATCTAGAGTCATGTCTTTAAGTATATTCAACATCACCTCCCTAGACAAATTGTTCCTAGGATTGTCTATCATTGACAGGTATCCGTGCACAAATTCAGCCAGAGTAAGTTCATTGTACTGTGCTGGCTTCCTATCCGTACCTCTATATACATAAAGATGTGGCCAGTCAATATCCCTTATGACCTGATCTTCAATTGTCCTTGATAGACCACTTTTCTTACCTCGCTGCTTCCTTCTATTTATGTCAGTGGCGCCCTCACAATCATCCTCTGCAATGCCCAACTCCGCTAACCTCCTATTCACACAGGCATTAATATGGTTGTTTTCTCTCAAAGCTGATACCATAGGAATCAGCTGATTTCCCTGCTCATTATTTTGATCAATGTTTTGCGCCGGACCTCCAGGATTGACCACATGAGCTTGACGCACAGAACCATGCATCATTGTATTAGCATTATGAAAAGCATTCATGCCATCTATCGCAGCACAGTAATCACCTATTGCAGCTCTCTGCCGTTGACGCTCGCTTGCGCTGTCAGTATTCCTTAGCTCACTGACCCTACTGTTGCTATTGACATTGGCGTTGTCATAAATCGTGTCAACACTTTGCTCTGTTTGACCTTCTCTGAACACATTTACGCCTGGAGTGGTATCTGATCGCTGTCTCGCTCGTTGTGATTCTGTCAGACTCAGAACATGTTGATCAACGTAACCAGCATGCTGCTCCCTCGCCAAGCGATCTGTATTTACATAGCCTGAACTTTCTACTGACCTTTGGCCAGCATAATCACGACCTGCATCTGCACCAGGCATTGAGTCAATGTCAGCCAACACATCAAATCTACGGTCGAAATCAGACACTCTATGCGGCATGAAAGTCATGGTGTTCACGTCAGACCGTACCCTTCCTGTCAGCGAATTGTTTGCTGTTGTTTGCTCAGCCCGTACAGCCTGATTATCTGCTACCTCGCCACTCACATTCTGATGATCGTTTCCCCCAGAACCAAAACTGTCCGAAACTGGCTGTCAAGAGCAAAATATCAGCACGCATTTCTGTAACACTTTTCCTCAGCGAGTCTATTTCCGAATCTCTATCATCATTCATGGCCGCCTGCATTTCGTCTATCTGGTTCACAAAAGGGCATTTTTTACCAGTCGGCGGTTCGTGTGTCTTGTCGCACTTCTTGCACTTCCTCCTGGCCATTGTAAACGATCTCAAAGTCAAAAAAAAATGTTGTACGCGAGTCGGTAAACGATCTCGGAGAGAGCAGGTTGCTAAGAACGGGCAACGCTGCTAAGAACTGACAACGCTGCCGTTAAATAAACAACAACAATGATTGGCAGATAGCGTCTCGTGCTATTCGCATGCCAAGACGGAAGTTAATTACGACACGTGCGGCAGTGGCAACAATGTAATAGCACGTTACAAATTGAATTCTCCGGGAAATGACACGCAATTCATAAGAATTGCCTACCAATGAAATGGAACACCATCTTTTCCAATTCTAGTTTGCTAAAATCCCACTTCACCTCTGCTTGCAACATTCTTACCATCAATCCTACACGTTATAAAATAATCTTGGAGGGTTCCATTTCTTTGTCGTTTTCCTAATAAAGTTCGAGACAGCAGGGCTAACTGATTGTTATTTTATTACCCAAGGCGTGTTTTAGGTATGATTGAGAGGATTACAGACATCTCCCCGGGGAGGGACCCGCCCAGCACGCCTTGCCTGGACACACGAGTAATGGATGCCCTGTGTCAAATCGCTCATTTACATGTAATGAGAAAATATGGATGCCAGACTAAAATTGGTTAGTCGTGAAAAACACACCCCACTGAGAGCTGATTCTTAGTGCCTGGTTAGATGAGAAGCACAGGTGAATTTCCTGAAAGGCCATCCGTCAACAGAGACTATATGTCTAAAAGTCTGAAGACGCAGTACCCGTCGAAGCGAATGTGGAGTGTACTTTTATATCCTCTATGCTTATTATGTGAACAAACGGTTCGCATTGTGGTGTTTTAAGTACGACAAGATACCTTTCCTTTTTCAGACTTGCAAGTGATTGAACTAAATGCCTGGTACATGTAATAATAATAATATTAATAAAAATAATAATTGGAATTTATATAGCGCCATTTCCATTCATAAAATGTTCAAAAGCGCTGCACATTGTCATAGTTTGAGTCATAGTCAAGAACGCCTCAATTGGCGAGCCTGAAAAAGGGGTGTTTTGAGACACTTCTTGAAGGCCTGACACGATGTAAAATCCTTCAGGTGTTGTGGAAGCGCACTCCATAATCTCGGTGCACTAAATAGAGAAAGCGCGATCTCCAAATTTGAGTCTAGTCCGAGGCTCATCGGGAAGGCCCTTTGCTTCTGATCGTAGATGGCGTCTGGGTTTATAAGGCTAGAGCAGCTCCTTGATGTACTTATATATATATTTATTGAATGTAACGTCAGTTACAAAATACAAAATACAAAAAGTGATACAAAAAAGAGGCGAGTAACAGAAGAGGAGTATTGTACTAAAGACACACAAGAGAAACAAAATTAGTATCAAAACACGTAGAAAGAGATAACCTTACACAGGCATCTAAAATAAAAGTAAATTAAATTCTTTAAAGGAGACAAAAAAACGAAACAGAACTAAAGGAAAAAAGATATATATATATAACTTGGGACAAAATTAGAAAAGAAAGACCATGGGTACCATGGCGTGGTTATTAATAGTGTACAAAACACCCTGGTAGAAGCGTAGTACTCTACCTGACTTAGTCTTAGTTTTACTGTAAAAAGCTTATGTTTGTGTCAAAAGAAAAGCGGTCGTTACCAGAATCAGTCTGCAAGGGGGGTTATTCATCCGATGCCAGATCTGTTCTTTATACTTCGATTGTACATTCTACATATCCACCTCCCTGAGATACGCCAGAAAGTGCACATATCTTCAAAAGTGACGTCTTCTACAGATTTACCCAATAAAGCTAGATACATCTCTGTAGGTTCTTCTCTAACTCTATCAAACACAGATTTTGAGTACATCTCTATCTCAGCAAGCATCTGTGTCCTACTTAGTTCGTTCGCTTCGCACTGCATGACAATATGCAAGATATTTTCTTCAGATATTGAGTCACACAGAGTACACGATCGATCCAGTATGGATTTATCTCTATATTCATATCTATCCGCTTTAAGGTTGCTGGCTCTACAGATGATCTTGGTCATGGTCTCACTTATAGAGATGTACTCCAAATCGCTATCTGAAAGTAGCCACCAGTTAGCATACATAGGCACCTTGGATATGTTATTGAGTAACTTGGTTTCATGAAAATACTGTACTCTAAAATTCCAGTCTTCGCATTCCACCTGCCATACACTGTCCCACACAGCTCTCTTCCACACAATCTTACTGTATATGTGGTCATTGTATACCATACCCTTGACTCTTTCAAAGAGTTTAAAGATAACAGCTATACGGAGTATGTCGAATATTGGGCTGTCATAACGGTTTTGGGAGCATCGCACTGGGTCTTGACAAAATTCCTCAAACCTTTTGACAAAAACTTGTCTATACAGGTTTCCATGTTCTAAAGAGGTAATCGTTCTAATGAACAAAAGTTTTTTCCCATATATGTAACTCTCCAAACGCATCCACCCGAGAGTGGTGAAACTAGTCTCATTCGGGGTCCTTTTACTAAAACGCTGCACTCTCCTTCCAGCATAACGTTGGAATTTATCCAACAGGTCAATGTCGGAGTTCTTCATAACCCAGAGTTCCGCTCCGTAGGTCACCATGGGAACGATCATGCACCAAAAGATATGATTGCAAGCATTCATGCTAACCCCATTTCCCAGCACTTATGTGCAAGTCCGTTTAGCGCCTTGTATACCAGCAGTAGGACCTCAAATTGGATGCGGAATTTGATTGGTAGCCAGTGAAGCTAATGATGAGAACAGGTGTGATATGTTCATACTTCCTGGTTCTCGATACTATCCTTGCAGCACTGTTTTGTAGTCGCTGCAGCTTTGCAATCAAATCCTGTTGTATTCCAATTAGGAGAGCATTGCAGTAATCCAAGCGAGACATCACCAGTGACTGCATCACTGTTTTTGTGGCATCTTTTGTTAACACACGTCTCGCATTTCCAATATTTCTCAGGTGAAAGCTAGATTTTATGACAACACTTTTGACATGGGGTGCCATGTACAAATGTTTCTGTCACAAAATATGTAAGGCACAACATAGCATTGCAGTAAGAAATGTCACTCTATTCTTCTACCGTAGGTGAATCGTGAACAGCCAGTTGTTAATTGAAAGATACGTAATCAAGATCAATAGTTGAAGCCTTAATTTCCCAATGCAAACCACCGTCAACTTTCGGGTCATTTACTCGTCCTCTAATTAGAGAAACGGAACCCTGTTGATCTGGCTGTTGGGGAACTGGCTGTTAGGAATCCAGGGTGTGCTGTGACAGTTTAGGACTAAATTATTGCAATTCTTTACACTACCATCCGAAACCATCCTCGGTTAAAGGTTGTCCACAATCCTGTCTTTTATAAAGTAAGTGTATGCCCATTAGATACCGGTCCTGTAGTCTGTTCCCAGCATGTTTGCTCTGTAAGGACCTGCTGGTGTATCCTATCGAGCGCTATTTGCCTTTCAGTCAGATACGAACCAATCTCTGGTATTTTATCCCCTTTGCCAATATTTAGCTTTGAGCTTCTCCGCTTGACGACCCCTTAATTAGATTTGCCTTATTGCTCGGTCGTAGCGGTTAGCAGGCCCTGTCTTGAGGCGAGCCGACGACCACCTCCATTCATGCATATATGCTTTAACATTTCAAAAAAATGTCGTTTGGATCAATTATTCTATTGAAAATAGCTTGGGAATGAATCGTTAATTTACCATTCATTTGGCTGAAGTGTAGATTGAGTTCGAAGCAACATTTCTAATTCATCTTTAATGTGTTATGGATGAGGAGTTTTATCGAAATGGTCGGTTTTCTGGGCGGTAAAGGCATGAATTGGTTATTAGGCAACGTAAATAGCGCGGAAAAAACAGGGCTTCTACCTACGTGCGACGGCTAGCCAATGTGGCCCTCTCTACCTGAGGGGGACGTTCAAGCCGCTCAAGCCTTGGAGGGAAAATAAATGAAAAATTCAGCAGGCCGAAGAAGAAGATTGATTCCTCTGTTGTGGCTGCGGCGAGAACGAGCTAGCCGGAGCCAGAGAGAGAGCCTGGGCCGCGGCGGTAGCTATGTACTAGCAGCACCGTGTGGCGTGGTGCGCACCGCTTCCCTCTCTCTGTAGCTACGCCGCCGGCTTGGCTGGTCGATGATGAGGGGTGATTCTAGCACTGGCTTTCGGGCTGTGGAGAGGCACCACACATAGCCAAGCAAGACTTCTCGCATTGATCTCAACAACAAACCCTCGTGCTACACGTACAGAGGACGGTGGATGTCAACAGAATACGCCTTTCTCGCCAATCGGGACGAGCCAATACTCATGAACCCTACGCCTACACTTTGCCAATCTGACGTTTCTCGGAGGCTTGAGTGCTGCCTATAGCTTGCTTTCAGAGGCAGTTTCAGGGATCTCGGATTGAAGCCTGTCCGTTACTTTGAGGCAAATCGAACGGGACGTGCCATAGACTAAGCCGGATGGATCCGATTTGGTATGCTGTTATTTAAGCTGACTGATCCAATACGGATTCTCCACCAATCTACTGTGGCATGTCAATAGCGCTACATTTGCCCAGAGCCTGTCCGGCCTCTTCCCGGCTTCTCCACCACATACCGCAACCACAGACACGTGATTTCTACCGCCGCCTCTGCTGCGGCTGCTGGTGCCAACACGTTACTCTTAGAACAACGTGGCGCTCTTCCTATTATCGCTCTAATTGCTTAGTGTAAATAGCACCGGGAGATACTAAAGCAACAGCGACAGTTACCTCCCTTCCTCTCTGACATCCACGCGGGGATTCCCCAAGCATGGTAGCGCATGCTAAACGCCACTGATTGTCACTAGGCGGGACTCGGGACAGCCACGGCCTGGCGGAGAGAGAAATTCACATTCAGGTTGCCGAAGCGAGTTGGGGAATTTCGCTTGAGGAGTGCTGTAGCAAGCACCTGGACGCGGCGGAGTGACAGCTGTTTCTTTTAACGCACGTGGACCTAACGTGAGCGCGTTACCTAATAAGGAAGTGGGAAATTGACAGGAGTGTTCATTCCACTCAGAAATTACATTAGGCCAATTGGAATGTAATCGAGCTCATGTGCGGATCCTGAAAACGTCATGTATTACTGGTGATGCAACTGAACGGTAGCAACGCCTCGCTTCTGGGAAATGCTCTTGGGTAATCCTAATTACCGAATAACGCAATTCGGTAAATCCACTAAACGGAATATTAATCAACCTGGAAGGAAATATAATTGTACTTTCTGAAAATTGCAAAAGCAATCAGAGGTATAATGGACTGGCAGTTTGGACCATGTAAGCCACATTTAGCCAGCATGGACGTCAAGGAAGTGTGTGTTTAATACGTCTTCATCAGCCGCGGTCTGGCCCGCCTACTTACGTCAACAATAAGGGAATGTTCTCGACAAGTGAGTGGCACAATACGATTAACTACCATTGCAATGTATTAGATTAAACACTTTAGTCAAATTACATTTGGGATGTACACCTGTCACCTGGTTAACATGAAAAGTATTCTAGCAGACAAAAGGAATTGAATTAGGAAAGAATACATGTAGGTAATATGTTTATTTAGTTATTTCGAAATTTTATTTATGTACATGCACGTCAAACGTGAGAGAGTATTTCATTGATAATTTCATAAAATTGTTAAATACTTTAATTGAAATCAAAATCATAAGTGCACCAGGAACATGTCGCTATTCCAATTTCCGCTTCAGGGTTTTCAGGTAAATACATTGTCATATTGATATAATATGGTGCATGCAGTATTAATAGATTGGTACCAATACTGCATGTCAGATAATAAAAAGAAACTTTATACTTTAAATATGACAATTACTCTATATCTCTCTCCTTTCTCAATTGATTAAAAGATGAACAAGTAAACTAACAAATAGCTATAGATGTAATCATCTAATATATATATATATATATTTGTGTGTGAATATATATATATGTATGTATACATTTAGAGAGATGATTGTTATATATATAGAACAGAATAATCACTAAAAATAATACAAAAAACGTGTATCGATCAGAATTAGGAGTGACCTCCACTTGATTTGTTGTTGATTTATTCATCGTTTTTAAAGTTATTTCTATTTGGTTATACTCAGATATTGTGATAAGTAGTGATTGAATATTAAGCATACAATATAATATCAAAAACTGTAAAACGTCGTTATAAGTATCCATATAACAAAAAATTTAGAACGGTTACTTGTGAAATATATAGATAATGGGCAACGTATAACCATAATAGCTTGACGAAGGGACTCTGGAGATAGTTTGATGCAAAAACATGATGCAATTTCAAATGAAAGCGATTGCCTAAACTAGAAGACCATTGTTGCTCTCCTAGGTGTACTCCTGTACCTGGAGGTGTACTAACAATACCAGGAAGAGTGTCATTCGTTATGGCTTATGGTGTCAGTAAGAGAGATAATGTTAGGAACGACAAAGCACACAGGGCGTTTTGTTTGTGTGACAAGAAAGTATCAGAAAAGGTGGGATATGCTCATGCCGGTGATGAAGCTTGCCTTTTTAACGATGTTGTATCACACATAGAAGAAAGACTAAGTAAAGCAAGACAAGCACTTGATGATGTGATTGGTGTACGTTTCATGAAGATAGGTGTTACTATGGGAGTTTGCAACACTATATTCTGGAACATAACTGCGCCTATCTCACCTACGGCATTGAGATGTTGGTTATGTCCTGCAAGTAACAATAAATGTTGAATAGTTTTGAGCAGAGTATAGGTCGTGGGTTATTTTTCTCCAAGTAGGGCCCCTAATTCAATGCATACCACGGACTATAATTGATAAGCGAAGAATGCTATATAAAGATATAAGATTGACATTTTTTCTATCACGTTTTGTATGAAGAGAGTATATGTAAAAAATTGACAAAGCATCAGCTGGGCACATCCAGGAGAGAAATTGATAATATGAGAGAGAATTTGAATAACAGTTTAATAGTTGATTTATTAGATATTAGTTGAGAATAAGGTATGCACGATATGTTTGTTGGTCTGACGAGACGAGCATTGTTATGGAAAGAATATGTCAAAAATGATTGTGTGGAAACTGAACTAGATAGAACAACAATCCACCGTATTGCCTTTTCTCATTTTGCTATTCTTATTCCAAAAGCTATATGAGTAATGACAAATTAATATCCCCGGCAAAATATATGGATGTAAGATAAGTCTGATAGCATCAAATGTGTTGGCCGAATAACCAACATCTCATTGTTCAAGCTCACCACGAACTGACTATACACCTAGCACTCAATATAGTAAGTAGTGCAAGAGCTGGCTGGCCTTTTCGGCGTGCTTGGAACAGCTTTGCCTTGCTAGTTATTGCAATGGCAGCAGGGGGCTGGACTCTATTGGATGGAAAATACTAATAGACCTATATTACCCGCCAAATACGTCTACTCGCAATGAATCAATCACAAAAACCTTTTCTGGAAAATGCTAAAGGTCCGTGTTTGCTGTTCAGATACTTTAAAAATCATTCCACAAACCGACTGGATGAGGAAATACATTGCTATAATACCTAACCAGCTGAACAGATTGTTTGTAGAATGGAATACATGTACAGTGTTGGTTGATGCTTTTTTGGCATTTGGGGCTAAATTCTAATCAGTCGACGACGTATAAAACTGTAGGTGAAACTTATTATAACTCAGAAGCCACAATTAGTCTTTATATTTCCCATATACGTCTAACCTCCAAAGGTTGACCCCGCACTCTTGTAAGACTCTGCATGCCATATTTGCATAATACGCTCGGCCAGTGAGGCTGCCCCGACCTTTTGCGGTACTTGTACATTGATTGATACGTGTGTGAATGATATTTGTTAGACCAATACCAGTGGGGGTCGATGGTATGTCACCCAGTAGTCTCTGATCAAGTTGTGAATTATTCATTTAACTCCTTTGGGGTCGAATTTCATTACTCCTCAGTCAAAGGTCGAGGCGGCGATTTTAGATTTCGTTCGTTTAGATTTATCCTCATTTGCCTTGTCAAAACTAATAGAAATCGATCTCTAGTGCAGGATTATCCCGTGCCTAAAATGGAAACCAATGCATCGAGCTTGTCTTTCCAAGTGGAAACAAAGAACCCGGATCAAATTGAGCGTAGTTAATTGCATTTGTTTTTTATGTGACAAGCGTCAGAACGTGATGTTTTGGCGCAATAAATCATCTTGTAAAATGACAGGTACCCTCTCTTGTACGCCGCCTTCTTGTTTGATGAAAATCGCTTGGGAATTCCATAGTTTATAATTTTATACCGATGCTGGCAGTGGTTTGGCATCAAAGGAAGGGAGGAAGGAATTGTTTTAGCGTCGCTTTTCAGCAACTTAGGTCATACCGCGACAAGATAGAAAAACGGGAAGAAATTCCCTTCTCTTTACGAATATTTCCCAGGCATCTTTTAGTCGCAGAAACACCACAGAAAGACCTCCACCATGCCGCACATCTATATAGCAATCAGGCCATTTTGCTAATGAGTATCCAGCTTGGACTCGCATCTGCGACCTCATGCTTGGTAATCACTAAGCCAGCGCAGCCCCAACATCCTTCATAAAATGAAGCATGGTAATAATAAGTAAAAGAAGTGACATTGTTTTTTTGTTATATAGGCAAGTGTTTGAATAGGACATTTTTGCCCTATCTGTTTGAAAATACCCTGTTAAGGTAAAACTAATCTATATCTAGAAAGGCATGGATGCAGTTTTGATTTATTTGTTTGAACCACGACACCATAACGATTACAATCTTATCACACGAGATCAATGCACATGCCCTATCATAGTCCACAGAGAAATGTATAACACATTGAATGAAATATGCATACAATTGCCTTTAAGCCTAGGGTAGTTAGACATGCAAATCTCACATGCACATTGCGTGATAAGAACAGGCGCCAGAATCAAAACACGTCTTGCTTTGGTTTTCTTCCAATGCATAAGAAGGTCCCTAATATCGCATTTCCATTGATATTAAATAACCGTCCCTATAGCTAAAGGACTTCTAGAAGAGGAAAGACCTTCTTTGTGTTCTTGTATTATCCCCTTACTTTGTTATTCCCTTGTTTTGTTTGCTTATACGTCTTGTTTTTGAGACTTTCAGGGCGTTAACTTAAGATGCGCTACACTGTCCAGTACAGAATGAATGCATGCAAAAGGTTTGCAGATTGGTGAAACAAAAAGGTTTAACACCAAAAGGTACCGACTTATCTGAGTACGCTCAATTGCTTTTTCAATTTAAATGTTTGTCTCTGATATCCTTTTGAATTATAATCAGGTATCATCTTCTTATATGAGTAGGGTGAGCTCATATTATAACACGATTTATCCTGTTAATATATGCATTTAGTAGTATAGAACAAAAAAGGGTTGAGATGTGCCTTTAATAAAACGTGGTATTTTTCATAGTAGTTTCTAAACACGTGCATTGTGTACGGATTAGAAAGGGTGAGTTAAGGTCTCACTAACAAATGCTGTTTTCACAAAAGAGAATTATTTACCGATGTGAAACGTACCTGACATTTTTCTTTTATTCCTAACGATTAGAACATTTGCTTATCTCTCACGCTGAACCCCCATCCGGAAATCTCCTTTAAGATATGATGATATGCTTTAAGGATTCATGTACTATTTGAATTGTGGTATTCTTTACATCAGTCAACAGATCCAATTATACGCTGCTTCTAGGAGATGT
>OZ012690.1:34267562-34307562 GCA_963942565.1 Maea johnstoni
ATTTGCTTCTTGTCGGTGGCTAATAAGTTAAATATCAATTAGCAATAGCGCGACAGCCTGCCTTGCTCTGATTTCAGGCAGGCACTTGTGAATGACTGATTTATGAACCTTCGACTACAAAGTTCTCTCTAATAAATCATGAAGAGGAGCATCATTCATCGGATGACAGATGAAACACTGTCACATCTCCCCCACTCACAACACTATGATGATTTATGAGGCAAAGGCGGCTTTGCTGGTGGCTTGGACATCAAACAAGTTCCCACGGAACACTGGTGGGCTTTTATCCCAACAGTTCGAGACTCCATTCACCTTATTCTTGATCATTTCAGAATACTATACACATTTACATACACACATACTACATACATACATATATACATACACACATTCATACATGATATACATACATACATATCGGTTTCGAGATATTTTAAAGATATTTTTGAGCTATACCAAAGGTCACATGTGCATCAATGAGATTTACATGTAAAATGCACTTCTTTTCATTACCAACCTCTACGAATGGTTAAATGCAAAACACAAATATGTTTATCTAAACATTGCTCTAATCACTGTGTGTAGCATCCGGCCATTCTATAAACTCGTACTGTCTATCACCCCCTTTAAAGTGTGACTGTATATGAAATTGAGAACAAAATAATGTAGCTTTATTCAAACTAGTGTCACCTTTTCTAATTTAAGGGCTGAATAACCACCTCATTAAGCCATAAGCCATTTATTAATGATTTAGTGAGATGATGTACTTTAGGGACACTACCGTCTAACCGCAGATGACTGGAAACTTTTCCACATGTTTCAAGCGGTAATTGAACTCAGGATCAGGTGAGAAGTTTAGACTTCGGTTGCCCTACTAATTTACGCTAGACCATCCGGCCATGGCCCCTAGGAACAGACAATACGTGTGCATTTTGTTATACTTACCAAGCTACAATACATATGTACACACATTTATATTGTCAAACATACACACATATATACATGTACATACACACTGCCTTGAATAATAGTGTTATTAATATGTCTTGGAATTCTGTATTGTCGTGTTCATTCTCACACACTCTCCACAGAGGTCAACTTCCTTGAGATAATGGAGATTCCAATCAACCATGCTGTAATTGTACTTATTAGACAAGAGGTCTGTTACCTTTGCGAGACACACAAATGATCCAGTGTCTGGAAAATATTCATCCGAGACAGAATGGAGTGGTGGTCTCCCATATGTAATGGCCTGCTAAAGACCTCACAGAATACAAATCAATGCTTTCAATGGGACTCATAGCCCTTTGTAGAGTAATTCACTTAAATTGCTCACCTTATCCAATGCTTATTTATTACGCGTGCCGCATAAAGGACCATCGGCCTGTCGTTCTATTATGCACTTCTAAAAGTCGGCTAAATTACTTTCGGTTAATTTCGGGCCGAAGCAGGGTCCGCTGTTGGGGGAGATATAATTTTCAATGGTTGCCATGGCAACAAATTACCCTCGCAGCACCCTCCAATGGTGATAGAAATAGCATCAAATTTGACGGACAAGAATGATGAAATTCCGATATGGAGTTCAGAGTGCAATAACCATTGGTTTTATGAGAACTGAAAAGCGGCATATTACGACTTTCCAACATGGAATATTTTGTGCATCGATTGCATGCAAAGGCAAAGATTTCCCAACATATACGTCGTGCAAGACGTTATCATTAAAAAGCATTCAAACAAGAAATCAAAAAATACATTATGCTTGACAACTATTCAATTAAAAATGATTCCATAACTTTAACGAAATGGAAAGATTTAGAACAAGAACTGTAAAATAAGGGCGAATTCTGTTAGATACATTAGTGATATGCTGTGAGATATCTTATGAGGGTGTTTAGATCATATGGGAGAAACTAATCGAGTATCAAAGAGATTTCCTTTACGTGTATTCAATGTTTGTATATATTGCCCTTCAGTAACAGTGTTAAACTTTTTTGTACATCCTTTGCAATTCAGATTGTTCATTTTCTGTTCTCTTGCATTGCTGCGAGACTCTTTCGAGGTTAAATAAAACATGTCCTATGGGCAGAAATATATGATAATGTTCCTAGAAGTACGTAGCCTTTGTACTACTCATCACTGTCAATTTAAACTGAAAAATGGACGTCGGGACGACCGGTTGTTCATGAACCGGGTGTTCATAGAGCAGAAATTGTTACTGTAATTATCATAGTGATGAACTACATGCATATGGATTGCACAAATCAAACAACTTCGAATATATCTAATAGAATGATATTTGGGAACAGTTTTTGTTAAATGGTGGTATAAATCCCAACAGGAACAGAAACATCCAGTTAATTGTACCTCTACTATCAATGTATTTCCATATAATGTCACATCATTTACACACCTGAGATGTAAACGGGTTAATACCGCCTGGCAGGAGCGAGTTAATTATTTAACCATTAACCGGCGGAGTATCAGTTGAGTCTGATTTGTACTACAGCCTGGTAAGTTGGGGAATTGAAGGAAAATGGCCTTAAGACTACGAGCAAGGAAGAAGTAAACCTGTATCCTTATCAATCAATACATGTGCGAGACTGCAATCTAGAGGGGTTTGCGTTAGCCTTGTTTCTGCAGATCCCAAGGCCCGCCGAGACACTCTTATTCCACGCCATGATAGATTTACATTGGCCTCTCTCAACCGTTTATTAGGGATAGCGGGTCTTCTGGGTAAATGCTTGCAACGATATGGCTTATCATAAGATCCTGGGGCATTCGTGAAGATATATACCGTCGCTCAAATTGCGTTTGCTCTTCTTGTCTTGCAGAGTCAAGTGATGCAATACACCATTGCAAGGACATAGCACAATGAAGGAAGGATTCTTAATATTGCTGTTTTGGTCATTTTTATCGGGTAAGTACCATTTCCCATATTCAACTTTATTGTTTCGTTATTGACCGTTTTATATGAATTCTAACATATTAACATGTTAACAACTTATATATATATATATATATATATATATATATATATATATATATATATATATATATATATATATATATATATATATATATATATATATATATATATATATATATATATATTTATATATAAACGAGTTATTGAAGTTGGAAACACTCAAGGGAAAGTAATGGAAGTAACGCATATTATGATACAAACATATATTGCAATTGTAATTGTACTTTACTGACCGATGCCAATAGATACAAATGTTGTACGAATACAAAACGCATACAAAGAGAACCAAATCAAGTTACAGATCACCAGATATTCGGCACATATTCTATGAACTAAAGTTAGCAGTTAACACAAATAAGTAGAAAGACATCAGCCGTTCCTGCTGACCATATATATTTTTTAATTTCTGCAAAACGCATGTTTTTTATTTCTTAACAACACACAAACAAAGAAACAAACACATACTGGTACGTATAACACACAACAAAGCATCTTTTTCCTACAAAAATGGAGGATTATGACCATAGATAGAGGCAACTCTGGCAAGGATTGGGTTAAATAAAAAAACAGATCCAGTATAAAGTGCAAGGTCCATGGCAAAAAAGACATAGAGGATTATGCTAATTAATGGAGGAGATAAGATATATTAATCTACTCCTTCCCTTGCCTTTATCACCTCCTTGTACATCTTCGCCATGGAATATCCCGTAGTTCTCCAAATACCCACCATGACTTCCTTAGTCACGCCCTCTATTGCCTTTCCCAACAACTAGTAAATTACTTGACCAGGCTCTTCCCTGCCTCCAGCCGTAAACGTTTGGTCAATTACTGCAATCTTAAAAAATATTACTTTTGGATTTTTTTTATATATATTGTTATGTGTCGAAATGTCAGCTTAGGTTTTGAGTATCACAAATTTTATCAAACTTTTTTGATATATATCAAAAGTGCACTTGTTCTAAACCAGACTAATTCTCTAAATCTAACCGTATCACTCAATGTTTTATTTTGCTGTGCATCTATAAAATACTACATTCCAACCAAAATTTAACGACCTTTCTATATACATTATTCGTTTTCACTAACTCCTCTGGAAGTTTATCGTCAGAAAAGTCGATATTCTTCCGAAATATTGCAAATAATTAACCGCACAATGCATTTATAGTATCTGCTTACCAATGTATTTATGATGGCCAAACTTCTTCAGGGAAGGCATTGTATGCATGATAGGGACGGCCTGTAAAGCCAAACGACGCGTTAAAAAGCCAGGGGGGATCATTATGGTTATATTGATGTTCCTCTGGGATGCGGCTTGAAACACAGACCTTATTAAAGAGATACCGTACGTGTAAAGATCTGTGCGATATGGATGATCACGATGAAAACAATGGAAAGCCATGTCATGGCAATACAGTACAGCTAGTCAGGCACAGTATTGCTTGAAACACAGACCTTATTAAAGAAATACCGTACGTGTAAAGATCTGTGAGATATGGATGATCACGATGAAAACAATGGAAAGTGATACCATGGCAATACAGTGCAGCTAGTCAAGCACAGTATTGCTTAAAACACAGACCTTATTAAAGAGATACCGTACTTGTAAAGATCTGTGCGATATGGATGATCACGATGAAAACAATAGAAAGCGATGCCATGGCAATACAGTACAGCTAGTAAAGCACAGTATTGCTTGAAACACAGACCTTATTAAAGAGATACCGTACGTGTAAAGATCTGTGCGATATGGATGATCACGATGAAAACAATGGAAAGCGGTACCATGGCAATACAGTACAGCTAGTCAAGCACAGTATTGCTTGAAACACAGACCTTATTAAAGAAATACCGTACGTGTAAAGATCTGTGAGATATGGATGATCACGATGAAAACAATGGAAAGCGATGCAATGGCAATACAGTACAGCTAGTGAAGCATGGCAGACAGGTCACGCATTCACATGTTATTTGCTAAATGTTCTCCTTTTGATGGTTCATTCGTAATTCTGATATTATTTTTTTCTGTTATTTCGATATATAGATCTAGTAATTTATGGTATTGTAAGCAAGATTCGCAGCACATAAACATAGTAATAATAAGTTATTGATACAAATATCGTGCATTTCGATCAGGAGTTATTTTGGAAACACTCTACAGGGGAAAGATTTTTGAGGATGAAGAGGTTTGAGTGTGCATATACTTCCTAGGCTGCGGACTTCAAAACCATCCCTTCTTCGTAATTATGTCAATTATTTCAGAAACTAAACATTAAAAGTATGTACCTAACAGAAGTCCGGTTATTTCATTTTCTTTGAATTTGTATGGTGACTTTATGACAGAATCCCCACAACCAGATGCCTCTAATAGTGTGTGGCCGTGTAAAGAATTTCTAGATATCTACTAAAACCTAAGATTACACTTTCAACAGTCACTTATATAAACTAAACGTACATTATAAACCAATTTGCAAAAATGGAGAGTAATGGGACATTTAAAAAATACGTGATGTAATACTTATATTAAGGAGCATAATGATAAATGACCTACACAATTACAATGCATCCAGATATGTATTACTGACAAGTTGTTAACATAACCGTCAATTTATAAAATCTTCTCTATCAACACCTAAACGCGAACTTACTTCTTCTTCCAATTCCTAAATCCTCGCTGATCCTGTAACATGCACTGCCCTTAAAAGGCTGCCCTAAGAGCAGGTCGGTTGTGCACTGAATGCATGTGGACGTGTCTCACCACTGCACAAGATCTAGGACTTGAGCTTTTGCTGCAAACATGTAAGGCAGTGGACGCCTTTACCCGAGTCCTCGATCTCACTAAATATTTTCTACCCACAAATCATGATCCCTTCCGGAATGGCAATAAAAGGTATCCAAATAGCAAATTTGATAATAAAAACAAACTTTCTTCTGAAACAAGGTTATCAAAGATTCATTTGTGAAACCAGCGCTGATCCGCAGCATGCATCATTCTTTGATAAAGTGGTCTAAGACAAAAGACGACTGGTAAGTGCTGGCGAACGTCACTCGGAGGCCACTACGATGGATCGTAATTATCACCAGAAGAGAAATAAATGGTACTGATTTCCTAATTGGGCATCAAACTGTAATCTTATCAAGGGCGTAATGATGAAGACGTCGAGCAGAATGCTGGCTGGTGGGCCGACATGATTAACTAGGAGGAGGATGCGGAGGGAATTGGGAGAGTTGTGGCGCATCACACCATGCAGCTGTGGGTTTAGCCAATCCGCTCCAATAAGTAGTTCTCATTAATTTTCTACCCCTCTTGATACTTATGTACATCTGCGCACCAAACGAATATTGCGTTATGTTTGGTCAGCGCCACAGATATGAAATAAAATTCAGGAAATGTGTGGTATCTTTATCCTAAGACATGATACTAATCTGTTGGTAGTTATGGTATCCAGTTAGATATGTAGTTCTGAGCTGTATGCTATAAATAGATACATACATACACGTACATACATACAAACATATGTATATATATATATATATATATATATATATATATATATATATATATAATATATATATATATATATATAATATATATATATATATATATAATATATATATATATATGTGTGTGGGTATGTGTGTTTATGTGTTTGCGTATGTATGTGTGTGTGTTCTATCACTTCTTTTTTTACAAAGCATTGCGTCTTAAATGGCCATTCCGATGCCAAGACTGGAAGTGCAGTATTACTCATCTAAAGATTACTTGTGAAATTCATATTTTTAGAGTGACTATATACAACAATCTGGTCACTTGAGTAAGTGTGTTGAACTCATGGAGATTTTGGGAAATGAAAAGTTTACACGTGATTCTTAGATATTTATTGTTTGGGATATCATCCATTCCGCTCCTAAAGGTTAGCTGGATGTTTATTGATAGGAACATGCGCAATGGTTTATTGACTTCTTGCGAAACATCTGCTCAGTTTCCAATTACCTCCATAATGGTCTTGTTGCAGCAGTGAATGCCAGGGACACCTTATTGTAATGATAGACACCACACAGGTAAATCTCCGCACCGACATCATATACTGTACCTAGCTTCAGGACAGATATTTCCATAGAATTTTACAAATTGGAATTTCGTTTATCATCACATTAGATTTATGCTACGTCGTGATATTCCTTAATGCTGCTTTCGATGCAACCACCACACAGGTAAATCTCCGCACCACCATCATACACTATACCTGGCTTCAGGACAGATAATCTCCACAAAATAATAGGAATTGGAATTTTCCGGTTTATCGTCACATTAAGTTAAGGTTACGTCGTGCCATTATTTAATGCTGTATTTGATGCAAGTTAGAATATCTCATGCAATATGAGTATCCCTACACACCTTACCTATTCTGAAAGGTGTGCAGGCCTGTTCTGATATTGGAGTGGTCTAAAGCGTTGGCACTGATTGTTTCCTCTTTCCTCTTACTGCCCTGATTCGAATTCGACTCCAAACATGTAAAACGTTGTCATTGACTTGTGGTTAGGCGGTGATTTTCTCAGCGTACTACGACATTCTCCATTACTTACAACCTAGCCTCAATATGGCATAAGTACTGACGTCAAGTGAAATCTCAAATTCTCAATACACTATTCATATTCAAGGCAGTTTTACCGAAACACCCTTTTCAGCATAACCTCAAGGTTGAAATACCCTCATATACATGAACAATCTATTTATGCTAATTAGCTCGAACTTGCAAAATGTATCTGTAACTTAAACTCGAAATATTATGTTTGTTGCCGCTCCTAGATTTGAACAAACACTCACACGCAAGGGGTGACCCCCACACACGTACCTACCTCCATACTAGTACAGAATGCAAGCGGAAATGATCGTGATGACCATTATATCGTATTCCCCTCTGCTGCGTGTTTATGGAGTCAAAGGAGAAATCAATCCAATCTAAAGATTGGTTTCACTGTTATGTTTTTTAAGTTCCAAGTGAACTTAGTTATCATCTAGGCAATCTCCCATTGTAGCTTTCCTGCCATAGTTTTCTATGCCAGAAAAGGCTATCTATGACGCGCTGCTATCCCCTCAATGATATATTGCACGGGGAGAGGGTGACAGCCTTTGTACAATATGATCCGTGTTTCAAAAGCACCCTTGTCATGTTTATGCGTGGAATGTACGTGATACCTAAACCTTGGCGAGCTTAAATATCATGAGCAAAAGCACGCAAAAGTACACCGTACGTTGGTATCGCATGCACTCACGCTACTGGACTCGATTATTCAAAAATCAAACTATCGGATATTTTAGAGAATGCACTTACCGGTACACTGCCTTTACCAAATTGCAACCAAGTGCCAATACATGTTTGGGCTGACAACTTCGAATATAATAATGATAGTTATGAGTATGTCCTGTGTCATAAAGCATATTTGTGGTAACGATTTGAGAAGAGGGGCTGTTAAAATTTACACGTACATTATGTCTATGTCAAATATTTTTTAAACAAAAGCTTTGTTATCAAGATATTTCTATTTGAGTTAGAAACTCAAGATATTCCAGATGTGAAAAGATTGAAGAGTACATAATGACATGAAAAAAGGTAGATATAATCCAGATAATAATATTCTAGAGCCTCAAGGGAATGCATGGATTAAGTGTGGTTATTTTGATATCATATCATGGATAAGTCTTATCTTAATTCTGATTAATACTGTTTCATAGAATGTCATCATAAGGTTTGTTCCATCATCTTATTTTAGACATTTAGGAACCATGATAACCAAAGACACGCCATACTTAACCCCCAATTACTGTATAGAGAAGACACTCAACAAGCTTAAGTTGCTAAGTCTTTACTAGTGTATTGATATGTAATATCCATCCAACCGTACTCTTAAGGAACTTCCCTCGATCAATACCGATTAATGCTGATGCCAATATCCTGCGCTATACATCCCCCCTCCTCCCCCCAATTGGATTTTCACTGCCCGAAAAGATTCATGCAAGAAAAGGACATTTCCATGAATGAAGATTTTGCCCCATTCGATGATTTTTTCGCCCCAGAAATTGTCATGGGTTATTGAACAGTACACAAGTTCATGCATGGAATTCTAACCCATGAAACTTTATGAACAAAAGTGTCATTTTTATGCGTGGAAATCTTATTTTCATGCATGAAATTTTTCGTACCGAGGACTACTTCTTAAATATAACTTCTTAACCAAATCATGCTTACTAACCATAGATAGTATCGCTTATTAGTTTGACACCCTTATGTTAGTTATGTACACATTTGTAACAATAAAACACAACTTTTTACCGATTATTTGAGGGTGCTTTTTCAGTTGATTTGCATTTAATTTATTCATGAAATATTTTTCAAAACATTATCATAGATAGTCAAGCCTTTTCGACCACTATAAATTGATATGGGTTAAAGACGATGTCTTTAAGTATACTGCATCTGAAACGCTCACAATATGTCGCAATTCATCAATATAACTCCCCAACAATAGCAATACTAGTATTTGGAAGATATCGGGAGAGATAGGAATAACAACTTTTAATCAAGTATTTCTCAAAATAAAGATTCTTTCGTCATCTTCGTTGCCATGACTAGCCAGTTAAGTAGTTGGGGGAAACCACCGCCTTATTCCAAGTCCCTTTTTACATTCCAATTCCCTGGCCAGGATTCTAACGTAGGCAACTTTAAAAGACAGACAATGACATGGCAACTCGTTAGACCACTGGACTATAAGGGCATGCCCATGAAGACCACTTCTAAAGGACGATTCATATAGAATACACTACTTAAAGACTTAAAGACCTGTGTCCTATTGCGTGATACGACACGATCACATGTTCTAATAAGAAATCATTGGCATATTGTGCGGGAATTAAAGCCAGGCCTTGGCTGATGAGGCGCAGTGTAAACTTAATCTCGAGACGACTGCCCGGCCTCCTGCTGCTCATCCCATGGGTCAGGGTTTAAGTAGGATGGTTTTATGCGGCTGTCTCCTTCAAGGCCGGATCCCCCTCTTAGCCTGCCTTCAAGTAGAGCCTACCAGATACCTACATCGAAGCTTACTCTCGCTATACCTCCTCCAATAGGGCCTGAGTAGTTGTATCTCTGTCGAGAACTTACATTAAACTAACAGTCACTGCATCTCCCTCAATAGGATCTGCATGACTCTGAGTAGTTTTATTTCTATCCAGATTTTACATTAAATTGACAGTGACTACATCTCCTCGAAAAGGATTTACACAGCTCTAAGTAGTGCCTCGTGGCTACTTCTGTCTGTCTGGCCCAAAAATTGAACTCACTGAGAAATTTGAGTCATTTTCTTTAGATTTTCATTGCAATTAGAAGGGGTGTTATTCATAACATTCGATGCTTTCCTTGAAATGTTAACCCGTATTTGAGGTGGATATTTAAGCAGGTAGCAGTAAACTTCACAATTTCTTTACTACTTATTGGAAACATTTAGGACAAAGACTTACATTTTTGACCACAGAGCCTTGGTCCTACATTTCTTAAGTCTTGTCGAACCTCTACGCATTTTATTTTACATATTTCTTATTCCATATAACAGCTTTCATAATATATACTCCTTTTTACTATAGAAGTGTATGAATTGCAATACAGTTGTCAGAAATTTATTGACTACACCAATACAGTATAAATTGGACATTTCCTTTTTACAACTTTGTACAATCCCCCTATATATCAACCGACTTCCAATCTCAGTATGGGATATCTAAAACTTAAAAATAACTTGTTTTTGTGATTTCTAATTGACCTGAGTATCCTACTTGTTGAACTACGTGCAGCGCCGTCATTAGTCTAACTACCCCTCTCAGCTATCACTCATCCCGCACCGCTCGCCTGGAGTGCCCCCTAGCGGCGGGTCAGGGAGTTCACTGTGGCGCTGTCATCAACAAGAGGCAATCAATACTGATGAGCGTTGACGAGAATTGAGTGTCCATCTTGTTCACAGGACATCCAAATCCCATCATTATCTAACGCTAAGCCTTGACTAGGATCAATCAACAGCACTATCTGAGCTCCCACCAACCCCTCGACATGGGCGTTATATATATATATATATATATATATATATATATATATATATATATATATATATATATATATATATATATATATATATATATATATATATATATATATATATATAACTATATATATATATATATATATACATATATATATATATACATATCTATATCTATCTATATATATATATATATATATATATATATATATATATATATATATATATATATATATATATATGTATATATGTATATATATAAATATATATACATACATATAAACATATATATATACATATATATTTATATATATATATATATTTATATACACACACACATCAGTAAACGTATCATTACACCCACAAACACATACATACATACATATACACAAACATACTTACAAACACATACATGTATGTATATATTTATATATATATGTATATACATATATACATATATATATATATATATATATATATATATATATGTATATATGTATATACATATATATATAAATATATACATACATGTATGTGTTTGTAAGTATGTTTGTGTATATGTATGTATGTATGTGTTTGTGGGTGTAATGATACGTTTACTGATGTGTGTGTGTATATAAATATATATATATATAAATATATATGTATATATATATAACGGTGGGCAGGGTTATCTCCCGACTGGAAATTTATTCCCTCGGCATCCCAGTGTCCCATTTGACATGATAAATTTGTCCTGAACAACCTCGTCTGCATATCTGACTAGTTAAGGACTCACCAATGGCGATAAACATGCCTCTTACGACAACCAGATGCACAGCGAGAAATAATTGTTCTAGTCAATCTAGCCATACTTGTAAGTCAGCGCCATTAGGAGGTGTTCAATCCAGCGAGTGGGTGGCAGGAAGGTGGGATGGCATTAGTATCTTCACGGCAGGCAGTCATGGGAACTTTTAGGAATTGATCTACTTTTCAGCTTTAAAGAAGCGTGATCAGGGAGTGACGCTCTCTGTTAAAACCTAACTCCCCATCGTCCCAAAGTCACGTTCCATTACACATGCCCATAGAACGATAGAAGTTGCTAGTGACTTGGGACGTGAATATAGATTATTATTATACCTCACGTGAAAATACTCTCATCCCATTGGATGAGAGCCATGTGTCAAAGCTGTTAGCAACCTGTGTCTCTATAGGTTCCTTGACAGCGGTCACCATTCGACGTATTAGCACCCGCGGTCAAGGAGACGACGTATTAGCACCCGTTGTCAAGGTGCCGTTTCATGATTCCCTATATTGTTGAGGACGTCATGCTTTCAAGATCCCCGCGCGTGGCGAAAGTATTTCAAGGCTTCAGCAGAATGCCGCCGTCAACAATGGAATTATCTTATTGTTAGGAACAACTTGCGCGAGTGTCTCAATTCAGGGGAAAAAGTAAAATCTCAACCCAGTTGAGATGGTAGGTTGTTCAGGAAGGATAAATTAAATACATGTACATGTAGTATATCCCAACATGGTCAGCACGGTAAACCTGCTGCTCCGAAATTACACTGCCCAAGTGAGTTTTGTAAGTTTCAACTTGTCATGGATTTTGGGTGCCCGGGGGAGGGGGGGGTGTTGTTCGGTATAATAAAACAAATGTGACATCCCTGCGGGGTTGCTAACATGGTAGTCTACCCCTCGTGAGCATTGTCACCCTCGGGCTACGCCCTCGGATGACAATGCTCACTCGGGGTAGACAACCATGTTAGCAACCCCGCAGGGATGTCATATTTGTATATTGTTTCCATGCATTCCAATTGTTTCACATTCAGCTAACCGCTATTCACGATATAGTCTAGAATGGCTGAAAAAGTGAAAAAGTAAACACACATTCTAAAAGCTACAAAAACACAAAGCACCCAGGTGACAGAAACGCAGCCCTTTTTGCAATAACCAAATTGCTGCCTTGCAAAATCTGCCTTCACATTCAACTACCCGTTATTCACGATTTTGTCTAGAATATCAGAAAGGGTTAATACGTTAATAAATTTTCAAAAGGCTGCAAAAACTTAAAACACCCAGGTGACAAAAACGCAGCCCTTTTGCAATAACCAAATTGCTTCCTTCCAAAATCTACGCCAATGCATTTGGCATTTCGTGTGCATGAAACTAGCGCTCCCTGAGTCATTATACCCTAATTGTGGCTGATTGAATCAACCGCTGACTTGGCCTATCGATTCGGACATTGTCTGTTTGTATGACAATTGAGCAGATACCACTCTGTCGCCGGCGTGGGTGGGCCTTTATTTAGCATGATTAGGTTTTCCTAGGCCAGACACTTCTGAGGGGAGCATGACAGTATGCAAGTTTGGATGGTTACCTTTACAGTGCTAATATAATCGGACAAGGAACAAAGGCATAGCCAGTACGCCTTAATCCTTTACCGAGTTTCAAATCCCGCTCAAGGCATGAGAAAAAGTGGTTAGTGACTTCTGGTTAGGGGTCTGTTTACCGCGGGTATTCTATTTTCTCCATAATGCATATATGACTAGTCATGATTCAGTCCCAATTTTGCCAGAAATGACGAAAACAACTATCTTTATTTACATTCATGTCATTGGCTAACTCCTGATTGGTTGTTTCTGGGTTTCTTTTCATTTGTTTAGCTTCTAGCTTTTTCTGTTAATATGATTGTAACTAGTCAGGTTATTGTTTATTAGAGCTTTACCCCGGTACTTCGGTTTCCTCCAACAAAACTACATGGTTACACTAGAGCAAAATGTGACGATAAACCGAGAAGCTAAATACAAAATGAATTTCACAAGTATTGAAAGGCAGTATGTCTGCATTGGCGGAAAACTATACACTATACAAAGTAGTTTTTCCTATCTGGGATGATTCATTCGAGTTCATACTCCTTAATTGTCTTTAAACTAGTTTCAAGTTGAAAAACAAATCTTGGTATGATTCGGTTTCTGAAGAATGAGTGCCTTATTTATTGCTTTTTACTTCCATTGGTGAACCATTATATATCATTTTACAAACAATTTAAAGTAAACGATCTTTTGTGAGAAGTGAAAATCGATTGGTTATTCTGAATATCAAAGTTAATGAAAATATCTCCAATCCATCTATCTCAGTTACAGAGAAACTCCCTGAGATTATAAGATGTCTGAGGAGGCTTCAAAGGATAAAACAGATGCTGATGTACGACTAGAGAGTGAACACGTCAGGCTGCCAGCTAATGCTCAATATTCTCAAACTTATCAAACTTCAATTTATTACACACTCAGACGTCTAGGGGAGTTGATGGATAAAGCGTATATTTGACGCAATCCACATATGGGATTCGGATAAAGCCCACGTAAAACGTATCTTAAGGAAGATGATAGGGTAAAGTTGATGTTCCGAGACAAAATGAATAAGTCTGGAATATGCTTTACCACACGAAACACTATTACACGCAAACTGGCATACATACATACATAAACACGTACTTACGAACATACATGCATACGTAAAAACACATACATATATACATAAAACGTACATACACACATACATACACACACACACATAAATAAGTACACTGTATATATAACCATACATATATAACCCAAATATTTACCGATTATTTGTGGGAGTTTACCCATTATTTTGATCCATCTCTCCACTCTGTGCCTGCACAAATGCAGGTATCTAGTACAGTGCTGGAAAAAGAGAAGTGATTTAAATATGGATATATGGTGCCATATCTAACATAATGTCTACCTGTCCGAATCACGGTTGAAATAGCTCGTTTCAGGTATGGATATTTTTGTATGACCATTGACTTGACCAACTGCCCATCATACAACAGGTTAGTCACGAGAAAGGCACCAACACACACCTTAGTTCTTAAGAACATTTTTAAGAGCTCCTCGTAAATTGAGTCATTAGGATATTAAGGGATGTGCTTTTTACCTGGTTAGTCCTTGATAACTACTCCCAATGGTCTCTATAAGGTACTATAGCATATCCACCTCATATAAGCCCCAGACATTTAGTAGCCACGCGTACCTAGCTGGGGTAGTTTGTAAGTCACCCATGAGAGCCTAGGGGTGGTTAAATACTGATCTTGACTGAGAGTGACGTTGTTGTTTTTATGTGAGTGAGACGGAGCCTCTAGTTCTGCCGACCACTACCCCCAATGGACACTACAACCTGCTTACTTCAGCACTCTACCTGCCCATCCGCATGCAGCAAGCAAAATTCCTAATCACCATAAACCTCCTAACTAGCTTTCACTGCTCTTTGATGATCGGTAACAAAAACGAAAACTGCAAATTTGGAACGGACGCCCTTTCTGGCTATATATGATGATAACATATCGAAGAGCATGTCTCAGGACATGGAGCGCTTATAATTCCAATGGCTGGGAAGGCAACACTATCCTTAAATGGTTAAGCTAAGGAGAAGGGTAATGCTCGCTATCACTAATGGTCACTTGTCCATATTAGATATTGGATAGTTCTAAACCACCATAAAAACCTCACGCATACCTAACCGCCAAGTGCATACTAATGTAGTTTGGCTTGAAGTTAATGAAAGCGAAATCCTCACACTCTGAACCCTCAATTGAACGATATATGGTTACCTTTAAGCCAACGAAATTAAAAGAATCAACACATTCAATTGCCCATTTAAGTAATTGTATTGTATTGTACTTTTATTTGCTGTACACGTCATTATATAAAATAGTACATACTTCAAAAAACAAGATAACAATAGGAAATGTTAATGCTATTGTCTACGTTGCAGAACAACCTGCACAACTGGCGTTAAGTCAACAGAATTGAACTTCCTAAAATAGACAACTGCTAGATACTATGCAGTTCGATCGTATTCCATGATAAGGGAAATTCTATACCAACAACCTTCCATGTGAGTTCCGCTGTCATTCTATCCAGGCCCACGCGTTAAGTCACGTGACACGTAGCTTTTTATCTCCATGGCTTGAAGAGCAGCTTTACTTTTGATGCCTTTAAGCCCGTTGGACACACAACGACACTAGCAGATGTCTCTGACTCTCCCTCAAGGGTTTCATATTCCATTAAGGTGTCTGGCCAAGCAATCCCATTTTGTTAGTGAAAGCCTCTCTTGAGCTTGATGGGGGTGAAGAATTGAGACAGAAAACTTGAGTGCTGATATCGTGTCTAAGGAAATGCTTGTTGCCAAGGCTGCTTGACATGTCTACAACAGGAATGCCTGGTTTATTGTATAAAGTTGGATGGGGTTGTTGTGGTAAAAGTTGCCCATTACAAGAGGTATACCAGTAATGTGGACCTGCCCTGATGGCCGAGTGGTCTATCTGCTTGTTGTCTCTCTCCATTTGACAGGTTCTAATCCAAGCCGGGCCATGTGAAAACGTTGCCAGTGACCTTGGGTAAGGCTTTATTTTTCGACGGCAGTAAAAATGACGATAAAAAATATCATGCCATAAATGCTTAGATAAAGCACACTTTGTCCACTACAGACATACAACCACAGACTCTCACTGATTAAGATTATTTTCAAATAATTGGATATTAGTATAGTTACCTAGAAACATTAGTTTTACCTACAGAGGAATAATTGGCAATGTGGATTTCTCTTCTCGACAGGTGTTCCGTGTACGCAGGTGTGTATTGATGCAGGTTTCACGATATGTGATTGATTGGCCGCTTGATAATTAGTGACACGCATGAGGAAAGATGAAACGATATATATATTAAATATATATATATATATATATATATATATATATATATATATATATATATATATATATATATATATATATATATATATATATATATATATATGCGCCATTATCATACTTTGTAATGGTAAAAATTCACATATAAATGCTATGGTGCAGGATACCATTGCTTGCGAACTTTAATGTTGATTAACTGATGAGTTATATAACATCTGGATCCCCAGTAATCGCTACCTGTGGTCCACACCTGATATTATTGCATAAGGGAAGCCCTATGTAATACAGAATTGGCGTATGACCTACTTATATAATCTCACTGAATCAGGGTCTATTCAATTCTCCCCAACGTCTACAAACAGTAATTGGACAAGTCCGTAAGTAACGAGTGGGGTTCCCCGGCTGAGGTTTCCTTTAATGTCTGTTCCGTCTTGCTAGGCCAAAGCTCCAGCGTGGGGTCAGAACGTGAGGTAGTTACAATTCTTGCTGGGATGTGGTAATGAGTATAATGACATTTCCTTCTTCCGGCGTTTTGCGACATGGTTACGACAATCGCAAATGGGACACAAAGCACAGACAGGAAATGTCGCCGGAGATGCTACGTGCCCTGGCTTTGGTTCCTTCGATAGGTTCTTGATAGGCGTTAGCTCGCTACTTCACACAGAAATTGTCTTTTATTTTTTCATCGCCGCATATAAATGGGTGTTAACAGCATTTTTACGAGTTGTCTTAAATCAGTCTCTTCTTAAGGCCGTTAGCTGATGGAGTGTTTTTCTGTGATTTCAAAGACTGAAACAAAAAAGGAAAATCGACAGTCCAAAACTGACGCATAGAAAGAAATCGCCAATGACAATTAAATAAACAAGTGTATAGTTATATCATTTCGTCATGCGCAAAAACAGGTTGTAGTTGCATTATTTAATATATCAGCTGAACGTAACAACTAAAACTAGAATGAAAACCCCCGTCGAATGCACTGTCGCACCTTGGCATTGTGTTAGATTGATTGCTTGGACCCTCTTTTTAAATCATCTATCGTGGCTCGTTCTGTCGTATCGAGGCCAGATATTGACTGGCAAGTTGTTAATGGCAGACAAAACCGATGAAACCACCGTTTTATTCAAAGTCACCGGTTACTTCCTTACATGCCCCTATCTGATTTTAAATCCGGGCTGTAGTGAGGAATTGTTCCAGATAATATACAGTCAGCATCTGTGTTAACATGCATTGCATGAGGATGTCGCATTTTTCTCAGATCCTCAACCACTAAAGGTGGCTGCTTGCCCTTGATTGGTGTGTACACGCATAGGTGTATGTTATCCGTGTATAGAACAGACAGTTGTCATTAGATATCTGCCGGTACACTTCGCAGTACACTTGCATTGGCACCAATCAATGCCAATTGTCATTGAGGTGACAGCACTTGTATTTGTTTGGCGCACTTGGTCATCGAACGTGACAACTATCAATCGGGTTACCCAATGGAAGTAATGCATTTGAAGAACATCGTGGTGGGAGTTCTGATGCTAATGGAGTTTAGGAATGAACTGCCAAAATACCGCTTTCAACAGCTATAGCTAAGTAAGAAGCTAATTTCTTGTTGTCAATCACTCACCTGCTTGTGGGAAATACGTAGTAGTAGTAGTAGTAGTAGTAGTAGTAGTAGTAGTAGTAGTAGTAGTAGTAGTAGTAGCATTAGTAGTAGTAGTAGTATATTTAGTAGTAGTATATTAGTTTATGTAATTGACTACACTTAAATCAAGTAAGCAACTCATAAAGAAAACCAATACACGACACAAGACTGACACACATAAGAACAGTAAAATACAACATAGATATGCTTTAGATTATTCTGCATTGGCGGCGTCCCTTTCAAGGGTATATGTAGATCTAGAACGATGGCTAGATGAACCCTGAGAATTGTTTTGCCATCTCACAGGGTCGATTGAGAAATCCTTAATTATTGAAGGGTGCCTCGATTGAAAGGGCATGCGCAATGCCGCTAGAGATTTCTTTACTCGTGCTCTACACTGAGGCATCAGAGAACTGTATCAATAAGACAATGTACTCTTATGTAAGTGGGTAGCCGGAGCATGCATTTGTCTATGAATCCTTGATCATACTATAATAACGGTTACCTAATCAAAGCACTGCCTGTATCTAGATAGTGAAACCGTCTTCAGGGAGATACTCTTATCCAATTTGGACCACTTGCCTATAAGGACCGATCCCAACTGACCAAGGATTAAGAATACATTACGTTAAACATTAATTCCATTCAACACAATGCTGCTGCTATTTTTTATTTTCGTAAAGGTGTGATGAGGGAATTCCCACACACGCCCACTCAGTATATCGGGCAGGATCGAAGGAGAAGATTTTGCTTAAGATTTTCACGTCGCTTCTAGCGGCTTAGGTTATATTGCCATGAGAAGAAACTCCCTTCTTTTGACGAATATTCACTGGGGTCTTTCAGTTGCAAAGGAACTAAAGAAAGCCTTTACAACGCCGCATATTTGTATAGCGACCACTTCAACCCGCTTATAAGGACCAAGATGAGTATCGTATCCCTAATTTAATGACGACAAAAATTAGTATTTGCAAATTCATCAATCGTTTTTTTTTCTGGCATATTGACCTGAGTTTATTTACCACTTGTAAATTAGTGTGCAGTGGCGTAAGCGACCCATTCAGTTACTTTCGCTCATTCACCTCATTCGCTCTTAACTTGAAAATCAACGCCGCTTTTGAGTAGGTACATTAACCTATGATTTCCTAGGGGAATAGGTTGTGTAATGTCTAACACAGAGATACAGTTCTAATCATAGTATCTCCATGCTTGCCCGTGTTTGGAAAGGCAATTTGGCAGGCTGTCTTCACGCTGTAATTGTTATCCACTTTCCTGCGTTGAATACGTTAACTCTATGTTTCTCCTCTCGCTTTACGGGAGAACATTGTATGCATACCTTTATAAAATTACAACTTGTTTATTATGTATTAGTTTCTTAAATCATGTGCATTTTTGTATGAAATCTTTTGTAACGAAAGTTTAGGGTAAGTGGTAACTAGCTAGTTTTAAGTGGTGGAGGAAACTTAAATATCTGGCGAAAACCAATTTCTACCGACAAGTCACTGTTAGCTTTCTCACCAATCCTATGTCTGGTGGGGCAGGGATAACACAAACAAACACGGCAAGGGAGGTTCCTCGAACACCCGTTACAGCCAATAGCACCAAGCCCCAGTATCCACTTACTAGGTGGTTCTACTTAACTACCGCACTATACATGACGAAAACAGTGACCTAGATATTGCGGCGTTACCCCCACTTCATTATAATCAGGTTTTGCGCAAAGTACCCCTACTTCGCTTATGAAACATTTGCAGCGGGGCTTGTCAACACAAAAAAAGTGCAGCAGCAGCAGCATAATTAATTGGCATCTCACGTGAGTAATGAATCAAGGGGGGTAGAGGGACAGCGTAACTAGCGAAAGGCCGCGGGTAATTGCTTACTTGTTGTAGTTCTGATAGACCTATAAATTTTCATGATGTGTGGTCGGGGAGATAGGAGCTGTTTATATAATTTAGTTACAAGCCGTGGCATTAATAGTTAATCCAATGAGAACACAAAACTGTAGATCAGTGCGAGAGTGTTCTTGGCCAAAGGAGAATTTAGCCTTTCAGCTGCGAGAAGATAATTGGGCACAATGGAAAGATGACGTAACATCTTAAAAGCAATTTCCAGGTGCCTTCCCAAATAGCACTCACAGCTTGATGGGTACTGTGTAGCAAGTGTGCTTTAACATAGGAACCATTTCCATGAGACGACCTCCAAGATGTATGTGTGTACGTACGTACGTAATTGTAAAACAGTAAGTTGTATGTATGTATTTAATTGCGTGTGGATGTCTGTGTAAGTGTGTGAGAATATATATGTATATTTATATATATATATATATATATGTATATATATATATATATATATATATATGTATATATATATATATATATTTGTATATACTATATATATATATATATATATATGTATATATTTATAAATATATATATATGTATTTATATATACATATATTTATAGATATATAGATATTTGTATATATATGTATATACACACACATATATATATATATATATATATATATATATATATATATATACATATATATATATATATATATATATATATATATAAATATATATATATATATATATATATATACATATGAAGCTTCATCTTTAAGTTGCTCCGTGCATGGCTTGATACAAACAATATTGATTTCTATGATTCATCTATTTCCCGTCAAGTATCTAGGTCAGCGAGTCAGCTGTGTTCAATACGATCGGTGTAGATAGATTTGGTTTACAGGAATTTCATCAAGAACATCCATTAGCAGATCGTTTTGTAAATGGAGAGGGGATGTAGCACACAGCCCATGGGACTGATAAAACTACCATTATATTTCCAGTCCTACCACAGAGAGGAAATGCAAGCAGACTTTATTTCTAGAACTGAGAGTTTTTCCTATATAATGCATACGTTAGGCATACGTTAGAACTGAGTGTTTTTCCTATATAATGTATATGTTAGGTACTACCACTTTATCGATACGACTTTGACCTTAACTGTTGTATTTGGCCTTACCAAATTTTCAGCATTAGCAAAACGATATCATGTATGTACCATTTATATATCTATCTTTATATATATATGTACATATGTATATATATATATAATATATATATATATATATATATATGTGTGTGTGTATATATATATATATAATATATATATATATATTTATATATATATATATATGTTTGTATGTATGCATGTACATGTATGTATGTGTGTGTGTGTGTGTACAGTATGCACCATACAATGCTTTTAAACTGACCACCACGAGAATGAATGACTTATTGACCCTACTTACATGTATTTACCTTTATTTCTTTTTATTTATCTGCAAACTTCAACAAAGTCCTTCAAAGAATTGCAAAATCAAAAACACATCACTTTCAAGGCATATACAAATATGGAAAATGTTGGAAGTGGATGTGTACATGTTTATATGTAAATGATAAGCCGCTCAAATATGTAAGTTAACCAACATTCCATGTTCATAATTCAGGGAATTATTATGCTAACTCGGCACAAGGGGTCCTTTAGTGGATGTTGTCATTAATGTTTCGATGAAAAAACCTCTCAGGTTTCTTTGTAATGTCTGTATAAATCACCTTGAGGCATGATGAAAGCCACTTTAGTACCAACTAAGTGTGAGGAAAACATGGAACGTCGCTGTAGCCTACTTCCACAATTAATGTATATTCTACTCTTGAGAAAGCAGCGTCTTATAAGTGGCATATTATAAAAATTGGAAATCTTCTGCCTAATGCATTCGGGGAATTACACAGCGTAGAAGTAATAGAGTGTCCGCCAGTCCTTTTTCCGCGTATTATGAGATAGCACTGCTGGCTCTTATTCTGCTCATCCCGCCTAATACTGTCTCAAAATCAATACTTGATCAGCAAGCAATTTTGAAAAATTGATGGCACTTAGCGCGTGAAAGTGCTCATTTCTACAGAGGGTTTGTTCACACTTAGAGCCAATGTTGCCGGGAAGTCCCTGGATGCATTTGGTATTGACACTAGATTTCCAAATACTACCTTTGAAAAGGGACTTATTACGTATTTCATTTTTCCTCAGCACGTACTGGTTATTGATTGACTTCAATCCCCATAGAGTAAAGTATGTATATACGTACATAGCTCTTTAACCTTTTTTGTTTTCTTATAATTTGCATTGAAAGTTTATTGAATCAAGTTTCATAAAGCTGTCGAAATTGTATCGTTACAGTTCCGTGCAATTTAATGCCAGGTACCATACTACTTGTCTGGGAAGGCTAACTGCACAGCAAGTTTTACATGAAGTAGTTTGTCAACACCATGCCTGCGACCCCTCGCCTGATCACGTGATCCATCCACTTGGAACACTTTATCGAGGAACGAATTTCCGCGGCAAACTAAGGCGCTTAACGCCTCCAGGCAAAGATGCAATCCTGATTCAATTTTTGGATTGATTGCTATGGAGAGAAAAGAAACTTCCCAAATAGAGCAAGCCATCATATCTGAGGCTTAATGCAATTTTAAACACGGATGGGATGAGGAAATGGCAGAGTCGAAGAGGCTCCCTACTTAGAGCGTTTGGCACGGAAGATTGTATTGGATTTGGGACTGAGGTCATGATCAGGTCTTGAAGATCACACGAAAAGATTGACTAGCGCAATGAGTTATTGTCTGCCATCTTGAATCAGGGGCCCCAGTAAACGGAAATGAAAAGCAATGCTGGGAAGAAGATAATTTTAGTTCGCTTATTAGAGTTAGATTATGCAGTTTCATAACTGATTGAAACATTGCCTGTTTATAGAGACCATCTATCAATAAAGACCTATCTCAGAAATAATCCCTTATAAAAATGCATAATATACCACCTTATAGTGAGGCTGCCTGCCTCCAAAACCACTGCTCGTCCTAAGCAGGTTTCATTATAAATGTAGGTGTCCTTATTAGTATCTAACATGATTATGGAGACTTGGAGGTTGTGTATCGAATTTTAATTTGATTACTTTATAACTTTTAGATATAAAGAAAACTTAACTTAAGACGCGTGCTGACATGCGTTTACATGTATATGATAAATATTTTAACACGATCATCTTAATGAATAATTTCACTCATTTGACCGACATTTTGAGATGAAATCAATTACATTTTTCCATGTCTTGTATGTACATTTACGCGTCAATGCAATCTGTCCATTCCAGCATCTCCAATACGTTAACACACCCTTTGTGAGGATACCCCATATATCATGAAGTTGTTTTCATGTAGTAAGCATATCTTCTATGATATGCGCAACACAGAGCCAATTACAATTTGTATGACGATATATTGGACAAAATATGTAATTAAGAAAATACTGACAGTACAATAAAATACCCTTTTTGTCAGTAGGCAGATATAAGTGTAATACCTTATTGAGGTATATTTCCAAACTACTAACTGATTAGGAAGTTCGAAGAAGTAGGTCTTTAAATGGCGCTATAGAAAAACATAGCTGGTTTATTTATAAGCTGCTGCATTTCAGTTTGTTTTTTTCCTAAGTGATTTATAACTACCAGAATCCAATCTGTAGATTCCGGAACTTTTAATTAATTAATCTAGTCTTTAAGTCCTCGAAACCATTGCCTCTGCGACGATAAGGATGATCAACGGCTCTTATTGCATTTACCCATGCCCTTGTGTTCGGAGCACGTGACCAAGAGGCCCGTAAGGGATTAGTTGTGATGAGCGTTTCCGACGTATTTGTGCTGTCTTTTGGAATTAAGTAGAACCCCAGGACAATACTGCTTAAAGTGAAACAGCTGCAGTAAATAGTGGTCTCGATTCACGTTGCACACAGGAGAAGACTTCCTGTAAGGGATCCGGTAAAATGGAATGTCACTCCGAACCTTTATTCTCTTAGCATTAGAATATGATGGCATATATTTCCATTTATTTGTCCCGCGTGTCAATAGCACCCTTGCTAATACGTACTAGTATTGTATTGAACGTTTATTTGCGGATATATTATCAGTACTTACTATACAGTGTGATTACATATACCTTGCGAGCAAAGATATACTAGTATTTTATTTATGAAAGAAGGATGTCCAACGTAGTGCCAGTAACGTCAGTTATACAATGCTGGTACAATCTCTCGTATTCTCTTATGTTTATTTTGGTCCAACTTAAGTCAATAGCCTGGCCAGAATTTCATTCACAGAGAAGTTATTTGGTACATTTTAACGTGGACTGTGAAGTCATTATATGATGTACGAAATTGGGATAGGGCCACAAAAAGCCCTTATTAGACCTATGCCACTGGCTACTTCTCGCTTATCTTAAGCCAAATTGAAAATTTGAACCGTGTGTAGTGATGAGGTATAAAACGATTAGCGGTTGAGCAAAGAATCATACCGCCCAGTCTTTGAGGTAGCCCCTGCTATATATAGGGGTACGCTACATGTAGAGTCGTAACTTTCAGCAGAGTAGGGTGGAACGCATCTATGTCATTGGCATGCTATATATAGGGGTACGTTACATGTAGAGTCGTGACTTTCAGCAGAGTAGGGTGGAACGCAAAATGTCATTGGCAACTGTCTCGCAAGTCCGATTGGGACTTAGTTCTCGGTAGTGGTTGGTCAAGGCCAGTGGTGGGCGCGCAATTTGTATGACGGCTCAACTATTGGGGTAGCCCCTTCCGCAAATATCGATACGGTTACGTGGAAAATCGGGATATCTAACAGACCTGCTACGCCGCTTTGAATCAAATTTGGCCATCCGCCACTGTGAACACCACCGATAGAAGTTCTATGTCTTAGGGATCTTTGAAATGCGCTTTTGATGCAGATTCTGATCCGCTCATAAATCTATCGAGCAGGAAAAGTGCCAAGCGATCGGTGTGAAATGGGGCAATAACTCTCCTTTCTAGGGAGCTTTGATGTTGAGATGGATGTGGGACGGTTGCTTATCGGGGTCATCCGGGCAATTACAGCACCGTGATAGGATTTGGATTTTGACATTAGTTTATCGTCACCTTTTCTGCAATGTTACGGCTTAATCGTGACTAGCCTCTTGTTAACTTTAGGACAAACCTTATTTGCCAATTAAAGCCACCGAAGTCACTGACAACACTTTCAAAAGAATCGAGTCGCAGGCTTAAACTCCTGGGAGTTTGAATGCAATGATAGTAGTAGGAGTCATCGTCGTCGTCGTCGTAGTAGTAGTAGTAGTAGTAGTAATAGTAGTACGTTTGTTTTCTGTAATTTCGACTTTACAAAAATCATACTGCCTGTAACTACACAGAGACACTACGAATCAGTTCATAAATGCAAAACTAAATAATTTTTAACAAAATGATGACACTATTTTCATTATTCCCAATGCAATGCTGTGCGCTAGTCCAGTTGCCCAGTGAGGGAGCCCCATCTGTGTATTGATTTTGCTGTGTGAAGATAGCACAACGGAAAAGTAAACCAACAGTTAATTTTATAGGGTCTTCTATGTGCACTTGAGCTTTTTGATATATAACTTGCAGTGTTGCAAACCAGTGTAATCCCGTCGTTTGTTGCGATTTGGTTATCATTTCGCCGTCAACTACTTGAAAGAAAGCATATGTTCGTTCGTCAAGCCATCTTTGTCCGATGTGGCTGTGAATGGATTGATAAGCGTTAATATGAATTACAGTACGTGTATTCTTAAAGGTATGGTCTTGTGGCCTCAGTCGTCTCATCTCCATCACCTGTCATTGCCAGCAGTAAACTAGCGCCACGTGGCGGTAGAGGTGAGAATCATCTTTCTCTCAAAGAGAAAGTCTATAATCTTCTTTTGTCGCCCGCTGAAAGGTGTCGACACAGTGAACCTTCGTTGACTCCAAGACAAATCGAACGCACATGAGAAAACAAGTCTTGCAGAAGACCATTTGTTAATAGATACGTCATACTATCCGTCGCTGGCATTGAAGGCACCCGTGCATTGCTGATAGATATTTCCACATGCTATGTCACAACATATTGATGCAAAAGGAAGAAATATACATTTTGTAACAATTCAAGAAACTGATCGTTTGTACGAAGTATATAATGAAACATTTGGACATAGTTGGAAGGTTGAGGTTGTTGATTCAATAGTAATGTCTCAAGATGATTTTCATCTTTATTGACGAAACACGTTTTCAATAGAGCACAAACATTTATTGAAAGTATGCTTATACACAATCTGTTCTACATATAACTTTCCCAAGGCTACATGTTAACGTGAAAGCTTGTGTTTGTATGATGTTATAAAACCAAATACGAGAGCTATTTGGGAGAGTTTTATTGTGTGACAAATTCATTACTTTTTAGAATTGCTTTTCGACTTTGCTGGTATTTGATATTCCCAACTTAATACTGACAAGTGGTATTACACATTTTGATATAAGTGTTGCCCTGAAAGACGAAAATTGCACACATAATATGCATAGATGACATCTAAAAGAAATATCCACGTTTTCATTTGTTTATCAATATACTATATTGGAATCGCAATTATAATCATTTTTGATATTTTAGTCTTTAAGAGTTGCCTACAAGTACAAATGCATGCACATATTGACCGGAGTTCACAAAGGCAAATATTTTCAATTCTTTAAAACGTGTGTTACTAGTATATAGAAACAATTTCTTTTTTACCCAATTTTATATAGATATTCAGCATCTAATTTTATGATGGTACTAAAGTGTTTTGTAACGGCAATGCCCTGAGTGACATTGGCTGCAAATCCTGCAAGAGAATTCACCAAATCCTCTGGGATATCGGCTGGTCATTGAACACTTTGATTAATATTTCAATACACCTGGGACGGCAAGGCGGGCGAGATTGAGTAACTGTTCGCCGAGTACAGACATTCCCACATCAGGCCGTCGCCACTCTATTGTTCCTCGCAGTGTTCACATGCATGTGTAGGCCTGAGGAACCGCCACGGAGAGATACGGGGCTGTGGGGAGGTGGCGAGGCAAGCAGGTCCTGCCATTTTGATAAATTACACCCTTCCCGAACACGCGAGCTTCCCCCAACCAAATCCGGCAAACCGAGGCGTGTGTATCGATCGTCCGCGGCTATTGCTCCATGGCGACTAGGGTCAAGGTCACCTAGCCCGGAGCGAACGAAAATGGCGGCGCAATTTTGGCGGGCAACATTTGTGGTATTCTGCTGATGATTTAATTATCACTTGCAGACGAAGAAAATCTGTTTCCACGCAAGAAGTGCTGGCTGCGAATGATTGATCAACTCGTTTGCAGTTTTGAGGTGTGGTGAGAAGCAATGCATCAGGCAGTATTCCTTTCACTGTAACCCCTTGAGATTCACTCAACCGTGACTAGAATGCCTAAGCCGGTTCCACTAGGAGTTTGATCATCATTGACGCTTTTCTAGCAGTGCCTGGACGGCAATATTGCATCAAGGCCCGGAAAGACAATTTGATTTGCTAAAGACGAAACCCTTGAATTATTTTTAGAAAGACACAGACATATCTCGCACAGGTCTTTTTACTGAGTTTTGTGATTTTGTTTGTATGGGCAGAGCACATACAGTTGCTCTTTCTAATAAGGATGTTGGCACATTTCTTGCTTACGTTGTTATCACAGATCGTAAATTAACCTGAAATAACAAACCTACTATAGTGTGTGTGTGTGTGTATATATATATATATATATATATATATATATATATATATATATATATATATATATATATATATATATATATATATATATATACATATATATATATATATACATATATATTTATATATTGATTTCATACTTATCCTTATAAAAATCGGTCCAACTGATGTTTGTCCTATCAGCAATAGCATCTATAATACACTCGTTTACTGTCCTCATATATGACAAAAAGAAGAAAAGTAGCACAAATATATTTTAAATGTAAAAAAGTAATTGTCTTAAGAGTGCACATTAGTTATCGTATTAGTATTTCAAATCATGCTGCTGACTTGAAAGGTTCGCAGCACTCCTTCATCTATTCCATGTGCATGTAGTACTACATGTAGGTCGGCCTTATCCCTCGCTGGGAATCCTCGATGAGAAAACAATTTCCTAAATGAGCATCAAAAATATGTCAGCTTGTATACGTTAAATAAGTAATACCTGGAGCTCTGCTGGTATTTATGATTTCCCTTGTGTATATTGCCAGATAGTCCTGCTTGTTAGGATTATCAAGGGGATCTCTAGTCAGAAGACAGGAGGAACTCACTTCTGCTCAGCGTTTGCCTTCATTATAATGTTGAGAACTGAGCTAAACTATGCATTAGTTCGAGTGCATGTGAAGTATTTCTCTTACTAATATATATATATATATATATATATATATATATATATATATATATATATATATATACATATATATATATATATATATATATATATATATATATATATAATATATATATGTATATATATATTGTTTTTTTTATTAATTTCAATCATCGTACGTAGGTGTGTGTTTGTTGGCTATATCCATACTTTAGCTGTGCATTTTGTGTGGCAAGGGCTAAACTCCCAGCCCCAAAATAGTGTGGGCTCCTCGTTACATAACGTATACTTGGACTAAATATTAAAGTTGTAGTTGTAGCCTAATGACAATCAGCTAATTGTTTTCTCTAATTATCATTTATTTCTGAATATTTATTTTCTCCAAAAAGACAACACTTTCCAGCAGCTGCTATTGCGGGGAAATTATGCCCCTAGCGGTCAAATGTGGGTGACTGGTTGGTTATGCGTGTTAACCAATTTACAGTTGATGTGTGTAGATGGTCTGGAAACTTAAAAGTGACTTCAATACTGGGACGTGAATGAATCAAAACAGTCTGGAATGTTGATTATTTTGAAAACTTTGAAGAGAAAATATCAAAATCACGAGCAGTAATTATCAATATTTTTCGATATAATGCTTCGCTATTTAAGTTATTTCCATATGGGTCAAATTAGTGTATGCCCCAAATAAGAATGGGTCAAAATAGCATGGCATATTTGTCCCCAGGAGTCATCCATTCCTTCCAGGAGAAGCGAGTGGACTATCCACGCCTCTCTCCACTGCCCAGCGTGTGGTATGAATAAAATATGAACGTGTGATTCAATATGAAGTTCCCAATGAGTTTGTATACTAAGGCAGCAAAAAGAATTCCCCGGCGCACGCAAGGCCCTAATAAACTCTATGTGCTCTCAGCGGTTAATGTGCGGTGAGGAGGAGGAGCGGTTATGAACCTGTTTTAACCCATTCAAATCTCGGGTGCCTGACAATATTGTACATTCTCTTCAAATTCAAGAGAAACTCTGTTCATGAAAAATATCATTGTAATAGTTAAAACGTTCATTTGTGCCAGACCTTGTGTACGCTCTAGTTGTGAATATGTTAACCATAGAGTTCCATTACACTCGGAGTTAAATCTGACATCGTAGGGAGATTAGTTTATATGTTTGAGGATTCTATGGTTACGGATAGGACATCATGTAAGTGTGGTAAATGGTGATTAAAGGGTTGCATATCATAAACAAGACACCGGTTATGAATGTGTGCTATCCATACAGTTTCATATAGTTTTAACCATCTCGTAGTGGCATAAGCTAAAACAAAACGGGAAGTGTAGGCGCGGAATATCATAGGACGGAAAGGATGAGTGGGAGGGGATGATTTAAGGGCAGAGTGGTGTAAATAATGTATTAGCCTTTGACACACCGGTATTTCCAGTATATAAACCATAGATTTGTATTCAATTAGTGTAAACACCTCAGGAACTCATTATGCTAAACTCCAACAGAGATAAGAGGGGTTGTGATTAAAGGGTAGAGTGTAGGGTGTGTATAGATGAGCTGCTCATGAACGTACAAAGGCTGCTCATTTAAGTTAGAGCCTTCCATATATACTTATTGTCCACCCTCTGTACTATATTCTACAAGAACAACCAAAAATGATACCAGCAACAACAACAACAATAATAACACCCATGATAACACCCCAAACGTATCAATAACAACAACAAACGGCGACAACAGTAACAGTCACATTATCTTAATCATCATATGTGAAAACAACCTTATGTACATGTAACTGTTAACACAACAAAAACAACATCAAGATCAAAAACAAAAACAAACTAGAGTAGTAATTAACACTGCAACAATTTTCATCAGAACAAACAAATCACTTGTCGAAAGAACACATTTACAACAACTACCACAACAACAACAGCAATTAAATGGAACAAGAAAAAAAACGAACATCAATTTTACCCCACCAATTGCATCAACATAGCTTCACGTCACGAAGGTAGCGTGCACTATTGACCTATTTTACCCCTCCACCTGTGTATCCATTGATGTGGTCTTGACGCGAGGTTCCGGAACCCGCCGATAGGCGGCTTCAAACACGTCGAATGCCTTTGTGGAACTCCTTGGATTGTTTCATTACTGAAAACTTGGTTCTTCCAGTTATGTATGATAGCGTCCACTCTGTTTTGGTCAAACAGCATGGATACATTCAATGGACTAATTGTACTAAGAATACACTTTTAGGAAATTAAATAACCTTTTTTAAATCAGTGAAATTAGCGATTTTACAGTTTTGATGACGTCACAAGTAATTGGAAGCTAATTATAATACGCGACGGTGGCGACGCGTAGCGGCGTTTATTTACACTACAGACCTATAGTGTAAATGAACGCCGAACACGAACACGTTAGTCAACCTCCCCCCCCCCCCTTACTACACCCATTCTACTGCCGACACATGGCATCCAACCCTAGTTCCGAAAAACTCTGGATGATCATAGTGTAGGGTCAGGGTGAGGCGTCTTATTGGCTTTTCCATATAAGGGCATGTTTACCTTTTGGCATCCGCCCCACTGCTAGTGAAATTGAAACCATGTGGATGAATCATCGAGAACGTAAACATCGAAGTTGTAGGGTATTAAAATAAAACTTATCGTCACTTTTCCTGTCAATATAAAGTATGTGTTCATCTGAGATGATACCGTACAGACATTTAATTCCTGCACCTGTCGACCGGGCGTCTCCCTGTGCCTCGTTGAACAAACACCCATGTATAACATGTCAAAAAAAGCTAAGCACATCCATGTAGCTAGCGAATCAAAGCTGCGTACAGTTGTGATGTCATCCATGCCTAGAAAACTGTGTGACAATCTGACGTGCGGTCGTGTATTATGCCCGGGCTGCCCGCGCATTTAGTGCAAGAATTATATGTCGGCACTGTGCAATAAATGCATGGAAAAGGTAAAAAAGAAGTCACAAAATATTTATTAACTAACAACGTGGAACTAATGCTACTTTTTTTTATTACTAGTATTTGACTGACTATCTGTGATGTGTTTTGCTTCATTTATAAACCCACACTATCGCCAATGAATGGTTTTAGATGAAATAAACATCTTGATATTTCTTTGTGAACTCCTATTAAAAGCAACATCTGCCTCACGAGAATTTCCCTAGGTAGAGCTTTATAGGAGACTTTTTAATACAGACCATGATATTCATTGATTAATTATTGTGCTCTATCATCATGGTGATCAATGGAACGGCGTACCAAGAAAATTAACGACCCTCGACATTTCTATTTAATGAAGTAGCCGGGTCTTTAACTACGACTGAGTAGTCGTCAAAAAAAATACAGGTGAAGGACCTTTAGTAGTGACTGGGCATGATGCTAGGTCAACGCCCTTTAAAGGCTTCTAGTATTGAACGTTTTTTATTTTTTCGCTAAGATACACGTTGGCTGTCTATTTTGTTTCGAGAGTTGTCGAGGGGTTACGATATTAACCATACATGTGGTAAGTTTGCAGTTCTTACCACTATCAGAGGTTCTGGGTTCGAGTCGCACTCGAGGCATGAGAAAGAGCTACCAGTGAGTTGCAGTTAACCAGTGGTTTTCCACGGACACATTTACATATACTCCGCGTTTCTCGACCATAAGCAAATGTGCAGCAACGTCTTGAAAATATCTGAAAGCGTATTTTCATTCAACGTTTATATGTAAAGAAAATCTCCCTAGATAGTTTGCGAAAAATGCTTTATTTTCACAACCATGATTATGTTATTTAGTCCCAAACGTGAACAGGTTAACAGGGTATACTATGCTGGTCTGCAACTATATCTATGGATAACTGCCACTTTGGAGCTTGCGAATATTTCCCGGTATTAACCCATTTCATCTAGCATCAGGACGGCATACTGACGGAGAGATGAGAGGATAGAGAGGATGGCTTGCAATGATAAAAGTAGTACTTTGTCAGAAAACGACATTGTGCTGTCATCAGATCCAATTAAAAGTATGTTTTGCAATCGCACTTTTGAGTACTTTTTAGCAACTCTCATTCACACGTGAAGGGATATTTCGTGCGAGAATTGGCAACATCTCCATGTCGGAAAAAAATAGTTCTATTGTCGGCACAGGACTCAGGAACCATGTAGACAGATTGGCATAAATCAACGTACATGAAAAGGCACGCGTGAAAATTCGAGCGCCGGCATCTTTTATGGCTAGAATGTCTCACATAAATAACATGGCGGCAACCGGGCCAGCTGCGCTAGACTTTGATGTTACTGTATGAATGACACAACATACGATCTCATTGGATAATATAGTTCCAATATTGACTGCGCTCTTATGGTCTACTTTATTGAACGATACTCTTCCAAGAGAACCATGAGTTTATTCATTACTTAATTAATGAATGTTTATATACTTTATAGCCGGTAAATTGCACTAGGCTGCACAGTTTTGCCTAGTATACATGTACAATGCGTACATAACGTACACACATGTACAGACCCACGAACAGACGATTGTAGAAGACAGCATCCATGTACACAATGTGCATGTATACATATGTTCGTACATCAACATTGACATGCACAAGTACAGGAACATACAATATGTATTATGTAGATTGATAGCATAAAGATACTCATAGAAATATAAACACAGATATACACAACTTACATTCATATATAAACACATGCATAAATACATGTAAACATACGTACATACACAAACACACACACACAGATGTTAAAACATCTGTGTGCGCACCCACACAACCATACCAAAGCTAGATGTATGTTTGTACATTTCCCTGCCATAACGAGGCTGGTGGCGCCACCTGGCGTCAGATAAATACTCGTGCTGTTCAAGTCAAGTGCATCGACTTGCGTGGTGAAAACTTTAATCAATAAACTCATCGCATGTCTGCAAAGTCCTCCTCACTACGTTCGATTGAACTAATCCCTCAAATTCGCTATTTCCAATCGCCCGATGGATCATTTCATTCCGCCATGTTTTAAAATGCGATTAGGCACATCCATCATTCTGGTCGTCCCGCTGTAAGGCTACTGATGGCCCAGCAATGCTCATCAACAATGACAGAGGCAAGCTGGAGCATCTCCTCCTATTCATCTATCTCCTCATCCTCCCCCTATACCTTTATCTAATTTATCTTCTCGTATATCTATTTATCATTATATATACACGTATATATATATATATATATATATATATATATATATATATATATATATATATATATATATATATATATATATATATATATATGTATATATATATATATATATACATATATATATACATATATATATATATATATATATATATATATATATATACATACATATATATATATATATATATATATATATATATATATATATATATATATATATATATATATATATATATATATATATATATATATATATATATTCAAATTGCCCAGTTATGTTTGGTATCTATTGCATTGATTAGGATATAATGATTATGCATTGCTCATTCACCAAGTTCTAGTGAGAGTTTAAGTGGGGAGAGGATAAGAAATAATACATTCCTCTATTCTTAACCTCCCTGGATCATTCCGTTAAATTTAGGCTAACGAGTCACTAGTACCGTACTGAATCAGGTCAAACCCCTCAGGCATTTACCCGTTGTTTCACTCGGGATGCTAGACTTGTTTCTTCACACAGAGTATCAGTGTCAGGGAGGCATGTGTACACGCATACAGGCTCTGGATTTCCCTACCTACATATATTAGGGTTCCGGATTGGCCCCAGAGGCTAGGGGTTAGGACACCTCTCTCCCAATTCGTGAGTTCGCTTGAACCACATAAACTGGTTGGCATGGTCGCTATATAAACGTGCGGTGTTGTGTAGAGCTCTCTGTGGCGCCTCTGCAACTGGAAGACTCCTTTTGATTATTCAACCAGATAAGGACATTTCTCCCTAGTTCCGGGTTTCTGTCGCTTCCCGACATGATCTCGGCTGTTGAAAGCGACGTAAAAACGAAATCCTTCACCCTCCCATATCCATCTATCAAACTTTGTGCACTCACGCTTCATGTATTTCATTATTGGGATTAGCGGATAGATATGTTGTGTAAGATGATATAGACTGCACACCATAATAGAACGTTATTGGAAACAGACTTGCGTCTAAATGAGGTATAGATGAGGCTGAGGATTAAGGTTCAATGTTATCATTACATGGTAAATGTGATGTGATGGGGTTTTACGTCCAAAGTTAATGTGATATGTATGGTGTCGCTGACATATTGCAAAAGGCCAATGTCTTTAAGAACCATTAGCTTTACTTATGACGTACTTCAATGTTGCTGCCTTGGAATAGCGATATAAAGAGTAATAAGTCTAGTATATTTAATAACGTAATTTAAATGACAAAGTTGTGATACCTATATCATGTTCATTTCATCATCTTTATCAATACGATGGAAAGTATACTTTTTTGTCAATTAATGGATTCTCTTTTCATTTTGTACTAATTCGTTAGCCCATATTTCTTGGTAAATGAAACCTGAGTAAGTCCTGGATAAATGCTCATTTGCACAATACGTTAGTCAGCTCGACAATGGGGGCTACACTACATGCCCTTATATTATTCCCGAAATGAGAAACGTGTCTTTGATCATCTTACACCAATGTGATAACATTTTCCATTTTCTAACAGAGTAATATTACACGTACATAGAATTTTGCGAGGAGTTGGACAGTACCTTACGGTAAGACTTTTACTCATTTTTGAGTGTGCTGTCGTGATGGATATGACCTCTACTTTGTCACGTTACACGTAAGCAATACCAGAAGAACCGCTCCAATCCCCAAGAAACCACACTGTGCGGGGAGAGACTTATATCTACATCACCACATGACCTATGACAACCATCGCCCGGTCTATGACCTCGTGATCATCTAAGGCTTCCGTATTACTCTTATCTGTGTGTGTGTGTGTGTGTCTGTGTGTGAGACAGAGACAGAAACAGAGAGAGAGACTGTTAGGACTAATGCATTTCAAAATGACCTCCAAGCATAGGGAAATAACTTATGTGGAAGGAGATCTGCGCATGTGTATAATTTATACCTGTATCAAATGTACCCTGAGTTCACGGCGATGTCAATAGATATCTTAACGAGTGATTCCCAATTACTGTCCAATGGCTTCACCATACACACATATACATTCAACGTATTGTACTGTGTGCTCATGGCAAGCTTTTAGTATATAACTCCAACCTATTTCCCAAGGCGTTACCTAAAGTGACAACTCCCGTGAATAGATGACATTGGCGTGCATGCTTAAAACGCTTATGAATGACAATATATACACAAGTATTACACACACACACACACACATACATGTATATATATATATATATATATATATATATATATATATATATATATATATATATATATATATATATATATATGTATATATATATATATATATATATATTTATATATATATATATATATATATATATATATATATATATATATATATATATATATATATATATATATATATATATATATATATATAACACTGGAATCTTACATTCTCCTTTCTGTATAGCCAACAATATCAAACACTCACAGAGGCTCCGTATTTGCTTCTTCCCATTCTATTCAGAAAACATTCGAAGGTATAATGCAGACGATTCAAGGATAACTAGACAATTATCATATATGCATATTGTCTTGATGCATTTGAGACGACACACTACAAATGCACGTTGCCAATCATTTGGACATTTTGCAACCTCGCGAATGACTAAGCTACGACTTCTCTGCGACGCCAACGTGCTTTCTTTTAACGCCTGAAAACCATTAGGTTGCCATCAATGGCACTTCAAATGATGCTGTGAATGTGATGCTCTTAGGACCTCAACAAACCTCCAAATAAGCCTCCCAGCATTAAGTGGTCGGCGTCAGGTTTCATCCTGTATTCCCACGTGATCTCGGCTTAATGCAGCAATACAGCAATAATTGTCCCCACTCCAACCAATAACACCTATGGTTCGGCCATTCATTCCGACCCTGCATGCACTTACCCTGGTTGCTTATGCACCTCTCAGACACCTGTCAAGGGCTAATGGCTCTATTAGCATGTAATAATGTGCCGAATAGCACGGTATGAGGTAGTCAGGGCGATGACTTCCGACTTTTGGGCTGCAATCACATCTGTTTAATGAACTTACTGTTAGCTGCACTATTCTGGCTTTCGTTTTCCATCAGCAAAATGGGGTATCACCACCCGGCCAATGAGGCCTAACCATAAAGGATATTGGCAACCTGATGCTCTATTGACCTCTTGGCCCCTTATCAAGTCGGGGGGCTGCCCTGATATCTGAGTAGTCTAGGGTATTGCACTTCGATTCCTACAGTCCTTTACAATGCTCTAGACCAAGGGCAATGGAAACCTGATTATCTGCAATGCATAGTTACTTTGGTCTCTTGTTAATTCGGGGGCTGCCCCAATAGCTGAGTGATCTAGGATATTGCACTTTTATTCCTACCGTCTCTCAAAATGCCCTTAACCAAGGATAATGGAAGCCGGATAATCTGCAATGCACTGGTCTTTTTGTTAACTCAGGGGCTGCCCCAAAGCTGATTGATCTAGCGTATTGCACTTTTATTCCTAGCGTCTTTTGCAATGCCCTATACCAAGGATGAGGAAAAGCCTGATAATCTGCAATACATAGGTCGTTTGGTCCCTTGTTAACTCGTAGGCTGACCCAATACCTGAGTGGTTTAGGATATTGCACTTTTCTTTCTACCAGCTTTGCAATGCCCTTATCCAAGGATAAGGAGAGCCTGATGATCTTCAGTGCATTGATATATTGGCCCCTTGTTATGTGCAGGCTGTTCCGACAGATGGATGGTCCAGGGCTTGTTGCACTCGACTACTCGTCTCTGGCAATTAACCTCAATGAATTGATATTTACAATGTTATAATCTTTAGTACTAAAATGTACTTTATTGTGGAATGCTCACTGGGGGACCCCCTCCGCCATAGCAGAGCCGTCTAGCGTATTGGACGTTGCATGGTTGCTCAGGCATGGGTATTGATTTAAAAACCAACCTTTGCAATTAGGTGCGCATAAAAGTGTGGCAATTTATCACCTTGTCAAAATAAATTCCGAAAAATGTTGCGTCGAAGAGTAATTGTACTTAACACTTATATGCCCATCCAGGCAAGTTCAACGCAGAGAATTGCAACACATTATATCTAGTATTGGCATATTTAGCATACATCTTTTGACGATTCTGCATGTAGTTGATATATTTACTCCAAAAGTGCGTGGGTGTGTGTAATGCAATTAGTTTATAAATACATATTTTATGAATTATCCGAAACCAAAATGGCGGAAGTGAGCGTTTCACCGCACCCTGGAAATCAATAAATTGGCTCATTGTGATAGATTACTCCGCGATTTGAAAATGTCGGAGAAAGAAAATGACAGCAATTTCGTATCCCCCCTCATAAGGCACAGAGGAAATATTAATAATGCCGGTTCTGGCCGGCAGGGGGTGCTCTCCACCTTACCTAGAACTGCCATTAATATATCATTAAGGGAAATGTCACGAGAGCTGGCCAATAGGAGGCATTATACGCTGATGGTGAATGGGGCCTATAAATCACTGCCACTCACTTAGTGGCAGAGTCAAGGTTACTGCAAAGCATGCCTTTAAAAGATAACCGCACTGTGAAAATTTAGAAACAGCTCCTCAACTTCCAATTTATAAGTTATCAATAGCATTCGAGCAGAGGCTTACATATACATTTGTATTTTTGATTATAGAATGTTTTTGGCATTCGTGTATTTGACAAAAAAGCGATATTTTGTTTTAGACAATTATGTCAAATATTCGGCTCAAAGATGTTTTATAATCGAGAATAATGAAAGCGAATGGGTTTTCTACGAGAGTAAAAGTTTTCCTTTTTCCAATTATGTGTTTCCATGAAATAAGGACCAACCTCCAACTGAATGACGCCTGACTTATACAAAGATATATGTCTTATGAATGTGACATAGGATGTGAGTCACTAACAGTTGAAATAAAATTTGTTTCAATATTCAATAAATGGGGCTGTCCCAATAGCTGAGTAGTCCAGGGCATCTTGTCTTTAATTTTCAGTGAAAATATATATTTTTGTTTTTCTGTTGGTTTACTTAATATGATCATGAATATGACTATGTATACAATGGGCCTCTTGTACGGAAAATGCATTACAATCTATACAACCAAGTTCCTATTATAGTGGAATGCAAACGATAAAACAAGTTACATCTAAGTATAAGGCATTTCAGACCCACTGCTCCTTATCTATTACCACACTGGCAGTAGTCAGAGTGTCAAGTTAGGTTCGAGACATGTAAAAGTTGTCAGTGCCTTAAGGTGAGTCGGTAGTTTTCCTTGATATTCTGATTTTAATATCAATAAAATAAATATCAATTACTAGTATGGCAGAATGCAGATAGCAGAAGGTAAACTTAATACAAACCTTTTAAAATGAATCGCTTGAAACACATATGAGGCGAGTGACAAACAGTTGAAGTAAAGTCTGCTTCAATATTACGATATGATATGAATCGCGACTAACCCGCCCGCATGTCTTTCATGTGGATATTTCGGGAGGCCTCTCTGCCTAGGACTCCCCGCGCAAGATCAAGACGCTAGACGGATGATTAATCTTTGATTGATGAGCGAGCGTCTTTAGACCATGTTTATGTCAAATAAGTCGAAATCTATGAGTCCTAACCCCAGCAGACATAATCAATACTGGTTTTGTAAATAGATGATACAGCAGTCAACGGAGATCTCCAGCCCTCCCCCCTTCTCTCTCTCTCTCTCTCTCTCTCTCTCTCTCTCTCTCTCTCTCTCTCTCTCTCTCTCTCTCTCTCTCTCTCTCTCTCTCTCTCTCTCTCTCTCTCTCTCTCTCTCTCTCTCTCTCTCTCTGCAATACCCATGTGCCCTCTTCTAAATCTGACAAATCTCGGCTGGTGGGGGCGGAAATCCAGCTGAAATCCCGCGAGACTTTAAGAGGTGCGTACATTTCTTCAAGTAGTGAAGAATGCATTTGTCGCCATGCATCATTTAAAAGGTCAAAGGCATATTTTGTATTGCGATACTAAGTATACTAAATCATCCGTGATAACAAGTACCTAATAATTAGTCGATATTCTTACTGTGCTAGCAGGGGTCTGCCCCGTTAGTC
>OZ012690.1:34312562-34382562 GCA_963942565.1 Maea johnstoni
CCGATACCGGACTGATCGGCTTTGAGTTGGTACGTTTAATTGTCTGTTATTCAGGTACTGCTTGAGATATGGAAAACAGTGATCAAGTTGACAGTGGTTTTGAAGGTTGTAGTTTAGAACGTGTCCACTACCTTCACATTACAGAGATGACGTCAAAATAACTTCACCAATTATATATATATATATATATATATATATATATATATATATATATATATATATATATATATATATATATATATATATATATATATATATATATATATATATACATGTATATATATATATATATATATATATATATATATATATATATAAATATATATATATATATATATATATATATATCACATTGATTGATCTCGTGTTTTATCTCGCTGAATGAACATATGGCAAGTAGTAACTAATTTTAAAATGATAGAGGGAATATCAACCAACTGAAACTACACACAAAAATGTAATCTGTTACAATAGAACTTAAATGATCTACACAGCACACCATAACACCATTGACCGCCTTTAACCAAAACCAAATGAACTTTCGTTGCAGTGATATATATTTAGGAAAAATAAGACATCCAGACTAGACGTAACAAAAAGTTGTTAGGGCCAATGCCCCCTGTGTCAGTTTTGTGTGTTTGTTTCCGATACTCCCCCGTTTTACTGGTACAATAGCTCCTTTTGTGTCAGTCTGACACACTTGCCGTACATCAGGGGTATTGTTAAAACCCCTCACAAAGGGGGATTTACACCTGACTGACTCTTAGAGTATCACCAAAGGCTTTGACAGGAAACGGCTTAACTTCATTAATAATAACGAACAGTGATTTCAGTGTTTTCTCTGGCTTCAGAGTTGTTGCAACACTCCCATGAGACTTCTAAATTGGTAAAATCACCTCACGGAAATCTCGCGAGACGTCTGTAGTGGATCAGAAATAGAACTTGGGAGAGCGCCAACATATCTTGCATAGTTATTAATCATCAGTGGCATGCAATCTCTTCACAGACTTTATCTCATTTAGTTATTGGCATCAATGGTAGCATAACGTACCGGCCTCTGTAGATTACGTTCCTATGTAACGGTAGTATACTGATATATCAGTAAGCGCATATAGTTTTAGTTACTCTGTTGCACTATCATACTCCGTAAATATCATTTAGTTCTTACTTCTCCCACATATGATGTGGTGCCAATGATTGACAGTTCTTTTGGAAGTATTGATATTGTTTCAGAAAGTGAACAATATTTGAGAGTCCATTTTAAAACTTACACTAATTATTATGTCACATTGATCTGTGTTTATACCATAATACGTCCATGTATGTTCCCTCCATGATAATGGGTTGTATTGTTATAATGCTGACTTGTCTTATTAATATGTTCTATTAAACCTCACAGACACGTACAGGATATAATATCCCACGCCCCCAATAGATGGCGCCACGTACACATCTCCTCAGACCTCGTTTATGGGACGTAATTGACATTTGTGTGCAGATAGCAGATCTATAGTGGTTATTCCACTCTCCGTTTGTTAACTCAACCTCTCCACGTTCATCGACTTAATAAGAAACGTACGCTGGCGCTACAGGCCCTCTCACAGAATTGTCTAACATTCTGTAGCATTAGGAGAGTGATGTGGACAGTGGGTATTTGCTGTCGATGTGTATCTAGGTACAAGTAAACATGGCGTAGGAAGCAATGGTCTTTCTGTGCAATGGCAACACGGCGCCCATTCCTCTACCTTTTTGGTAGAAGGTTGAAGTATAACTGCATCTCAATAGCTTCCTAAACTTTAAACAGCGTAGTGTATATATATAAATATATATACACACACACACTCACACACACACATATATATATATATATATATATATATATATATATATATATATATATATATATATATATATATATATATATATATATATATATATATATATATATATGTATATGTGTATGTCCATGTTTGTATGTTTAATGTAAGTGTGTCTATGTTTGGATTCATAACATTAGGGGGTAGTCTTTAACGCAATTTACGATCGACCTTATACATTTGATAACGTATTTTTTATGAAACTATTCAGCACATATATCCATAAGGAATATTCAACATTGAGCGTACTGATTTCAAAAATTTACATAATTTGCGATAAATCGTATTAGTGTGAATATCAATTGGTTGGCGTACATAAACTTTATAGAATTCGGATTTGAACGATTTCCATCACCACTACGTAATGCTCTAATCCTAAAAACTCAGACATTTCAGAAATCGATGATGTCTAGCTTGAAATATGAATTAAAGATACAGGTACGCAATCATATGTTTCTCCCTATTGCAGTTTTCAACTCATACTGATGATAAGAACGCCATCACTTCCAAAGTGGCATTCTAGGAATTCTTTCCCCAAAACGCATGGTTGATTAATTGGAGGAAAGATGAAATAGTGCTGCCAATTGTAACTTTACAAAGCTCGCCAGTAATTTGAAATTAGGCAGTTTCTTATCTCGGACACTCGGATAGTTTTCGTCATGAATTACTAGTAGTACATGTATTTGCTGTGAGCATGTATGTTACAAAATTGTACATCCGCTACAAAAAAACTGAAACTAGAAATTACAGAAAATATCCATCATCTTGCACAATATACATAATTGGTTTGCATAGCAGGGGGTTTGGACTCTGGAGAAAGACAATATATGATGTTAAGGCCCAAATGCAGAAAACACCACGATGCACAAGTTTCAAATCAATAATCCATCTCTTCTACTAATGAGTATGAGATCAAACAGTGAGTACTGATCATCTACCCAATACACAGTGATATGCTATAAGGGGCAGCCACCTCTGCAGATGATGTTCCATTGGTAGTGTTTATTCAATCTACAAATCATGACTCATGCATCGATCCAGTACTCAACACACACGAGTCGTCGAGTCAAATGATGTTGACTGGGAAATCGGATGACTGGGCGCGTTCGCTTCATTAGCCGGCTATATCATTGAACCGGTAACAAAATACACGGCCTAATCTACTAGTGGTTGGAGGGGTCTGTGAAGCAGCAGCGCCGCCCTATCTCCTCCTCTGTCGATCAGCAGGGCAGGCTCTGCTCTTGCTCAAGGCATGTACTGCCATTGCTGGCAATTAGAACGGTCTAGAGGTCCAGCACTCAAAGGCCCGACCATTTTCCGGTACACCGATCTTCCTGCATTTCCGCCGCTTCCGGCTGAACGTGTGCCCCTTCCCATCCAATTGAAGAATGGGCACAGTTTGAAAGATTTGCATTTTGACATACCATCACCTTAATCTAATGAGCTATCATATTTAGTTTATGCGTTATGATTCGGTTTGGCTTTTAGCTAAATTAATGTATATTTTATTGCGCTAGATTTAGGTATGCACAGTATGATGCTTTTCATTCTTGTACCCTCCGAGCACAGTTGATAAAGAATACACGACCCTACATTCGCTTTTGATTATAGTCTACAACTATACTAGTACCATAACATGCTCTGAGGAACACAACCTGCAAGGAGTGACCACCTACCTTGAAAGGCCTCCGAGTTTATCTTCCGGGTGAGGTTATTTAACGTGATAAACAACAACAAATCTTTCCATTTCACCTTGAATTTTTGCGGATGAATTTGCTGGGATCATATCTTATCAATTGCTGAAAATCAGTTCACTTTGGTGAAAGTATCATTCTTACTTCATGTACGCTAATTGGTTTCACGTTATTAAGATAAGATACCCGACTTTCCTTTGATGTCCATCAACTAATGGAATGCAACACCAGCCAAAATACTATGCAGTTGATATATTTTCAAGCAAAGTGTCATGGAACAATATAATATTTGAAATGAAAAAAAGGAAAAAAAAGTGTCATTTTGAACCCCAAGCAGTATGAGAACTCATTCTCCTTTCATGTGTTTATTTTCTTAGTTTTCTAATTCCAACGATTTCAAAGCATCAAGGCACGACTCTTCAGGGGAACTCTAGGCAAGAAGAGGTTAAGGCGTATCCATTAGAACAATCAGGCATTTCAACAGTTGCACTTCTACTCGAAAAAACGTTTCCAAGATGTAAACAAGTGAGGGCAGAACCTTTCTACTGGGTGCAAACTCCTAGCCCACAATTCCGATTCTGGTCATCGATCTCGCACGTGCCTGGAGACGTACCCATTGCGCATGCGCACCAGAAACTTGACATCGGTGCATCAGGAAAGTCATTACTCAGAACGAGCTGTTTTCTGGAGAATAAATTATCTTCTAACTCGAACCACGAATCACTTTCGATAAGATGCTGCTGATAAGATCAAAACTATGCAACGATAATTCGTTTCGTGTGTACATGTTTACAAACAGGTGATACACAACTAAAGATAAACATTTACACACACATGTATATACAAATATATATATATATATATATATATATATATATATATATATATATATATATATATATATATATATGTATATATATATATATATATATATATATATATATATATATATATATATATATATATATTATATATACACACACATATGTATATATACATATATATATATATATATATATATATATATATATATATATATATATATATGTGTGTGTGTGTATATATATATATATATATATATATATATATATATATATATATATATATATATATATATATATATATATATATATATATATATATATGTATATACATGCATACAATGGTCCACTTACTCGAAGGACCGATTACTGATTGCAAGGCAAAAATCTTAGATCTTTTATTTGACACTGAGACGTCTCTGAGATTGTTAAGGTTTACGGTCGTGTGGGTGTACCCACCCTGACAGCCACACAACTGTAGAGTAATCAGCGCTCCCCAGAAGGAAGTATAAGTCAAATAGAAGTAGATACGAAGGGACAAGTCGTTTTTAGTTCCAAATGATAACAGATTGAGTTCTCCTTTCTGGTATTAGGGGCCACTCCAGGACTGTGGGAAATAGGTTTTTGTGGTGTGAGGAGAATGCCAGATTAGGCTGAGACGAGCTGGCCTGCGGAGTATTCCCCAAGGATAGATGGCTATTGGGCTTAAAGCAGACCATCCCCCAGTTAGCAGAAGCCTGCTTGGCTCAAAAACACATAGACTTTTCCGCATGCTTAATCTGACGCTCTCCAACTTGCACGACCTCAGAGCTACATGCCGTCCCCTGCAGACCACTGGCAGCGATCAACAGGTAGTGCGCCCCTTCAATAATTGACTTTATCGCCAGGAGTGTGCATGCCTTTTGAGAGAGAGAGAGAGATCATGTGTGTGTGTGTGTTACACATGTCGAAGTATTTTGAATATCGGTAAGCATTAGTAAGCATTCTTGGCATTTCAACGTCAGATCGGTAATAATGACCATCGTTAACAGTTATAATGAACGTATCGATTTTAATACTACACAATATATTTTGATTGGCTCTGGTGATGATGAAAACAACTATGGTGACATTTTTGCTTTTTAGCTATCCTGATGGCCCAATAGATTAGTAATGAAGAAGACTACGTTAGTGTTTTGGTTATATTTTTACATATACGCAATTAAATCGTCCTGTCGCTGTCTCCATCCACTGACCACTTTCGAATCCAATTTTAGGCATGTTAGAAAATTACCGGTGACTGATTGTTCGGTAGTGGTTTTCCCGGGGTACTACAGTTAACTCTGGTATAAACAACTGGCTGGTCATGATGTAACCATTTTATGATATGGCAGAGAATGTGACGATAGACAATATACCAAAGTCAAAGGAATCAGCAAGTATTGTGATATAGCATGTGCAAATAGACAATATATGTATGTATGCATATTTATTGACTGAACACTTTCGTTTTACAAAATCACACAAATACAAAATAATATTCAACACAAATATATCCAGAACAGTGTGAACAAGAAGTTGAGATTATATCATATCGTTAAATATCTGTTTGTGATAAATTGTTTACAATCATATAAAGGGAAGACATTTACTTTCTCTATGCCTATTTCATGATATAGTTGTTGTTTATCAAGCTATTGCTATATTAACCCAAAAAATCAACAGTTATTGTGAATATAGAATGTGCAAACAGACAATGCGATAGCGCATCTTGCAGTGTACTACGCAGTAAGAGAAATCTATGCTACTTTACCTGGGTTCATTTCACGGTGTATCAAGCTCTCTCGCTTAAATGGCCTGTTTCATCAGTCTCTTCTGTTCCGCTCCTAATTTGCTTGCTGCGAGGGAAATCGCTGCATCGGTTCGTGGCATTAACAACTATTACGCTGGATTTTGTTTTGTACTGAAAGGGGTTAGCCGGGGCATAGAAATAGCTCCATTATCCTGCGCGCAACGAGAGAATTGCGATTGAAAAAGAGGAGAGATTTGATTACAAACGTAATCCGCCCTATGCAGATACCTTTACTAATTATACAATGTGTTTTTGGAAGATCATGGGTTAATAAAACTACTATTTCAAAAAGGTAAACTCGCAAATGTTCATTGTTTAGATTGATGAAAAACAACGAAATGTTTTCGTCATAATATGATTTTCAAATGTACTGTTCCCTGGTATTTCACCGTTTAATGACATCGCTGCAGTATAAAATCGATACTCTGTGATTGATTTTAGCCATGATTAGTGAAGACATGTCGTTTTATAGTGCGTCTGATGATATATTCGGCTAATAAATTATACACCTACTGTCGACTCACATTTTTCACGTTTACTTTAATCTATATCTTAAAACCACTATTTGTTACCATTTAGAACATGCTCTGAAGTGCTCATTATCACATCAGGATGTGCTATTACTTGAATAATTAAATCATAGGAATAAGCAGATCTTTTGGACAAAATTTACACGTTACGAAGCATATCCTCAATCATGGCATCATTGGTTATCGAATTGCATATCATTGATTATTGGAATTACATGTTGACGTTTTAAATCCACACGGTGTTAAGGATAGCTCAGACTGTTTTCTCTCAAGAATATTTTCAGCTGCTTACGTTTTGACATAAATTGCATAAGAATAGATGTTTCCTGATTTATACGGGGGTTGTCCCCGCAGATGATTGGTCTAGCCCACTGCGACCCTGGCCGCTAAGCAAGATCAAAGGGTTAGAGGAGCACAAAAAAGTTGCCAGTGACTAGGAGTTAGTCGGTGGTTTTCTCCAGAATTTCTCCAACCAGAGTAAGGACTGGCTCGTCGTGAATAACCTTCAATATTGCGGAAGACATGACTATAAACAAAATTCCAAATTCAATTCTTCGTACCCTCGCTCAGCATTACCCTAGTTAGAATCTGACGAAAGGCAAGTAATAAAGTTTCACGTGACTCGGAACTATCCAGTGATTTTCTCCAACACTGAGTAAAAAAACACTGATAACTGACTAGTCAAGTTTCAAACTGCATATAGAAATGCAAAAAAGTGGCAATAAACAAAATTGTACATTGCAAATCTGCCGAATGACTCCAGAAAAACTACTTCTCTCGGGACGTGCTGAAGTAATCTATCTTCCGATGGATGGCGCTCCACTTATAAAGTTGTCAGGAGATGATTATAGAGCACGAGCGGCGGAAGTGAAATCTACATATGATCACGCGCAGAGAGACGATGAATGAATTCCTGATGGCTTACCATCAACGCTTCTATCCATGTCTGAGGCAGTTTTATAGGTAATATGGGAGTCGAGTGGTTTACAAGAGTACTCGAGGAAAATATTAAGAGATTATGCCTTTAAATTAATTCGTGTAGTGTCAGGGTAGCAGCAATATTCTTGCCTTTCACACCAAATCTACGAATTCCAATAATAAAATTCCAATCTCAATAAAAAATATGGGCGAAGTTTTTTGCATTTTGCTGTTACATCATGTATGTGGTATTACATGTGGTTGAAGTACAATACTATGACGCATATGTACTTATAGATGCAATAAAAACATCTCTGAGAATTAAAAAAGATATATGGGGTATTATTCGCATGTGGTATGACATCAATATTTTTAATTGAGATAAAAATTAGCATTCTGCTATAAGAATATAAACATAATGCAAACATTGGGGTGTATAAACGTTTAAAAATGTTCCAACTTTATCTCAAAATGCAACTCAGGAATGCCTCATACTAGATTAGCAGTAGTATATGTATTGGCCATGTCACACAACATGAAAAATAAATGTACACCAAACACTTAAATACAACAGAAAAGCAAAGAAAAATAGGAGAACGGGAAATGTTATAAAAAGGAGACTGGAAATAGAAGATGACTAAAAGTCTCTTTTCACTACCAAACATGAAATGAATATAAAACAAAGAAAATATATTACGCTGCAGGTAGGCTCTGATGCCCAGACCTCTGCGGCCTACAGTATTGTACAGGAGTGCTGCTGCTGGGATCTCTCGGGACCTCTCTGTAGTTCAACACCTGTGTCTCATGCCCGGTGCCTGATAAGATTATGACAGCCCGCGATGCATGGAGAGTAGACACGGGAGATATATGGAAATGCTCCGGTCATTCCCTAAAGGACCTTGTTAACCTATCCATGCCTGTCCTATTTCGGTAATATCTTCTAAAACAATAACACACGATGGTGTGTATATTTGAACCAAAATTGTGCACCAGGTATTAATCTAAACGTTTCCTGCGTATACTTTATTGCCATATTGTGTGTCGATTTACCAAGCCATTCTAGTTAAATAGTGTTCAGAACATTTGAAGCAAAGGTGTGTGCATCAAGTATTAATATGAAGGTTTCCTTTAAGTATAGTATGAGCGTATACCTTTTTGGCAATTTGTGTTTCATTGTTTCAAGCTATTCTAGTAATAATAATAATAATAATAATATTGTCATTTGATATTGCGCCCTTTCCATATAAACATGCTCAAAGGCGCATTACATTCATTGTCAGAGGATAGATGTTGATATCCACATAGTTATTTGATAAATACATCTTTGAACAGATGTGTTTTCAATTGTCGTTTGAAGATTGCCACACTCCCAGCTGCCCGAATATTATTTGGGAGCTGATTCCATAGTTTTGGGGCACAGGCACTAAATGATCTGTCACCGTAGGTTTTCATGTTGGTTCTCGGCTCGCAGAGTAAGTTCTTGGATGTTGATCTCAGTGTCCGTGGTGGGACATACTCTTTCAGCATTTCCCTCAGGTAAGAGGGTGCAGTTCCATGCAAACACTTGTACGCCAGGAGAAGAATCTTGAATTCAATTCTCTTCCTGACTGGTAACCAGTGAAGTTCCTTTAGTACTGGAGTGATATGGTCATACTTCTTTGTGAGTGTGATCACCCTGGCGGCATTATTTTGTACTCTCTGGAGCTTACATATTAGCTCTTCAGGTATTCCACAGAGAAGTCCATTGCAGTAGTCGAATCTTGAGGTTACCTAGTGATACTGTTCAGAGCATAACATACGTTGGTGAATACTTTAGGCAGATCTTTTCTCATATACCAACAGACAACACTCATTTAAAAAGATTGCCAGTTAATTCATTATTGCATAGTTATTTTAAAAAAAAACTTAGGACGCCTTCCAATAAAAAGGCTTTACTGTAAACTTGGTAGATACCAAGCACCATCCTTCCTTTGTACACTTTGCGAATTTATTCCCTAAAGCCAAGTTTGCATCTAGACAACACTTTCCAATGTGAACTCTAGGCATAACACGGTTAAATCTAACACTTAGATTAGCTCCGGTCTTGGGAATAGGAGGTTAACTGAGGGGGAAACAAGTGAACATACCGTCACGTAGCTGTCACCAGGAGGGCAGGCAGGAAGTGACGTCATCATCTAGGGGGAAGTTAGACTGTCCGGAACAATTTGTAAGGAATGCATGTTTAACCCTTCCGATGCTGAGACTACTTTCGTCCAAACACTAAGACGGAAAAAAGATTTTTGAAAACCATCTAAACTCTGTCTTGTTGGTATTCATTGGATAGCTCTCGCTAAGTACTCTCATATAAGTACCCATGTGCCAGGGTTTCAGTCATCTTTTCATTTTCTTTGCGTCATTTTGTATTGAATACATAAGCCACCAGCAGCATAAGAGTTAAGAAAGCTACATGTGCTGTGTACATTGCATACGTGGTTATGACGACCAATGGGAAATAATTTGCCTGACACCATTCACCTGTATGTCTTCAAGGGCCTGATCTCAGCAGCGCCTCTTGCACGTGCTGTTAGAATTTAGTAGTTAAAGAATGACAGGAAGAAATGCCATTGAGCCTTGTTCAAGGCAAAACATTTCAGTCATTTGGATGTGAAAATTCTTGAAATACATTTGTACCGACACCAAGAACGGATAGGGAGAATTCATGACCAAGATATGTAAAAAGAATGCGATACGTCTTATAAGTGGCCCTGCCTGTCTTTCCCACTAAGCCTAACTCAAGAAGTATACTTTATCTGGAAGGTTCTTTATAGCATATATATATGATATTCATACTTCATTCCATATGTCTTAATTGATGCAATGATTAACTGATATAACAGTTCTACAATTAAGGCTAATTTTGACCGACCAGTTATCCGCTTTGGAAGAAACTGGAATACCTAGGGAAAACTGCCGACTAACCACTAGTCACTGGCTTCGACTGTCCTAAAAGATAATATCCTTTTGTATTTTACAGATAGTGTCAATTAAAGACAATAATACATGTACAATTACGGTTAAATTTTGACCGGCCAGTTATCAATTATGGCCAAAATTGGAGTTAAAAGAATGATACCGACAAACCCAATGCCTCTGGCATCAAATTTCTTCAAACAATACAGTAAACAGCATAATTCATCCATCAATTTTTCATTTCCGCTTAACCGAATGGAATGTAATGTTCTTTTTTGACTTATTGACTGTTTCCAATGGGCACAAATTAGCACGTACAACCTAAGTAAATACAAATGTATGGAACATAATATCCCATTTACCCATTCGCCCAAGGTAAGAACAAAACACTAGGTGCTAGCTGAGCGACATGGATTTGGAGGATGATCCGTGGTAACAGGATCGGGCGCTCTCGTGAATTCCTCTCTACCCACCGTGCCTCGAGAGAGGCGAAGAAAGATGAGTATGCTACGACTCAGTTATGGGTCAGTCCAAATAAATTCCGCCTGAAAATGTGATGGTCTGGCGGGTGGCAAGATTTAGTCGCCTTGAGGGGGTTGGAATAAGACCCTCGGCGGGGGCAGGGATAGCGGTCGAGGATTACCAATTTGGCTAGCGATGCCCGGAGGCCCTGGCCTAATCATTGACTACCAACGTGGCTACTTTACCCGAGCTGGGGTCAGAGCATCCAGACGCATCGAGAATTCAGTGTCGCGTGTTTTGTTCATCATGTTCGTGAATGCGATTAATTCCACTGCACGCAATGTGGAAATTGACAGCAATGCCGTGCTGTATAAATACATGATGTCCCCAGATCCTCCATCCACTGCCTTTTTGTATTGCTTGTATGTACATGTATGTTTATTGACAATACACGAACATAAAAGGTTCGCGAAAGTTCATAAAGAGGAAACACATTTCACACCAATACCTTCAACATAACTTTAGACTACCTCTATGGTTGGGTGGTCTAATGTATTGCGCGCAATCTTTGCTGTATCAAACCAGGTGTACGAATTCCGCGTCCTGTCGGGGTGCACCAATAAGGAGCTAGCAGGATGAGACCAGTGGTTGTTATTACGGGCTTAACTCAGGTCTCCATACCATCCGTTTTTGGATAGTTATGATTCAGTCTAGAATGACAGAAAAAACGATAATGAACAAAATGCAAAAAGGCAGCACAATACAAACTGTGCATTAATACGTTGGACAGAAACACAAATCCAATAAAAAGAAATATCCCAAAAGGACCCTACCCCGTATTACCTAATTTAAAATGTATATCCCTCTTCTCCCTATACATAACACATGGCTTATTTCCTTATCGATCATTTAATTGGTCTAGCCTATATCCAGAGCTAATTGGAAGATTTTATGCCAGGTCGACTTGCCCCCATGTTTTTCATCTTTTCTCTATTATAAAGCTTATTATTTATGCTCTATGATGATTGCTAATTGCAGTAGATTGATTAAAGTAGAGGAAGTTGTTTCTGTATTACTACGCTTTATTCCCTCTTATGTCCATGTCTAGCTGATTACCACGTGGCTATGCTTGCAAGCGTATGTGTTATTAGAATTTGTTTAAATACATTTATCTCATGAAATATTAATAGCTTAGGTAATGTCCTATGAATTTACACTGATTACAGACATAAAAGTGACTGGTTGTATACCACAGTGATGTGTTGTATTTGCTTTTATATGTTGGGTAACACATTAAGAAATGTGTTCTTTTTTTAAAATTCTCTGAAAAACATGTTTTTTTATTTACTTGTTGGGTCTCTCAGTATCATCATATATTCATACAATGAGAATCGTGTATAGATGTGTTGTAATATTCAACACAAGAAATGTGTTCTTTACATCAACATGTTCAATATAAGGAAAGCCTGCCTCCATGGCTGAACGGTCTAATGTCATGCTGCAGCTAGCTAGAGCAGTATCATCATTGTACAGCATCGAATATCTTTTAAGTTGAAAAGGGATGTTCAGCCTTTGTTCTATTGCCTTTTCTAATCATCATATGCTAACCATCCATGATCGAGCTTAAAGGGTCAGAATAACGATAATAAAAAAATGTAAACCCAAAGTACGCCTAAACATCGACGTGGATTGCTGATGATTTAACCTCTCCCAAGTTCAGAGTAGACTAGAAGCCTATCCTTCCTTGAATCTTAGCAGTAGGTACTACATTGCTTTTCTCAGCATGAGAACCTGCCCTGCCCACTTAACAAAAATCCATGCTGTTCAAGTACATCACACGTTTGAAGACGTGAGCTTAGACAGGGTTATGTTTGTTTAGTGCATTATCCGTTTATTTAGTAGAGCAATTGGACATAATAAGACTGCCGCCTGGACTGTTATTAGGTTGTATGGTCTGTATGGATACTCTGCTCCGGTACGAGGGTACGAAAAAAACAACAGATCAATGGTTAGGCTAGCCCTGAGGATGGGGAGATGCAAGGCTCGGAAGGGCTGGGAGATTATCCGCTGTGTGATCTATGCAGATGATAAAACTATGAGATTTATAGTTTTTCCTATTGTGTTACCCCAAGCTCTCTACTGTTGGGATGCTATGTTCAAAGTTATAGTAATGTATTATGGCATTAGTTCCACTAACCCTAACTGTGAAAATATGGATAAAATGACAATTTATTTGTGACTGTGGGATGGTCGCTAACAAAAGCTTTTGTCATACAGCGACGAAGCCAAAAGCCAAGGATTGGGAAGGATTTGTCTCTTTAACGAAAGTCTAAAAGGGAATTTCATTTTTTTTTTAATTTCGCAACAAATGCGTTTTTTTATTATTATTGTTTTTATTTACAAGACATGCAAACAAGACAAGTACAAATAGTTGAAAATCGGGTTCCATATTCTAGTTTAACTCTTAAAACACATATTTCCCCACCGATAATTCAAGTTTTTACTAGTTCTGCATACGCGTTGCCCCAGACATTGTTAAATTGGGTCATTTTATTATTTAGAGATGCCTTATATTCTTCTATCTGCATTTGATGTAACATGGAGCGTTTTACATCCGCTAAATAATATTTCTTCCCTATGTGTCTCTTTCTGTATATGATCTGAACAGACGTTATCAAGAGTTATCAAGGTTATTATAGTCGGTGATTCTAATGAAAATGTTAACGTCCTCCTATCGAAATACCATGATTTGTGTAATCCATAAGACATCCGTAAAAAACAAGCAAAACACCGTAGGAAAATATCAGGAGTTCAATTACAAAATATATACTCCGTACTCCTGAATTCCTTTGCACCCAATATATAAGTACTTATCAGTACCTATTACGTACTTAGCTGATGTTGATGTTTGTACTAGATCAATTAATGGTCTTAAGGATTTTTTTCTGCGGACTACTTAGCCAAACAGGATGTAATGGGCACTGCCTTAATGACGGAATAGCCAGTTTCACCTCGTGTTGATTGTAATGAGTGCATTTAGAGTGCGGCCATTTCATTGGTTGAAAGTAAGCGAACTAATTAATATCCGGAAACAAAAAGCCATGTAAATGCAGTCAACGCGGTCATGATTAGAAACTGGCCATAACGAGAACAATTATATCAGGTTTGAGTGGGTAAGTTCATATGTAATTGCGTCGGTTGTGGTTTGTGTTTATCAAAGGTTCATAGAAAACATGTACGGAAACGAAAAACTACAGGAAAGAAATATACGGAAATCAGAATACTTCCATGATTCCATTACCTTTAAAGGAATGTTCGAGTATTCGACAAGCTGACAGTGGCATCTAAGACTTAAAATCCATTTAAATTCATTTGAAATATACCCCACAATAAGAGTGCCATAAAACTTTGCATAAGCTACACTTGTCAAATCCAAAGTAATAAGTTGGGGTCACCAGTCATCCATATAGTTGGCGCCAAGGTGGCGCTAAATTTGCAAATTCCAGGTCTAAAATTAAAAGTTCATTCAAAAGATACCCCGCCATAGGAATTTCATCAAACCCTGCAAAGACTTCCATTGTCAGGTGCCCTTTGAATATCTAAAATAAAAAGGGGGGTGGTGGTCACCAGTCCTACCGTCGATATAGATTGCAAAAAGTGGCACTTCCGTTTGCGAATTAAATTGTTTGCCACTGGTTCGGTCCCTCGCCAGGGCTAGTGGGGATTTGATTCCTTTATTAACTAGGGCAACCAATGATAATATTAATTTCTTACTCTTTATCGTCAGTCCCCAGCTACAATGGAGATATTAATTTTAAGGGAGCCATTTTCAATTCATAGTATCGCTGATACTATCTGGTCGTCTGCAAATGCATTTGCTAACGCTCTTCTACTTGTAAGACCTAGAAAGGGTTGCGAAACCATATTCTTTCAAAGAAGTTGATTCCTTTTCAAGATGGTGCCAGTTGGTAAAGTTCTGTAGTTGAGGTAAGGGTTGCGCAGCCTGCTGCTCGACCTCCAGTGTGTAACCTTGTTGTTCACAATTGGCCTTTGCTGAGAACAAGCGATAACGGGGGGCCCAGCTGGCTACGATCCACTAGATTATCAGGAGAATCATTTCGATGGAGTGCCTTCGCTGATCTCATTACAGCCTTGAAAAACACGATCTCGTCGCCACGAGACTTGCTAAAAAGCAATCCTTCGATTACCCATAAGTCCCAGCGCTGACTGTCATATCCCAGCTGCCAATTAATGAGAAGCAGTTATCGCGATTAATGGAGTGGTTCTCATGTTTAATTTCCCATCTTTTACCATCAACATATCCCATGATGCAACGCGCTGTTCTTCAGAAGTGGGTAGTTTTTGCGTTGCGTGTTTTGATTGAAGCAGACAATGGCGTATATTTGATTGGTGATGCACGAGGTATAGGGCCACCTGAGGACACATTGTTGCATTCTGGCATTAAGTCATGCAAGATGATTAGTCCTTTCCCAGATTTGCCTATTAACCAATTCATGTAAAGAATTTCCTCCTGAAATTGTCGTCTGGATCTATGATACTTTTTGGCGATAACTTTAGAATTAAGAATTCCTTTACAACTTATGTAAATGGGAGTTGTTGTTAGTGTTCTGATTAACATTCCTCCTTCGATTCTTTTGCCCAGATATGCCTTTGACAGCAAGATTTCACCGAAATTGCAAAGCTGCGCTTGGCCTCACCGAGCATTAATGGGTTAAAACCAACTCAATCAAAAAATGAGTTGATTTGTTATGCGAATGTATGAGATTCATGTTTAGGTAATTGCATGCTATTTCTTATAGCTAAGATGATTCTCATAGGAGGTTTTTTAGATGTTTATCATGATAGTAGACAGAGATGACAATTTTTAGCATCCATAAATTCGAGATTTTTAAATTCCCTACAAAGCAGGTGTTGTATTGTTCAAGAGATTCATTCAATTTAAATAATCCATACGCGTTAAGGCGCAGATGTATGGTAGAGCAGTAAACATGTTTTCATCTTAGGAATTTTCAATTTATAATCATTGTCATCCTGTCCTGCTAGACTAGGCCGCGACTAGCCAACGTATGCAAGTATTTATGTATATCGATTGACTATGACTATGAATAGATACATCCATACATATCGTTAACATCAAGCAAAATACAAAAAGGATATGGAATAGAAAAAGCGATATAGTAAATGGTCGACACAGCATAGGGGGGGGGGGGGAGCACAACGCTCCAGTGGGCGAGAAGTTCCGTGATCTCATGTAAGAAATCCTCCCTGTGCCAGAACCTGCAGTGTATACATGTACTATTAAGTGCCCACTGCAATAAATGCGCAACCACTCTTCCTCACTTGCCGTATGGGGTATTGGCACTGTACTTGCTGGTAAGGTGAAACAAAGTGGCCGCTGTTGTGGGGTGCATTAGAACACTGGGCAATGGGGGGAGCCCCCTGAACCTTTGTTGAATTGCTACTTTTTTGTTTTTGTTTTCCGTGTCATTAACTTCCTTATTTTTCAACATCAGGAGTATTTCCTACATAGATATACCAAAGTAAAGCACTGATATGTATGAGACTAACAACTGCAGGGCACCCACGACGTTTGGACGGGGGCAGGTTTTCAAATAATACAGCACCCCCCCCCCCCCCCCCCTCTACCACCTGTACGTAACGAACTGCATTGGCGTTATACTTAAGTTGATAGATGTTTACTCTTCCACAGTTAAACAATCTATGTTTATCACAATTAGCTATTCTAAGTGAAAGGTACAAACAAAAAAATGTGTAAGTTTCTTAGGAAGGAGAGATGCCTCCATGGCTAATCAGTCTAATGCTTTAGAGGGTGATATCTCATTCCCCTCCCTGCAAAAATGAATGAAACTCTGGATGCACTAAAATTAAGCCTTACAACGCTGTTAGGAGGAATACTGGGAGGGTTCGCAATGCATATACCGGGCCTTGCAGCCTGGCACAGTTGATGCAAGTGGGGATATGTGCACTAGACCTACTCCTTCAATGTCTGCAGTGAAACTCATTATAAGGGCATTGCCCTTTTGCCGGAACTTCGATCAGTTGCTCCCCTAACCTCACATCAGTTGCTACAAGTTGGGAAGTACGTCACGCCCTTTCAGCATATTGGCAAAATGGGCTTCTTCGTGATGTAACCAAAACCTCCTCGTCGTTATTTAACCCATTTGCATCTGGTATGCAAAAAACATGGCATATCATATCTAGCACAATGTTGAAATATTTAAAGGGGGTTGTCTTACCCAAAATGAACAACAAAGTTAAGTCAAACATTTCTTTCTAAATTTTCTGTTATTAAGATATTTACTTATTCGTCTGACAATCGAATGGTCTCCGGTGGTGCCATTGATGGCTCACTGTCTCATATCATTCCGTCTAGGAAATATGAGAAAGTTGCCAGTGACTTGGGAAAGACTGTGACGATTAAGAAATTAAAATCTAGTTCCATTTCATTCAATTTTCTTATGTGTAAGGCCATAATTAGACACACACACACAAACATACATACGTATATACATATATACATACACACAGACATATATATATATATATATATATATATATATATATATATATATATATATATATATATATATATATATATATATATATATATATATATGATTTAGCATATGCATGTGCATAGGCGTACGACGTAACGTCATCATAGCAGATCCAATTATTCGAGGATAGAAACAGACCACTCGGGCCAAAACGTTTAAAGGATCTACGTGGCATAGTCTCACTTTCTCCCTGTAGCACCAGAGGGCAAGGGCGTAAATAGGCTTCGCGGAGCCGCGGCAGAGGCAGCAGCAGCTACATCAGAGGAGAAGTGCTCACTGAGGCATAGCTCGGACAGTGATGAATTGGCAGGAAAAAGCAATTGTTCTAACGCCAGTTCACAAAACATCACACGTCAGCACAAGATAGAAAAATAATGCCACCTCCACGATAAATCGGAAAGTTAATTTCCGAAAATTATGGCCGTTTGTCATCAGCGGCGGAATATCACACCACCATTAGAGCGGAAAACCTCCCATCAGCCCTCAGTGAATTTGCAGATTTGCTAAGGAGGAATATCTTTCCTCAGAAAATCTATCATAAAATATAGGGTATGTACGAGAATTGGGAGTCTTAACTCACACTGTGACTTATATTGAAGGTGGGCGTGTGACGGTTATCCTTAAATCGTGTGAGATAGGGACAATGGGATTTGAGATTACTCTGCTTGGAAGGTCAAGGTCATCGTGACGTCATTTCATCATTTCTGCCCTTTATTCACTTATCTACAAACACCCACGTTTCTGATGAATCGAAAGTGGTGCATTCATTTTTTTGACAAAATGCAATTCTAATTGGACTCGCGGGAAATCAAAATGTGTCTGAGGTATGACACTGAAAATTGACTGTTTCAATCTTTCCTACCTTCAACTTGCTACATGTAAGTTTGAAATAAAGTAAGAACATAGCCGTTAAGATTATAAGAGCAGCTACATGTAATTTGCTTAAAGAGGAATATATTATATCCATGTTTACCTTCAAGAGACAATTCCTTCGATAATCAATAATTAATTATCCTTTATTTATACTATCATGACATCCATAAAGCTCACGTAAGCAGACATTTGAAACATTAGATGCAGGTATTCATATATCGTGTAGTTAAAATTCAAGAAAGGTTGTCACAGTATCCGTCATCCAAATATCAGGGTATTTTAATTGTTTACTGCACGTTTAATTCCGAAATGCAGTTTTGATGTAATTTTGGTTTTTAATATAACATTATAAAAACTCATACTCGACTTGCACACAATATAATATACAATAGCTTATTTCAGTTGATCTGTCAATTGTAGAGTAATCGGACACAACCCTCAATCATACATTTGAACCTATTAAGCACACGTTTAATGAACCACTTACAATTCCATATGTTTTATATAATTGCCCTATACAGGGTAACGGAGTGCGTATCACCTCTACAATATTAGGGTAATAAAGCAATTTTAGCGTTGGCGTGTTATCAACTCTTGCTTTGCTTGATTGGTTTTGGCAAACATGCATCTTACATACTATTTACTTGCGTAACTACTTGGAGTGATTCCTTTACTGTATCTACATGTCATTGTATAGGTATGATTTAACACAATTACGTCTGCATTCAAGAGATAATATAAAAGACGATTTGCTTATTTGGTTTAGTAGGTCTGGGTTTATATTGACTCCAACGTTGCTTTCATAGATTAAACTTGATCTGAGGAGCCAAGATGTTCAAATTGTGACCGGGCAGTGTTCACTACTTAGTACCTAAAGACACTCTACATGTAGAGGTGGTGGACAATCCTTGATAGGGCACAGGCCATGTACCCTTTCTAAGACTGATAAGACATTTCCAGACAGCAATGCAAGCCTTCGAGGATAGTTTGCCATGATTATAGAATTGCAAGCAGTACTCCCCAATATGGCTGAAGGCTTACAATGCAAATTAATGTATAAGTATTAAGTAGAATTCATTGGCAAGTACCCAATAACTGGAAATGATTTTTCGCTTATATGTCTTTTCCTCCTTATTATAGAGAAGATGCTACATTTTGGCTAGAAAAGACCAAATTAGAAATTGATTTTCCGGAAAATACTTTCCAGATGATGACACTATTTAGAAATCAGCACGCAATGATCATATACTGTTGATAGAATACATTTTGAAAACTGACCTATTTGTATCTGAAGTGCACAAATGTTGTGATAAATAAAAGAAACTTATCAAATATTGATATTTGTAAAATATTTGAAAAGGGCTGGTTTAACCAAACTAGTACATACAGTTGCAATCCGGTATGTCTAAATAATGATTTGATAAATAGATATCTAAGCATTTGTTTACTTCAGATATGAAGAGGGTTAATTGCCTCTAAGCATCCAACCATTGTTTACAGTATCTTTCAGGGATCAATTAGTGCTAGTATGCCTTGTTGTATCTTTTCGATTAAAGTAACATCCCTTACAATCGGATAAGCGTGCCAAATAAGGGTATGCGACCTTGACCTTGACCCTCTACGTGTATGACGTCACGGTTGTGTTCGATTGAACGTACAAAGCTATAGTGCCTGAGCAGCAAATTAAGGACTAATGCCTGATCTTTTCCAGCTGACTGCACAAACAACTAAGACCTAACTACGCGTTCCAGCGTACACGACTCCGGGATTGCGGCGCTCGTCAGAATCTAGTTGTACAAGCCTTAATGGGGCAAAATGTACAGAAGTCAAGACTCCTAAGGCCTTGCCATCGTCCGCTTTCTTTTGATCAGCGCACATCAAGATATTGATAACTTGTCTTATTCTGCGTTCAAAAAGCAATTCAGTTCGGGGGACATCAGCGCTGATTTGGCGTAAAATTATTTCCCCTCGGCTAGCTGAAGGAGTGGGTATTATCAAACGGATTCCATGTCTCCCTGCATGCTGGTCTCTGCGCTCGCGAGGAGGCGGCGGCCGCGAGAATTGGAGCTCGTTGAAATGCAAGGCTATTTATTAGTGACCGTATTTGTCCACTTGTCCTATTGATTTCGAAGTCCTCGTGACTGTTATTTGATTTCGCTGGCAAAGATTGGCCACCCGCAGGCGTTACCAAACGTCAAGTGTTGACCCAGCGTCGTCTCGCCCGAGTCTACTTTGATGAAACCCCGGGCAACGCCGCACATCACCCCCGGTTACAAAAATCTATTTGCGCTCGGTTTTCGTCTGCTTTTAAGGTCGATAGTGCTGGAGTCAGTCCAGTTTATTCTGCGCTTGCAATAATTTTCCGGACAAACAACATCCGTGTGTACTCCCGTTGACTCCCAAGATTAGCGACTCCTACAAACAAGTCTCCTCTTCTCAGCGACGTCTTCCGGCCATTGTTGAATTAGTCTAAAAGCCAACCTGTTGCTCTGGCTAATACTGTAGGCGGCTGGCTCCCGGGGGCTGTTACCATAGTCGAGTGGTCTAAGGTGTTGCTTCCACGCAATCGCTGTCTCTCACCACCGCCAGTCGAGTGGTCTAAGGCGCCTTTTCTCAGGGAAGTCTTCCGGCCATTGTTGAATTAGTCTAAAAGCCAACCTGTTGCTCTGGCTAATTCTGTAGGCGGCTGGCTCCCGGGGGCTGTTCCCATAGTCGAGTGGTTTAATGCGTTGCTTTCACGTAATCGCTGTCTCTCACCGCTGCCAGCGATTGAAGCCGGTTCGAGACATGTGAGACACTTTTGGTTAGTCGGTTGTTTCCTCCGGCATTCAAACTGGCCAAATCAAAATCCTGATTAAGGATATAGAATGGAAGTTCGTTTGATACAATCAATGTAACATGTTTTAGCTATTGAAATCTGAAGATAAGACAGGTCAAGTTTTTTTCCTAATTTCAAACAGGATTTTATTGATCTTTGCACATCCTGCAAAAAAGGTCTTGTGTTATCTTAATTACATAAGATTGGGTCACCGTGGAATGTATAATAGCAACTTTGCACACAAAGTATCGCCTTTTTCGAGGTGTTTTTCCTACGTTTCAAATACAACTTTGAACTTGATGCTTAACCTGCACCAATCAAAAAGGGACTTAGAGGCCAAGTGTGCGATTTTATGATTTCATGTGCTTAATAGCGGACCTTTTACATCAATGTCCATGCATTGCTACGAGCTATCTGTAATACCTCGAGCTCCACACACATTATCGCTTTTTTATTACCTTTTAACTTTTTTAACAAACATTTGTATAATACGTCCGTCACTGATCATATCAGTTTTAAAATCAGGTGCTTTGATGCGAGTCTTGATTATATTTTCCAATTAAGAGTAATCGAGTAATGATTGCTGGATAGATTCAGGTGCATTTCCTAAACATCTTGTCAAAAGTGGCATGTTTTAATTCAAAATATCCCCCGCAGGAATACAACACGTCCTTACTTCATATGACAAAATGCAAGCCATTTCATAAAGACTGCTCGGTTTATAACACAACTGTGCATGTTTTGTGTTCAGTCTCGCTTGAGGCATGTGCAGAAATTGCCGGTGACTTGGGATTTATCTATACTAGTAGTTTGTTTCAATTAAACTCCACTTTCTATCGCAATGGACACTAGCTAGCTTGATCGTAAGAGAAACGATAAAGTCTGTTTGATACATGTTAAGAAAATCTACAGTTTATAAAAATGCAATTACCACTCAATCACACATCTTAAACACGGAACATGATTTATGTTAATTTATGTAATCAGTTTATGATTATTGGGATTTTTTGTTGATTTCCTATTGTTGTACTTCCGGTTGTTTGGTTGTATAGAGCTCTATCAGTATAGGGAGTATGAATGTGTCCATTTACTTACGGTCGATAACCACACCTACATAAATACATACATTTGTGAAATTGCTGTGATATATACCATGCCCTGTTTCATGTAACGTATAATGTACAATATTGCCATGAGCAATAAAAAGTCCATATGTGAAATTTTAAACAATTGCCTCTACCTGATGCGTCTGAGCTCTCGTTGGTGCAAAGCACATCCATAATACATGTATACTTGCTGGGCTATAAAGGCTCTTGCTGATGGCGCTGCCATGTCGACGGCACACCTGTGCCCATATATAGAGGCATGTTTATTACCCACGTGGCTCCTTGTAGCCATCTTATGACACCTAGCAAGGTTAGAGAGACATTTGTGTCTTTGATCCTGTTTTATTGCTCCTGGCACCTACAGCGGTGGCCACTCAATTCGGTGGCCATGTTGGATTGCAGGGGCGAGAAGTGATCTCCTACCACCCACCTCGGGGAATGAGGCACGGGATGGGTGTGGGGGGTTATGGTAGGATTCAACACATAGCTGCAGGTATTCTAAACAGGGGCACCAACGACAAAAAGACAGAGAAGTATCACACAATTAGATTTATTTGCATAAAAAACAAGTGTATTTTTATAAACAGAAAGAACAAAAGACCAGTTTTACTCAATCAATATGTCATGTTGGATTGCAGGAAACACTGGGTCGACCTCCATTTCCCTCCTCGGAGCATGACAAGGCCGAGAAGGGGGTTACGGGATTAGTTTGGTTGGAGAGGGTAAATCATGCATAGGCGCACGAGAAATGTGTATCTTTGGTTAATTTTTTATCTTTGGGCTGACGTGAAATGATCACAGGGACATGTTGAGATACTGAAGACAGCATTCATCACCTTCCCCACTTCAGGTATGAAAGGGTGAACTACAGGGTTGTGCGATAATTTTTACTCGCAGGAATATATCCTTCATCAGTACCAAAACCCTTTGGAATAAAGGGACATTGAGGGACGTAATAGATGCATTACATGTACATTTGTTTGCAATCGGGTTTATTTGATTTCATAACGTGCAAATATACCTATGGGTTCATTATTAGCTGCGGATTGAACTGGCTTATCGCTAATACTGTGTTTCGCTTAATCTAATACTCATAAAGAGCTTTACAGTGGATACCAAAAAAGGAAGGGCAGGGATTTCCGCTGACTAGAGTGCAAGAAGGGTTCTAAATGTCTAGCTCCCGGGAACCACGCAAACTGAGTTGAATATTTCAATGCTGTCACGTTTCCGGTTGTACCAGCGGAAATGCCTACACAGAAGTGGGAATGCCGCAAGCGCCTGCTTTCACTGCACACAACTTCTACAATTGCGCGTGTCATAAATAACGAATGGCGCACAGAAAGCAACTTAACTGCAAATGTTGCAATCCACGACTCGAACAGGATTTAAGAGGAGTGGACGATACGACAAATATACACATTGTATTACTATTGTATTTTGTCGTATCGTATTTCTATTCTTTTGAAATGGCAACTGAACTATACTATATTGCTATCATTAGCATTACAATGTCTGCAATTTTGAGTTCCTTGAATAAGAAACAAGGCATATCGTTTACGTAGATGACTTCGGCATGCGTTACATAAGTGTAACACAATTGCTCATGTCATTCATAACTAATATAACATCGAAAGAAATAAAATCACATATGCTGCAAACCAACAGTTAGAAAGCATATTTTTATGTATAACTAACTTATCAATGCCATATTACAACTTTTTGAAAACCGTACAAGTATTGGCGGCACGAACGTATGGAAATGCCACGTGCTCAAGAGATGTGAGTAGGCGGTAGGTCTTCTATAAGTGGCCTTGCCCGTCCTTCCCAAATAAGCCTAGAAACACAATTTGCCTTACTCGAGAATCGAGCTTACCTGGGAAGTGCTTTATAGCCTGTGTCAAAATCCCAAGGTCATATTGGCTGAAATATATAGCGTTTATTATGAGAGACCTAACGCAATTCATTAAGAGGGGTCGGTGACCTATTTTTAGGAATGAAATTTCTGAAATTTCTATTATCATCACCTTCTCTGCCATATCTGGTCTAAATCGTGACTAGCCAGCTGTAAGCTGTGTTAAGAAACCGTAGTACGGGGTTACAACCACCGCATAGCTCCAAGTCACTGTCAACTGCCTATCTAGGTTTCGAGCCCAGGCAGTGATTAGAGAAAGGGTCCGGTCAGTGGCAGTATAGAAGGCCACTCGGCCATCAGGACAGGCCCCAAAGAGATGGGACAGAAGACCCTGGGTACAAGGTCTTCACACGCGTACGTTTGGTCAGCCCGAAAGCCCCGCGGTCTAGGGTATGCCTCTTGACTGCCAGGATTAGTTTGAAAGCCCAGACTGTGAGTTTGCATGAGAGAGGGTTCTAGTGACAGAGTTTGGTCTGTGTTTTCGGAGTTTTTTCTTGCTATTTCAGCTTCTTCCACTCATGGCTACGGACAAGTAACAATATTGCCTTAATATGGCAGGAGAAAAAACGTGACCATAGACGACAAACATAATCCTAAATACAAGTTTTCCTTTTATCAAACTACTTTTATTAGTTTCAAGTCTCCATCGGATTCTTGTTAAGCAGGTTGGCTTGGTCTCTAAGCAAACGTGCAGATGGTAAGCTCTCTATGCACAGATTCCTTGAAGAGAAGTGAACCTCTACTCGGTACTGGATATCCATACCGGGGCCCTTAACTACATGTACCCTGGCTGTTAAAGCGGTGAAAAGTCGAATAGATAAACACACAATCTGGGAAACAAACAAAGACACACATAATTCAACACACACACAAACAACACAACCAGACATGTAAACTAACAGACATGAAGAAATACAAAAATGAAACAGGCAAACAACCAATCCTACACAAACAAACGGACAGATCTGCTTCTATTTCCTTAGCTAAAAAATCACGCCAGGCACCGTCTGTAAATATTCAGGCAGTTGACTTTTCTGTTGGTTACGAGTCCGTCCTCTCGAGCATGATTATTTTATGAGCTACTTGAGTGGATTAAGAGCTTCACGTCTCTCTCATTAATACTGTTGGTTAAAGCAATCCAAAAGCTTATGCATATACTTGTGGATTGTGATGGCGATTTACAGGCCTTAGTAGCGCTCTGCTAGAATAATGTATAGCATTGCCTACTCCTAGAGTAGTAGTTGTGGGGCTACCTCATTGGTCGGGCTGTCTAAAGCATTGCTTGCTCGCTGTTACTCATTCATCGAGTTCGGAATCAGATCCCACCTAAGGCATCTGACGAAGTTGTCAGTGACAGTGTTTTTACTGAGTACTCCGCTTTCGCAGGCACTAACGGTAACGATAACATATTCCATTCCATACCAAGATGGACTTAGTAGAGCTGTTTATATTAGTTCGAGACCCGATTGATTTTTTCCTGCATAATCAACTGATGCGCATTTTGTTGATTTTTATATCGTTTAAATATATCTATGAACCAAATAACCTTACCTCAAAACATGTTTTCGAGTGACCACTATTTAGTCAGGCATAATTCTTGAAAGGCAAAGATGGAGCTGATAAACACAATTCCAGAATTCTAGGTCCATTTTCACCTGTCCCTCCACTGTCATTACATGGCCGCATGCGCAATTTCCTCTACTCGATAATGGCCAGCAAACAGGTGTTAAGGGAAATATATGCAATCTGGAGTCGTGCCATTAACCTCTGTATGCAGACATCCCGCAGTCCTCACCACGACAAAGGACAAATCTGTAGGCAGTAATTGGTAAAGGGGTTAGCTCCAGGCCAGGCGATCCTGCTTGTTGTGGACGAGAAGAATATTTTGATATGGTGGTAGGAACAAGGCAAACTGGCAAACTGTGAGAATGTCACAACCAGGTTCATAGTAATCGGTAAAAGCAATGTATATATATATATATATATATATATATATATATATATATATATATATATATATATATATATATATATATATATGTATATAAATATATGTATATATATATATATATATATATATATATATATATATATATATATATATATATATATATATATATATATATATATATATATATATACTGTCATTCAGAGGTTTCAAGTTCTTTTTATCTGTGAAATCCTGACAACAATGTGTTAACATACGGAATATGCAAATAGAGCCGTTAAATATTTCTACTGAAACTGTGTCATTTCTTAAGTTGTAGTTACATTATGTTTCCACTTGAAATCCCCTCCTGGTCATAAACTTGTTTGCAAATATGCTTTTAATAGCAAGTGAGATTGATATCATTAAGATCGAGACACAGTGAAATTTCCCCCCCAAAATATTGCATCAACCAATCCAGCATTTGATATGTCTTTACGTATCCAAGCCTACTATGCTTGAAAAGGACAAACATGTCACGTGATGTGTTTTAAATCTTTGCGGTTGGAAGTTCTTATTGAGCTATACTTAATCAGACATACGTTCTAAGCCGACCGGATATCACAGAGACATCACGCTAAATCTATCGAATTTGGAATATGCATTTCGTTAAGTAAGGTTATGCCCTCATGTTGTACTACATGTATTAGTCGCAGAAGTCTTTTGAATTGTTTTAGAAGTATTCAAACTTTTTTTTAGTTTTACTGAGTTTTAACAACAAAGGAAATACCTTGCAAATGTCGATCATTTAAATAACAATGTATTTCTATTACAAAACCAATCCTTAGAGCGATACAATGGAATTGACATTTTACGCCAAATAGGTGCCAACAGCGATGTTAATGTAAGTTAATATTATTAGATGTGTTCTTCGTCAGATGGAATTTAAGATGCATTAACGTAAATGGCTATTGATTGGAAAAAGTGCCATGTTCTATGTTGTCAGCGGTTGGACCCTATTACTTTAGGAATACCTTTACGAGATGCATTACGGACGTTACGGCATGTTCAGATAAGATAAAAGGGGGTGGATTATTGATAGCTATAAGTAGTTGAATATAGTTTTGAGTGAATTACAAGCTAATCACAATAGTGTCACTTTACTGAATAGTGCTTCCACTGTAACCAATTCCGTTTATACTATTCTCGGTTTATTGCGTATTTTACTCGTTTTTTATGTTGGGCACAGATGGCCTACAAAGCGTAGTCGCCGCCTCAAGCTCCCAACACATTATTGAAATTCTATTGAAATTCTTTTCAGAAACGGATATTTCCTTGAAACAAAATTGCTCATGAAGCATCAATTTGAAGAAAAATCATTTTTGAAAGTATTCAGTTTTCTTCCTACGTGGTTTACTACATAGCAAAGGATTAATTGTGGCCTCCATGGTCGAGGGGTCTAATGCATTGCGCAATGATTGTTCGATTCCCATTTAAAATGCATTGAGAACGTAGAGCGTTAATCGTGTTTTTAGGACTTATCTGGTTGATCGGTTGTTTTCTTGAGAACGTAGACGGTTAGACGGTGGTTTACAGGGGGTTAACACACGCCCCCACTGTCTTGAAAATATAAAGGGTTAAACGGTGTTATTTTAGAACGCTGGTATTAGGGGGTACACATGCCCGCTCCCATTTACTTATAGCCTCTCGGGATTTAAATTAGAATGTCCGAAGAAGTGATGATAGACAAATTAACATCGGAGAAAATGGTCTCTCACATAGATTGCGTTCCCGGAACTCATAGCCCAACAACCTGTATTTGATAAGCATATCCCCCTGGGAGACCGGCGGCCTTTTTGATTGAAACGCAAGCGATTGCTGTCTTGATTAAGACAGAATCCTAGAGAAAGACAGCCCAAGTCTCCAATAAAGGCAACTAATAAGGGTATATGTCCTGTTCGCATGTGGCGCTTTAGCGGCTTTATTGCAGCGCAGAGGTCAGCGGTAATTCCGCCTCCTCCGGGCCCCGGGAACTGAGGCGGGGAAGCCTCGTAACTCCAACTGCAAGCGTGTTAAACCCTTCGCAGGCTGTTCCAGACCAGCTTCTAAAGCAGCACGATTGTCCCTGCAAGGCTCGCCGAGGAATACGCTTTAAATTGTAGCATTGACATCGAGTAGGCCACTCTATGTTTTTCCCAGAATGCAATTCGGTGATCCGTATGGCCTGCACGTTTTCTGGCTCGGAGCTTTTTTCCTTAGCGGCCATTTGTATGGGGCACGTCAAAGTTAATTTTTCCCGACCACATCAAGTGATTGAAAATCTGCTTATTTACCGGCATCTAGGTTTTGATCTGTGCCCGGTCTTCATCTTTTATTGCCCTACAGAAGGAGGGCCTTTGCATATAACTGGGCATTAGTGGATGTTCGGCCAGGCCGGAAGTTAATAGTGATTTGACTGTGGTCGGCAAACAGCGGATGCTCATTTTGGTCAGGTTTACAAAGCGCGGTCTCTCGGTCGCTCTCCGGTTCACGGAGTAGGGAAAGCATTCATGTCATGCTCGTTCTCTAGCCGGCGGAGGTGGGGAAGACTCACGCGCCGCGTACATGTACACTTTTCATCAAAAATAGAAAAGATACACTTAAGGAGAATAGATGGCCATATTGTCGTGAGTAGACACGTGCGAGCGATTGCATCATCCCTTCCTCACTCGGTCATTGACCGAGGAAATATATAACACATTGTGTGCACACTCTCTAACTCGTAAAGGTGGAAAGATCTTGTTGCAACGAACCCTCGAGAATGTCTATATTATCACGTTCACCAAGCCATAGATACCTATGAAAGGCCAAGGGGAGCATTTCCATTTGATTGACCACGTGTGTTACAACTAATAATGTAACAACTACCGATAATGTAATACTCAACTGATAATGTAATAACATTTACTGATAATGTAATACTTAACTGATAACGTAATAAACTTTACCAATAATGTAATAAACTTGGCCAACTGATAACGTAATAAGGCATGAACGTATAATGTAATAACATGACTTAACTGATAATGTAATACACTCTTACTGATAATGTAATAACTTTTGCAAACCTTTTCAAAGTTTCACGCAAATTCATTTTAGAGTAGTTTGAAACATTCATGGATCTTACAGATCAAGTTCTCTGATTAGAGTAAAAAAAAATAGGGGAGGGGTTTCTGATGTGGGGAGAGGGCTGGGTAGGGTTGGTGTTGACTAGGCAGGGGTGCCAGATAGTTTGATTAAGTCTCATCTTTTCATGTGTTTCAATGCGATGTAAGCTGAAAAAAACAGGGTTGAAATTCTTTAGGGGGTGGGGTTGGTGGCGATGTTTTCCACAAAGTATTGGTAATCCATATTATCCTTTTGTTTTATGCATGCATTTCAACACATTTCAAGTGTACAAAAAAAGCTTTTTGAATGAAATTTTTGGGCAATATATTACTTGTTGCAATGTATGGCAGTTTAATTTAAGGGGAGATAGGCAATTCAAATTAAAGCATTGAAAGTTTCGTTTGAGCATATTCACTTTTGCGAACTGGAAAATTTTGTAATACTTAACAGTAAAATAAACTCTTTGCTGGTAATGTAATGATTCAAGCGATAATGTAATGAACCTGAGAACTCTGATTGTTATATCTCAACCGATAATGTAATACCCCTGAGAACTCTGACTGATTATGTTATATCTCAACCGTTACCATAATAAATCTGAGAACTCTGACTGATTATGTTACATCTCAACCGATAACGTAATAAATCTGAGAACTCTGACTCAACCGATAACGTAATAAACCTGAGAACTCTGACTCAACCGATAATGTAATAAACCTGAGAACTCTGACTCAACCGATAACGTAATAAATCTGTATAATGTTATAACTCAACCGATAACGTAATAAACCTGAGAACTCTGACTCAACCGATAACGTAATAAACCTGAGAACTCTAACTCAACCAATAATGTAATAAATCTGTATAATGTTATAACTCAACCAATAACGTAATAAATCTGTATAATGTTATAACTCAACCGATAACGTAATAAACCTGAGAACTCTGACTCAACCAATAACGTAATAAATCTGTACAATGTTATAACTCAACCGATAACGTAATAAACCTGAGAACTCTGACTCAACCGATAACGTAATAAACCTGAGAACTCTAACTCAACCAATAACGTAATAAACCTGAGAACTCTAACTCAACCAATAACGTAATAAATCTGTATAATGTTATAACTCAACCGATAACGTAATAAACCTGAGAACTCTGACTCAACCAATAACGTAATAAACCTGAGAAATCTGACTCAACCGATAACGTAATAAACCTGAGAACTCTAACTCAACCAATAATGTAATAAATCTGTATAATGTTATAACTCAACCAATAACGTAATAAATCTGTATAATGTTATAACTCAACCGATAACGTAATAAACCTGAGAACTCTGACTCAACCAATAACGTAATAAATCTGTACAATGTTATAACTCAACCGATAACGTAATAAACCTGAGAACTCTGACTCAACCGATAACGTAATAAACCTGAGAACTCTAACTCAACCAATAACGTAATAAACCTGAGAACTCTAACTCAACCAATAACGTAATAAATCTGTATAATGTTATAACTCAACCGATAACGTAATAAACCTGAGAACTCTGACTCAACCAATAACGTAATAAACCTGAGAAATCTGACTCAACCGATAACGTAATAAACCTGAGAACTCTTACTCAACCAATAACGTAATAAACCTGAGAACTCTGACTCAACCGATAACGTAATAAACCTGAGAACTCTAACTCAACCAATAACGTAATAAACCTGAGAACTCTAACTCAACCGATAACGTAATAAACCTGAGAACTCTAACTCAACCAATAACGTAATAAACCTGAGAACTCTAACTCAACCGATAATGTAATAAATCTGTATAATGTTATAACTCAACCAATAACGTAATAAACCTGAGAACTCTAACTCAACCAATAATGTAATAAATCTGTATAATGTTATAACTCAACCAATAACGTAATAAATCTGTATAATGTTATAACTCAACCGATAACGTAATAGACCTGAGAACTCGAACTCAACCAATAACGTAATAAACCTGAGAACTCTGACTCAACCGATAACGTAATAAACCTGAGAACTCTAACTCAACCAATAACGTAATAAACCTGAGAACTCTAACTCAACCGATAACGTAATAAATCTGTATAATGTTATAACTCAACCAATAACGTAATAAACCTGAGAACTCTAACTCAACCAATAATGTATTAAATCTGTATAATGTTATAACTCAACCAATAACGTAATAAATCTGTATAATGTTATAACTCAACCGATAACGTAATAAACCTGAGAACTCTAACTCAACCAATAACGTAATAAATTTGTATAATGTTATAACTCAACCAATAACGTAATAAACCTGAGAACTCTAACTGAACCAATAATGTAATAAATCTGTATAATGTTATAACTCAACCAATAACGTAATAAATCTGTATAATGTTATAACTCAACCGATAACGTAATAAACCTGAGAACTCTGACTCAACCAATAACGTAATAAATCTGTACAATGTTATAACTCAACCGATAACGTAATAAACCTGAGAACTCTGACTCAACCAATAACGTAATAAATCTGTATAATGTTATAACTCAACCGATAACGTAATAAACCTGAGAACTCTGACTCAACCGATAGCGTAATAAATCTGTATAATGTTATAACTCAACCAATAACGTAATAAACCTGAGAACTCTAACTCAACCAATAATGTTATAAATCTGTATAATGTTATAACTCAACCAATAACGTAATAAATCTGTATAATGTTATAACTCAACTGATAACGTAATAAACCTGAGAACTCTGACTCAACCAATAACGTAATATACCTGAGAAATCTGACTCAACCGATAATGTAATAAATCTGTATAATGTTATAACTCAACCAATAACATAATAAATCTGTATAATGTTATAACTCAACCGATAACGTAATAAACCTGGGAACTCTAACTAAACCAATAACGTAATAAATCTGTATAATGTTATAACTAAACTGATAACGTAATAAACCTGAATAATTTTATATCTCAACCGATAACGTAATAAACCTGAGAATTCTGACTCAACCGATAACGTAATAAACCTGAGAACTCTAATTCAACCAATAACGCAATAAACCTGAGAACTCTGACTCAACTGATAACGTAATAAACCTGGAAACTCTAACTGATAATGTTATATCTCAACCGATAACGTAATAAACCTGAATAATGTTATATCTCAACCGATAACGTAATAAACATGACCGATAATGTTACATCTCAACCGATAATGTAATAAACTCTGACTGATAATGTAATATCTCAACCTATAATGTAATAGACCTGAATGATAATGTAATAAACTCCAACTTATAATGTAATAACTCAACCGATAATGTCTGCAGGACTTTTTTGTCTATCTAAAGGGCTCAACTGGGATTACTAAGATAGTTCCCACGTATCCTCATCCCACTGTTTTCCATGTCTGGCCTTAAAGACATCTAATAATCATCCTATCATGCCTAAATGCAACACACACCTTAAGTCCTGACATATTTTGTTAGTTCCTGCTTGTACTTCTTTCTATAAAATTGAAACAGATGTCGGTCCCTTTCCCATCATGATCATTACTGCTGGAGTGATGAAAATTAGACCTCAACTACAGCATTTCTAAGATTTTGTGGATTATTACCACTTACAAAAGCATTGGATATATATGTATATATATATATATATATATATATATATATATATATATATATATATATATATATATATATATATATATAATATATATATATATATATATATATATATATATATATATATATATATATATATATATGTACGCATACATACATACACACACACAAATATATATATATATATATATATATATATATATATATATATATATATATATATATATATATATATATATATATATATATATATATATATGTATATATATACATACATACATACATACATACATACATACATACATACATACACACACACACACACACATACATACATATATATATATATATATATATATATATATATATATAATATATATGTATATATATATACATATATATATATACGAGTATATATGGTTATTTCATGATATCTGATGAATGTGACAATGCTAGACAAGATGATTTTTGAAGGCCAGAAAGAGGAAACGATGAGAAGGGGATACATGGGGAACTGTCTGAGTAATCCCAGATGAACACTACAAATAGACAAAAATAACACATACTATGAGTTAAAAAGTTGTATTGAACAACATTTGGGTGTGAAGTCTGAAAATTATGTAGCTTATGATTTTCTTTGTATTAAAGCATGACAAGTTGATCTTTAGAAGTCTCCAAGGCCATATAGGGGAACAGTGTGAACCATCTGAGTTATCCAAGTTGAATACTTCAAACAGCCAGAAAGTCCTACAGACAATGAGTTTAGTAATTATCATTGGATAGTAACGTGGTATATGTTGTAAAGAACACATAGCATATGCTTTTCTTTCTATCATTAATTCTTATTTCAAGATCTATGCCTTACATTATAAAAATAAGGCTGCTTTCTACTGCTATGTAATGCTAGTGATATGGGATCTGACACACCACAGGCAGCCGCTTACCCCACCCCAGTAGGGGGTCTTCCTTATATGAAGTATTCCTATTCAAGCTGTAAGAAAACCTGACTGATAATATAATGAACCTTGGCTGATAAATCGAGTATTCAACTTATAATGTAATACCTCAACTTATAATGTAATAAACTCTGACTGATAACGTAAAAACTCAACTAGACTGATGATGTAATGAATCAACTTATAATGTAATAAACTCTGATTGATAATTTAATATCTCAACCGATAATGTAATAAAATATATTACATTATCAGTCAGAGTTCTCAGGTCTTTTACGTTATCGGTTGAGTCAGAGTTCTCAGGTTTATTACATTATCGGTTGAGTCAGAGTTCTCAGGTCTATTACATTATCGGTTGAGTCAGAGTTCTCACGTTTATTTCATTATCGGTTGAGATGTAATATTATCAGTCAGAGTTCTCAGATTTATTACGTTATCGGTTGAGATTACATTATCAGTCAGGTTTATTACATTATCAGTCAGAGGTTTATTACGTTATTGGTTGAGATTACATTATCAGTCGGGTTTATTACATAATCAGTTCAGATATGACATTATTTGTCAGAGTTCTCAGATTTATTACGTTGTTGGTTGAGATATTCCACCATCAGTAAAAGGTTTATTAAATTATCCATTGAGGTATTCCACCATCAGTCAGAGGTTTATTACGTTATTGGTTGAGGTATTCCACCATCAGTTAGAGGTTTATTTCATTATTGGTTGAGGTATTCCACCATCAGTTAGAGGTTTATTACGTTATTGGTTGAGGTATTCTACCATCAGTCAGAGTTTATTACGTTATCGGATGAGGTATTCCACCATCAGTCAGAGGTTTATTACGTTATTGGTTGAGGTATTCCACCATCAGTTAGAGGTTTATTACGTTATTGGTTGAGGTATTCCACCATCAGTTAGAAGTTAATTACGTTATCGGTTGAGGTATTCCACCATCAGTCAGAGTTTATTACGTTATCGGCTGAGGTATTCCACCATCAGTCAGAGGTTTATTACGTTATCAGTTGAGGTATTACATTGTCAGTCAGAGTTTATTACGTTATTGGTTGAGGTATTCCACCATCAGGTAGAGGTTTATTACGTTATTGGTTGAGGTATTCCACTATCAGTCAGAGGTTTATTACATTACTGGTTGAGTTATTACAATATCAGTCAGATTTCTCAGATTTATTACGTATCGGTTGAGATAACATTATCAGTCAGTTCTCAGATTTATTACGTTATCGGTTGAGATAACATTATCAGTCAGAGTTCTCAGGTTTATTACGTTATCGGTTGAGTTATAACATTGTACAGATTTATTACGTTATTGGTTGAGTCAGAGTTCTCAGGTTTATTACGTTATCGGTTGAGTTATAACATTATACAGATTTATTATGTTATTGGTTGAGTTATAACATTATACAGAATTATAACATTGTTGGTTGAGTTAGAGTTCTCAGGTTTATTACGTTATTGGTTGAGTTATAACATTTTACAAATTTATTACGTTATTGGTTGAGTTAGAGTTCTCAGGTTTATTACGTTATTGGTTGAGTTATAACATTATACAAATTTATTACGTTATTGGTTGAGTTAGAGTTCTCAGGTTTATTACGTTATTGGTTGAGTTAGAGTTCTCAGGTTTATTACGTTATCGGTTGAGTCAGAGTTCTCAGGTTTATTACGTTATTGGTTGAGTTAGAGTTCTCAGGTTTATTACATTATTGGTTGAGTCAGAGTTCTCAGGTTTATTACATTATTGGTTGAGTCAGAGTTCTCAGGTTATTACGTTATCGGTTGAGTTATAACATTATACAGATTTATTACGTTATCGGTTGAGTCAGAGTTCTCAGGTTTATTACGTTATTGGTTGAGTTATAACATTATACAGATTTATTACGTTATTGTTGAGTTATAACATTATACAGATTTATAACATTATTGGTTGAGTTAGAGTTCTCAGGTTTATTACGTTATCGGTTGAGTTATAACATTATACAGATTTATTATGTTATTGGTTGAGTTATAACATTATACAGATTTATTACATTATTGGTTGAGTTAGAGTTCTCAGGTTTATTACGTTATTGGTTGAGTTATAACATTATACAAATTTATTACGTTATTGGTTGAGTTAGAGTTCTCAGGTTTATTACGTTATTGGTTGAGTTAGAGTTCTCAGGTTTATTACGTTATCGGTTGAGTCAGAGTTCTCAGGTTTATTACATTATTGGTTAAGTAAGAGTTCTCAGGTTTATTACGTTATCGGTTGAGTCAGATTTCTCAGGTTTATTACGTTATCGGTTGAGTCAGAGTTCTCAGGTTTATTACGATATCGGTTGAGTTATAACATTATACAGATTTATTACGTTATTGGTTGAGTTATAACATTATACAGATTTATTACATTATTGGTTGAGTTAGAGTTCTCAGGTTTATTACGTTATTGGTTGAGTTATAACATTATACAGATTTATTACGTTATTGGTTGAGTTAGAGTTCTCGTGTTTATTACGTTATTGGTTGAGTTATAACATTATACAGATTTATTACGTTATTGGTTGAGTTATAACATTATACAGATTTATTACGTTATTGGTTGAGTTATAACATTATACAGATTTATTACATTATTGGTTGAGTTAGAGTTCTCAGGTTTATTACGTTATCGGTTGAGTCAGAGTTCTCAGGTTTATTACGTTATCGGTTGAGTCAGAGTTCTCAGGTTTTTTACGTTATCGGTTGAGTTATAACATTATACAGATTTATTATGTTATTGGTTGAGTTATAACATTATACAGCTTTATTACATTATTGGTCGAGTTAGAGTTGTCAGGTTTATTACGTTATTGGTTGAGTTAGAGTTCTCAGGTTTATTACGTTATTGGTTGAGTCAGAGTTCTCAGGTTTATTACGTTATTGGTTGAGTTAGAGTTCTCAGGTTTATTACATTATTGGTTGAGTCAGAGTTCTCAGGTTTATTACATTATTGGTTGAGTCAGAGTTCTCAGGTTTATTACGTTATCGGTTGAGTTATAACATTATACAGATTTATTACGTTATTGGTTGAGTTAGAGTTCTCAGGTTTATTACGTTATTGGTTGAGTCAGAGTTCTCAGGTTTATTACGTTATTGGTTGAGTTAGAGTTCTTAGGTTTATTACATTATTGGTTGAGTCAGAGTTCTCAGGTTTATTACATTATTGGTTGAGTCAGAGTTCTCAGGTTTATTACGTTATCGGTTGAGTTATAACATTATACAGATTTATTACGTTATCGGTTGAGTCAGAGTTCTCAGGTTTATTACATTATCGGTTGAGTCAGAGTTCTCAGGTTTATTACGTTATCGGTTGAGTCAGAGTTCTCAGATTTATTACTTTATCAGTTGAGATGTAACATTATCAGTCAGAGTTCTCAGATTTATTATGGTAACGGTTGAGATATAACATAATCAGTCAGAGTTCTCAGGTTTATTACGTTATCGGTTGAGATATAACATTATAAGTCAGAGTTCTCAGATTTATTACATTATCGGTTGAGATGTAACATTATCAGTCAGAGTTCTCAGATTTATTATGGTAACGGTTGAGATATAACATAATCAGTCAGAGTTCTCAGGGGTATTACATTATCGGTTGAGATATAACAATCAGAGTTCTCAGGTTCATTACATTATCGCTTGAATCATTACATTACCAGCAAAGGGTTTATTTTACTGTTAAGTATTACAAAATTTTCCAGTTCGCAAAAGTGAATATGCTCAAATGAAACTTTCAATGCTTTAATTTGAATTGCCTATCTCCCCTTAAATTAAACTGCCATACATTGCAACAAGTAATATATTGCCCAAAAATTTCATTCAAAAAGCTTTTTTTGTTCACTTGAAATGTGTTGAAATGCATGCATAAAACAAAAGGATAATATGGATTACCAAAACTTTGTGGAAAACATCGCCACCAACCCCACCCCCTAAAGAATTTCAACCCTGTTTTTTTCAGCTTACATCGCATTGAAACACATGAAAAGATGAGACTCAATCAAACTATCTGGCACCCCTGCCTAGTCAACACCAACCCTACCCAGCCCTCTCCCCACATCAGAAACCCCTCCCCTATTTTTTAAAACTCTAATCAGAGAACTTGATCTGTAAGATCCATGAATGTTTCAAACTACTCTAAAATGAATTTGCGTGAAACTTTGAAAAGGTTTGCAAAAGTTATTACATTATCAGTAAGTGTGTATTACATTATCAGTTAAGTCATGTTATTACATTATACGTTCATGCCTTATTACGTTATCAGTTGGCCAAGTTTATTACATTATTGGTAAAGTTTATTACGTTATCAGTTAAGTATTACATTATCAGTAAATGTTATTACATTATCAGTTGAGTATTACATTATCGGTAGTTTATTACATTATTAGTTGTAACACACGTGCGATCGCGCGCTCGCTCTCGAGTTAGCGGAGGGAAGAAAAGAATCATGCCCCGTGCTCTCTCTTACTAGTAAAGGTGTGAAAGAGTCATGCACGTAGACCTTACTCGAAAGAAAATAGAAACCCTTAAACGTTAAGGGAGAGCATCTTGTCAGATGCACCACGTCTATGTAAGGCCTTTCATCCACTCTCTAACACTCGGAGGCGGTTATATTCATGACGTATGCTCTCTAGTTCCTGAAGGGTGGAAAGTCGTGTGCATACTAAATCCCTTTTTCTTGTCCGAGAGCTTTGGGCTGAATTCCTCAAACTGAGTGAAATTTGCAAAGAAAAAATGGAGAGGGGCTCGAAAACTGGAAAGGTACAAAATTGATCAGTCAACATTTTTCAAAATATTACTTCAGAATCAACATCTGTTTCTGTATAATCGCAATGCCAAGTTCAAATTGTATTGCATTGTATTGTATGTTTATTGACTGTAACTGTAAGTTTACAAAATCATACAAAATACAAACATTTTCTATCTAGAACAATTACAACAGAAACATAAAAGAAGGGAGTATTTGGCAATGTATCATTTTACATAACTTTACTAAAAATAACACTTAGTTTGGGTTGTTTTTCAGTTTGGGTACGTTTCCACAAAGGTCTCCTGTACATGCTTGCAATATGTTTACAACTTATCTTTCAAGTTTTGATCATTTAATCTATCATCCTTTTAAAGATGACTGTTGTAAAAAGGATGATGTATCAAATGTATCTAAGGGAATAATGTAAACAAGAGTGTGCATGAGCATGATCCGACCCATTTCTTTGGAAACTAAACGGCAATAAAGCAAGAATTCCAGAACTATTTCTCTCATGGTTGTTCTAAGTTGTCGAAACATTTAAACCTTGTATATGTCAAGGGTTTAAACATGTACCTATTAATCCGGGTATGTGCACCAGCCCTGGCGGCCTACACAGCAGGGCACACACCGCCAGCAGGAATAGCAGAGTGTGTTTATAAATAACCATGCTCGTCAATAGTATGCTCATCCAATTTCTATGGGTGATTATTTTCATTAATAGCTCCTGCATAAAGGCGAGTACGTGGTCCCCCTAGACCGATCGTAATCAGTCCATGCCCCCACACACACAGAATCTTGCTCGGCAAAATGTTATACAGAAGACTCCTAAAGGAATATGTGAGACATATGAGTCAAGGCTTCTGTCAGCCGATTGCAAAGACATCTTGGTAAAGGGGTAATGGGAATTTTTGATTGTTTTGTTTATTATCGTAGTGTCGTATTAAGGTAGCTTATTGGGTATTTTTGCCTCAGTTTATTTGACAATTTCGTATATATGAAGCGTATGTTGCCTTAAGGGTCTGCAGATAATGAATACATCACACAAAAGTACCCTCCCAGCAGGGTGTAAGATATGAAGGGTAGGAAAGTAAAAAAAGCATGCATAATGTTTTTCCACAATCATGGATAGAAACCATCGAATTTCACTATTATGGAGGAAAGCTCAATACGAAGGGAAGAGAATCACCTACTAGTATTTCCCAATGTTTGCTCCGCTCTAATTTGATAACCATTTCTTTCGAAAGTCTAATGGCAAAGGAGAAAAGAAGGCATTTTATAACTTCTAGCTTGCATAACTATGAGAAAAATCGAAATACTGTTAGCTATAAATATGTCAACTCTCAAGCAAATCCGATCACAATCGGTAACCAAAACGTTTTATGTGGCCATATTTTGGCGCAGTGTCCATGTAGAAAAAAAGGGAAAAAACTCCCTGCAATATTTGGTCTCTTACTCTGCTCATGGGTGGCTTAAGTGGATAGGGTCGGTTTTATATATATGGAAAATGGTGTAGGCTTTTACATATATGAAAATCTCAAAACTAAGCTATATTCACACATCCACCCCATAAACCACTTTAAATCATGACGGACCGGCAGTTAACGGTCAAAAACTACCCCGCTGCTCCCCGTAAAGACAAACAAATAACTTCAGGTCATCGGCAACTTTTGTGAAGATATCATAAGGTGTATTCTAATCCTGGACGTCTTGAAGTAATAGAACAAACGCAATTGGTGCGACATGCATAACACCACTCAGCCATGGAGGCTCCCCCTCTTCTTCTGGTAGACCGGTTCCCCTGATGAGCCATTCTAAATACATCATTATACAAATATGCCATGCCAGTGGGGGTAACATGATGGAATGTTTCCCCGAGGGAGGATGGTTTTCCCGAGGGCGGAGCCCAAGTGAAAACCATCCTCCCGAGGGGAGACATTCCATCATGTTACCCCCACTGGCATGGCATATTTGTTTTATCATACTGAACAAACCCCATTTGTAATTTAAACAAAGCAAGGTCACAGATGACTGATGATTCACACATTCCCCGCTAGGTGTCGCTAGTGGCAACGGGCAACATGAAGCCCTCACTGATGGCATCAGGCAACATGATGATTGTTCACTGTTAAGTCAGCCAATCACGGCTTACGATCTTCAAGTGAGGTATGATAATATAGTATAAGACACCCCCTTCCCATCGTTAATTGGGAGTTGTATTGTACATTCATTTGCTGTAATATAGTCAAAAATCATACTGTGATACAAAAATTGATACTATCAAACATGAAGACATTATTATGTTTATTAGGAAAAGAACTTCGTATAAGGATGTATGCAATTAATAGAATTATAGTTTGTTGTTTTGTTTGATTCGGTTGAAGAGAGTATGAACATTCCGTATGCCAATCCGATGTATGTTATGGTTGTAAAGGTTTGCACAAATGTTAACTAACAGCAATCAAACAATATCACCGTCATATTAATATATAATAAATACTAATGGACCTCATTCGGGAGATTTCATGAAAATAAATATGGAGGCGTTAAAACACTTCACTACAATGGGGATAGCCATCTATCCAATAATGAACGAGTGTGTTTGTGTGAGCGTGCAAAGGTTAAACCGAATCTTAATTCACAAATGTGGAATAAGGGTGTGATGCATTATCCCATGAATTTGTGGAGGGTGTTTTTCATTTCAAATTACACACATGTATTACACATATATCCATCCTCTTTATATCCCTTGTAGATTAAATATAACACACCTCTAAAGTACATATTTTCACATTTTTTTTCCTTTTCTTATAAATTAAAAACTGTGTACATACAATCAGCATATGTGTTGCATATTGTTGTTGTTATTTGTTTTCTATGGTGGAGGGTGTTTTTATCGTGTATTCATTTAGATATGGACGTCGAAGTAAATGCGTAGAAACTGGCTCATGGTTTGGCCAGGATTTCCCGGCATGAACATTAATTATAGTCCTATTGGTTTTCCATATATCTCGTAAAGGCGAGCGAGAATCAGTTCATGAGTAAATGATTGAGTATGTGGGTTAACAGGACACTAGGTACAAGAGGGAATACGCTATAAATTAATATTTAAGCTGAAACCGTACTTGCGCCAATTGAGCATAACATGGTGATTGATGTTTGATTTTTTGGAATGTGCGGTCATTCATAAATGAATAAATTTATGTACGTATGTATGTATATAAATGAATGAATGAATGAGTGTGTCTTTGTGAGCATCTATGTAATTATGTATGTGTGTATGTACGTATGGCTGTATGCACACACACACACACACACATGTATGTATGTATGTATTTTCATGACTTTGTGTGCACAATCTACGATAGTGAGTTCACTTACTAACCAAATGTTCATTAGACGAACAAAACACATAAAAAGTGGGACTCCATTGAAAATGATCTCTATAATTATAGATTGCCAACTGATTAACGTATGTCTGTATGATTGTGTATGCTGTAATTATGGATTATTGAAGTTCAGTTTTCTAGCGTCTTTGTTGATTTTTCGTTATAATCCATCTATTTCTCTTTGTTTATGTTTATGTAATGCATTATTAATTTTATTACCCCCAATCTGATAAAACGCAAAGCCCTGAATGAATGTAAGGGTGAGCGACAGGCTAATAAGGTTACTAGTGAGCTATTGGGTTTGGTCACGACATTTTAACATTTCCTTATCGTGAGTACAGTGCAACACACTAAGTTATGTCATAGCACGAGGTGGTTTTAACCAGCAGTCTGGAGCTGTTCGTATACATTAGCTGTCGAAGTAATACCTGGTACCTGGGGTTACAAGGTGGCTCCATCTGATACAGTTATGGTTTCCTCCACCATTATTTCCGGTTTCCTCGCGAGTCTTAACCCATTGACACTCAGAGTTCCTCCAGAAAGTAACGTCTGCTACTTTCATACTTTTGAAAATAACTTGGGAATAAAGCAAAAGTTCATAAAAAATTTGAAGGGAAGTTGTTGTTTGACTTCTATTTAACAATTCTCCTTCAATTATTTTCCTAAAAACGCTTTTGTTAGAAAAATATCTCCAAAATTGTCAGGCCTGTTTTGTCAGCTCTGAGTGTTAATGGGTTGATATAGAAGGAAACGTGACAGACAAACAAGTTCATTCTTAGCCCTTGTAACTTCCGGGTGCTTTTGCCTCAGAGAGAATATCTAGAGTGTTATTTCATGCAACCTCTGTTTATTTTGTCGTATTTAAGGAGTTTATTTTATGGTAGAATGCAATTGTCTGCTGTCAGCCAGCAGGTATCGCACAATGCGGTCGGCCCGAGTGCGATACTTGCTGGCTGAACGCAGACATCTTGCCGTGTACCATTTTCACAACAAGAATAACGAATAATATCGCCGTCCGTATGCCAAAATTAAAATAATCATGTTCTGTCCTCAAGCGTAAAATAAGCATGATAAGGCATTTGAGGCGATAAGTGCCTCTTGAATTATTAAGCAAAATAATATTTCATATGCATCTGCGAAATCTGGTGATTCGTTTTGAATTTATGATGGAGAGAAAATTAGTTCTATTCTAATCCATTATGTAAAGAAGGAGTAAGCGTCCTGATTTGTCAGCCGTCCGCGCTTTCACCAGCCTCTCACAGTCTCTCAGACCTCCGGTAATTCTGGTTATAATAACGTTAATTTATTCATCAGTGTCATCGGTGAGTGTCTTTTACGACATCTTACACAAGATAGGAGAGAAGTAGGGGCCCCGCAAACTCAACTATGGATTTTCTTAATTGAACGTCGTTTTTATCGCGCAAATCAATACACAACTGTGCGTCCGTGACTGTTGTTTTAATTAAAGGAAACAATCGCTAGGCCTGCAGCGGCTTTAAGAGAATAACGCAGCGGCTTCAAGCCTCATTAGATAACATACATGTGCTCGGCGCAGCACGTGCTCGAGACAAATCTCGTAGTCTCCCGCTAACATCTCGTCCGTCGTTCCACTTTCTCGCCTGATTTCATTGAGTACAGGGTGGAAGGTGGGGCGTGGGATGGCGGATTAATTTGATAGGCGTTTTCCGTGCGAAGAGAGGGAACATCTTGTTCCACTTTGATTAAGTTCTCTATTGTGGCGAGGGCTGGTAAAACTGTCAGTCGACATCATCTTTAAGACCAGTCACACCTTGCCGGTAATCGACGTCACGTGACGCGTTGCCTGGCGACGAGAGGGATGGACCTATTCATTGGGCTTTGTACTCCATCCGCCTTCACCTGGTACCATTCCAAGCAACGCAACAATTCTGTCGATTCGTTTTCCGCGCCCATTTATCTAGCACCGTCGCGGAGTCTGCGCCGCCGCTGACGCTGCTGCTGCTGCTGCTACCAGTAGCGGGTGGTTCCTACTGCGCGCATCTTCCTATTAGTAGTGGCACTCGGGTTAGAGGCTTCCTGCTCGGTCCTCTCGGGAGGATAAGCCCAGCAGACGTCCAGTCAATACACTACAGCTCTAGGGTGCAGCAGAGTGGGCAGTAGAGAGCGACAGGCGAGCGAGAGAGATCAGTAGTGCTAGCGTGCCGTGTTTAATCACCGAATCCACCACCGCTATCACACAAACACACAGTCACACCTAAAACAGACATCAGACTTCAATCACAATGACCCGGATACGCTTCATATGGATTACTTTGAAGATACTGATCATTTTGTTGTCAAGTGTCTTACAGCCTTTTTATGCTTATACTACAGGGTCTCACGAGATTTGTAACTTCCCGGATTTTCTGCAAAGCCCAGTTCTGGATGGGGCGGTACGACCATGGATCACGCGGCGAGAAAGGGGCAACAGACATCACTTTAGCAGTGAACTGGAGGTTAACGTCCGTGGGAGCCATATCATGGTCCGTCGCCGTATCCAAACGCACTGCATGGAGGACGGGCGCAAGAAACCCTGTACCCGGAAGGATTTACTATATAAAAGAACATGCCTACGAAGCGAGGGAAACGACAGATACAGAGTAAAGCACCACGAAGATGACATGTAAGTCGAACCCCCCTTTCCTAACCCTCCCCTCTACCCCATTTATACCCCATCATTGCCAAGTACTCATTACTTCCATGTTTTATTCCAACAGTAACTAACTCATTGCTTTCTTTCCATTTCTGCAGGTTGTCTAAAGATGCTGAACTCATAAAGGCGCTGCTATACTGTTTATTTATGTTTTCCATAGTTAAGTGCAACTAACTACTGTATTCTGATACAAAGGCGATGGTTTATAAATACCATTTATTTTCTTTATTTCATTCTTGTTTCCTCATATGGTATAGGTATCGTCATTCATATTCAATTTTCCCAATCACTTTCAAATTTTTTGTTGATTCTCAGAATTAAAAATTTATAGTCTGTTTGATAGACAGTCCTAGAATACTTTTTATGGAATCTATTTTAAAGGACACGTACATGAATAATAGATCGACAATTAAAATTAATTCAGCGTCACTAGCAATGGAATAATTCAATTGCACAATTAGCTTCTTTCATGGTATACATAGCAAAGGGAGATACTGTGATTATAGTTTATTCTCTAGAATTGGGGAAATGCGTCTGTTATTATAATTACCTTTTAAAATGGACATTTGTATTTCATTGGAATCGACATATATATATATATATATATATATATATATATATATATATATATATATATATATATATATATATATATATATATATATATATATATATATATATATATATATATATATACATACAATGTATCCATAGGAAAATGCATTCTTTTAGGTACAGGCAGGCTTTCCTTTAAAATTGGGACATTCATATGTTATGACAGTCCATATCTACATCAGGTTAGCCTTAGGATATACTCTCTTTCATTCCTTCAGCTTAACTTAAATGGATATAGAGCACGTAGAGCATGCATGGCGAAACCCTAGCGGGGGAGTTAGTGATATGGACTTTGAATCAGGACGAATTAGTCTCAGTACTTAGTGAAGTACATCTCTCTGCTTCTAAGGGGATCCATGTCGACATCAGAGATTACGGGTTAAGCGCTCCCCGCCTCTCCAGTACACTATACGTGCTGCTGGAATCAATAGAGAATGTCTTAGTTAGGGTACATCAAGGATACGCTCGTAATAGGATACTTTAGGGTCATTGGGTGAGAAAATTATCACGCACTCTTATCCTAGCATGGTGATTATGATGTTTTAGTATGATGTATCTCGTATAACTATGTGTTGGGAAGTGATAGTTCATTATGTTTTAGGGTTAGAAGGAAAATCCAGGAAGGAAAAGTCACACCTGATGTATTCTAATCAATCGGGTTATTTTTATATCCCATCAAATGAAAAGCATTAGTGTAGTTTATATCCTATAGCATGCATGAAATATATGATGAAAAATATTTTTTCAATTGATTTATGGAGTGTTTTCCTTATTCACGCATGATAATAAGAAACGTTTAGGGTGCATTTCGGAATTTCGTATACATACGAAATTATGTCTAAAATGATAGTATCCAAAGCAGCAATGCTATAATCTGCGTATCAGTTGTAATGAATTTTAATGAAAACTGAATTTTACCTATTTTTCAAATAGCTTTGAATCCTCGAGTAAATTCGCAAATATCAAACGCCATAACTCATCAATGGAATATCAGTTCTGCTTGTGTCTGTAGCCATTTAAGGCTGGGTCGAGCCTGGCGGGTAGTTTATTGTACAGGAACTGAAGTTCTTCCGCCTACTTTAGTCAAACCTTTGGCCACTGTTGAGATGCGGCATAATGAGCTAGACCAGTCAGCCACTGGGGCAGCCCTTGGCCTAACTCGAATCGTCTGGAATAGAAAAAGTGTCACATAACGGTATGTCATAATGATATTGTACTGTGTCATTTATATATCTACTTTTGAACCTCAATTTATATATTTTCTCACATACTAGTATAATGCTATAATGACATTGTCTTGTGTCATTTATATATCTACTTTTGAACCTCAATTTCTGTATTTTACTTTAAATCGACAATCAAACTCTAGGTCTTGAAAAGGAAATGCCACCTTGTTTAGAAGCCATATGAAGAAACGTTAAGAAAAGGCCTAGCCCCAAAAAACTAGGACACTTTTCAAAGATATTAAACTGAATGGTAGACTTCTTCATATTGCAATGACAGTTACGATATCACCAGATACCTATGCTGAAAAATCCAGCTCTTCAGAAAAGCGTGCATTTAACATCCTCTGACCTGAAGACTATGACTGTGAGATGCTTCCGACCTCCCCTGGCCTTTCGTTCTTAGACACCTAGCTTATTATAAGATACTTATCCCCGTAACCTAGCAGCTACTATGCGCCAGAGTATGATAATCTGATTTCTTCACTAGTAAATGAATTGATTGTATACAGTAATGAAATGAGACCATTTTAGCTCAGCTGTTCACACTGATCTTTTCACATAGCAGGAAGTCTAGGCTTATTCGAGGGAAAATCATGTTCTTTTACATATTGCTACGATAGTTTTTATGAAAACCCTAGCTACCTTTCAGTGTTTTGGATGACCTATTTCTGCTGACATACTTTTTGTAAAGATAAACTTATATTTGACACAAAAGTAATTTCATTTAATTTGAATCTTATAGAGTAATCTTGTATCAGTTCAACAGGGAGATATATAACGAAAACTTTTAAATTCCATCAATATTTGGTCAATGGCTCGGTTTCAATAGTTGGATTCCGACTCGAAGCTTGTGATAGAGATTCCAGTGACTTTGGGTTCGTCGGTGCTGTTCGCGGGTACTACAGTTTTCCCATCATAATCTAGTGGCTGGTCACTTTTCAATCTTATATGGCAGACAAAGCGAAGAAAAACGAAATCCATACTATTCTTTGGCTCATATCAGTGTCAATTTGAAAGAGGTAGTTTATGACTCCCAGCAATCTATTGTAAAGTGTCCTCTGAAATCCGTCCAATTTCCCCTTTCACCAAATCTAAGAAGTAGATCAGTCTGCCGCGTTTGCAATTAGCGCGGAGTGATATATCCCTGTATGGAGTGAAAGGGCATTAAGACCATAGATTGAAAAGGGAGATATTGGGGATTGCGTTCCACCCCATACATCAATAATCTCCCTATTGCTTTATCGTCAGTTCTGTGACATAAAGAAGCGCAAGGGTGCTTTTTAACTCCTGACAACTTAATTGAGGAACTGTCTCGCTAAATCTTGCCGATATTGCAAGTCAATTATCTCAAGGAAACGCAACGGTGAGGTGTGATTTAATAGGCAGGCCTGGTGATCATAGCCACTGCCCACGTAGAACTACCAGAAAGAAGGTGTAATAAAAGGCGGCCTTTGAACAAATGATTGGTTTTGACGCATTGTGAAAAGTAATGATGACTTCTATTGTTATTTGAAAGGTTAAGGGGCAACCTCCAAGGCTGAGTGATGCAATGCATTGCGCAATGTGTGTATGTATCATTTACTGACTATGATATCATTCACTGAAGAAATAATGTAATGTGAATACCAGGCGAAAACATAGAGATACACACTACAACAGGTAGAAACAAAATATTAGTATAAAGACAAGACCTGAATTTATGGAAATCTAATAGTACAATCAGAAAATGCTTACGAAACAGTTAGATAGTACGTTTTGATACACAAATGAACAAATACTGAGAAATTTCGGAATTCACGATTGATTGGATGCTCGTTGAGTCTTACCACTGGACAAGGTACCTGGTTCGAGATCTGATTACTCAACTATCTCTAACTGGAGTGCGCAGAATATGGTCTGAAAACTTTGAACATCACTCATCAATATGAATGCTATTTGAAAACTTTTTAAAGAGTGATTGTAAACCTAATAGCAAGTCAACAACCTTCTTTCATATATTAAGATAAAATCATATCGTACAGATGATGTGTCAAGATCGATGTGCAAGGGTTGAGCTTTGTGAGAATGTTACCGATGACTTGGAGCTAGTGGGCAATATATTTTTCCAAAATTCCGGTTCTTCCCATCTTTAAATACTGGCTAAACGGAATTTAGCCTGAATATGACAGAAACGCTTATGACGAGCTAAATTTCATTTATTAAAAGTGTATACGGAATTGTTTGCCACATCCTGCTGAGAATTCCAAATGTAATTGGACGCATCAACGACAGTTTCTAATGAGAAGCAAAATCTTTTTTTTTTGGTACTGGGTTTAATTATGATCCACAATAAAAAAATAACATGAACAATATTCATTCCGATTTCCTCTGCCATTTATAATTGGTCAGTCACGATTTGTCCTTAATGACGTAAAAGGTGACAATGACCTAAAATCCAGTTCATTCATTTGCGCAATTGCAAGAGTGGCGAAAGAGTGTTGTACATTACGGAGTTCATGAATGGATATTGACATGTTTACGTTTACAAAGTGTTGGAATGAGACTAAAACTAACAAAGGTCTACGATCTGTCTCGGCCAGGCCGCCATACTAGGTGTGATCTGGGCAGGGAAGATGTATGCCTTAAGAGAGAGCTGCTGTGCGGGAAGTGTCTAATGTAGTGGGCTAGGAGTGACAATGCTCCTCAAGTGACAAGTCTTAACGGGAGGTCTGACTGGGCCTGCATGAGTGATGACCGGTGATAAAGACTTGGACTAATAGGCTGAATGAGCTGATGTACATCTGGGGCTTACACATGCCTGAGACACATAGAAATATCTTGGCAAGGAAGCAATATATTGGGAAACATCTGTCTGAAAGTTGTTATTCCAGTTAGGTTAAGCAAAACCTCTTCAAATAATCTTCAAATAAATACTCTATTTGAAGAGAAATGTTCAAAGTTGGCAGACATTAGTCACATTCTAGATCCACATTCATATTAAGGCTTTAATGCTGATACTGCTGTTTCAGAGCAGACAGTGGCGATGTGTATGTCCCCTCCCTTTGGTTTTAACCAATTAATTATTTTATGAGTACAAAATCCTGACGTTTTTAGTACAAAGCATACCGAAAGCATATTTCCTAAAATATCTGAAAGGGATATTCAAATCGTGAAGTAACTAACAACTCAAATTCAAATAACTTCTGAATCTATGCTTTATTCTCACGTTATTATGGAAGGTTGGATTATATAAATGTGCAGACTATACATTTTTGCGGGCGGGGAAATGCGCATGATCGCGTTCTCAGAGACAGTCACTTGTCAATGGAGCCTGTGTGTCAGGGGAAATAGGCAGGACAGTACTGAAAGAGAGGGGGAATTCCCTCAGACGAGGAGTGTGAATACAAAACGGTAGCATCCAATCTATCACCCGGCGGCCGGCGGAATGATCCCATATGAAGGCGAGACGAATTTGCTCGTCAAGCCGAGAGGATATGTCTTCATAAGGTGCTATTTGAGACATCCGCTTATTCTTTACGGTTTATCACCGCCACTGGTGTGTTTACTTGCTAGCTCCAGTTATGGGATGTGCAAATGAAATTCCTACGATGAATGTCAGGCTAACTTATCATTTTACCTTGGGATTTCAGCATCGGTAACCCAGGGCAACTCCCATCAAATTGACATTTCATCTAATATGTCGAGATGGTGAGAAGATGTCTAATATGTGGTTTGCAATATGTGCTTCTCCAGATGAATGTTCCAAAGTTCTCTCTCTCTCTCTCTCTCTCTCTCTCTCTCTCTCTCTCTCTCTCTCTCTCGATTGGTAGATTGATTGATTGATATTGTCACTTCGTACATGTACTGTACAGATTTGTCCTATTAATCTTCCATGAGGAATATGTGTAGCAATAAATTGTGATTCATCACTTGATGAATTGATAGATGTCTTTTACAAACGATATGTGCAGAATGCGTGCAACAAAACATAGCAAATGCCAAAGAATACATCATGTTTGTCAGTTATGACATTTATCTTCAAAGGACAGACGCAGGTATCTGTGGTTAAAATGAAACAACACCGGATATTAATGATATCTAATATAAGATAATGACATATATACATACATAAAAGTCATACATATATACAAGTCATATATATATATATATATATATATATATATATATATATATATATATATATATATATATATATATATATATATATATATATATATATATGTGTGTGTGTGTGTGTGTGTGTCAAGACTAAAATCAGTGCTATCGAGTTGTTAATCTTTCTTTCACTATGACCAAAGAATGATTATTATTTTACTTTTAATCTGACTGTGTTTTTGAGAGTATGCATTGTGTATGGGTTGCACTTTGTTTCAATACTAGCTATTCGCTGTAGCATTTAGGCAGTTTTCTTTTATATATACATGTAATGTGTATGTAGTACACATTAATGTGTTTGCATTTGAATGGAATGTCTAATGGCTGAACGTCCAATTTACATAGAGATACAGTATACCGAGTTTTCTTAAACTAGACCTAAATAGAATAGAATAAGAAAAATCAAGAGGTAAATGCAATAGAAGACGGATTAGACCAAAATCCAATAACATGCCTAACTATCCTCTCATAACGTATTTACAACTTAGCGGTCATTGCACATTTTACTTAAAAATGATTTTTGCATCAACTACATACTTCATAATCACTTAAGGAAGACATAATAGGGCGTTGCACCTGTGCCCCAAGGGCTGTTAGTGCCATATTCGTGGTTTCCCTCGCTTTGGTTGTTTATTGGACCTAAAAAGCGTAGCCAAGGGTCGGGTTTCGACCTGTAACGATTTCCATATTCGAGAAACCGTCCTAATCATTGTTGCAGGCCGCAAGAGCTCTCGAGCAATTCAAACACTCGATTGAAATCGTAGAGGCTGCACAGTCAGTGTTTTTGAGTGTTTTCTCAGACAATACCGCCAGGAGAAGAGTGATCGATAAAAGTAGCTTTATTCCAGGCATTTTTCCAGCCGGAGCCACTCTCGACTTAATTCATCAGAGAAATGCGTCTTCCTTTTATCAATTACGAGTTATATGGAGAAGAATGAAGGAACAGGGTTGTCTTATTCTTTGTATTTATAGATAGATGGGGAAGGAGAAAGTAAATAATGAGATCATAATTCATGGACATCTCAGGGGATTTGCTAGCACATCTAGGCCATGCGGTTTCTTTGTTTTGCATGACCTGTATGGGCGAATACTTCTAGTGCCTGCAATTACCACTCTAGCACTGATTATGACGGTTGTTATGATTAGAGTGGTGATAATCATGATGCTTGGATGATTGCGATGAAAAGGGTGAAGATAAAGTAGTAGTAGTAGTAGTAGTAGTATTACTACTACTACTGATGATGATGATGATGAGAATAATAATAATAATATTACTACTAATAATAATAATGATAATACTAATTATAATGATAATAATAATATAATGATAATAAAAATAGTAATTAGAAATGTTAGTTTTAAGATCATATTTGATGATATGTCAACATATAATATGTGTTAACAACGTCAAACCCTATATGTATATGTGGTTGATAGAATATACGATATGTCGAAAATGACTACCAGTTTGTCAATTTATATATTAAGCATACTTTAAACAATCGTCCAAATCTCACATTTCATGTAAACTATTTGATAAACATACGCTAAAGACTAATTAGATATCGGTTGTGCCATGGGGAGGATTCGCTATGGATCAACTGTATCCACATTAAAAACTGCATTATTGGCTTCTGTGCTTGTGTGTTTATGCGTCTGCGAGAAATGAAATGAAAGCCGGGTCATGCCTTACGCCTGATTCTCCCCCGGTCGCAATCATAAAGTAAAAGAAAAGAAAACTCCACGAGGAAACATGATTGAATCTAATCGATGCCGGGACGAGAAAGCTCATGATGAAAGCTATTGCGAGAGCATTGCGCGAGCACCGAGCACGCTGCCACTGAGCGATGGAGGTATTTACATTTCATTAAACAATACAACTGACGCGGCTCATTCTTTTCAGAAGTTGGGAACTGCTCTTGGGGAAAATCCGATTCAGAGCGGCAATTATTGATATAGGCAATGGACGGGTTGTTTACACCCGGGGCGGTCAGTTTGCTCAACTCGTGTTGAACTCACACAGTCAGAAAGGGTCTTTAGAAGACCATGTTTTCTCTTACGTGCTTGAGGGGCAATACCCCAAGGGTCTAATCAAAATCGATGTGCTGGTAATTGTTTTTGACGGCGCCAAACATAGAATCTGTTGTATTCCAAATGACCTCCTGAGCGGGGGGTGCATTGCCGTTTATGGGAAGTCATCGGAGTGAAAATCTAGTTAGGCAATTATTGTCAATCCGAAACTGGGCTGGGTCGCGACCTTCACGAATTAAGTATTGCCAAACAGAGGAGAATTCCTAATGCCATTGGTATATCGACAGCCATCTGCAGACCTTGCCGTACTTGCAGATGGAATACGCATCTACATATTTATGTTCTTGCTCGGTGCATTCACTCGGAATGAAACTGGAAATCCTGGCGCATGAAGGGGGAATACAATTGGATTAGTAACACATTATTCATGTGGTAGCGTCTCAACTTATATGAATCTCGATTGCATTGCAATTGCTATAAGTACATGAATCTCGATTGCATCGCTATAATAACACCTAGTATGTACTGTAAAAATATGCAGAGCAGAATACAATTGGATTAGTAACACATTATTCATGTGGTAGCGTCTCAACTTATATGAATCTCGATTGCATTGCAATTGCTATAAGTACATGAATCTCGATTGCATCGCTATAATAACACCTAGTATATACTGTAAAAATATGCAAAGCAGAATTTGGATTTTGAATTTCGTTAATTGTCACATTTTCACCCATATTTAGACTACGTTTTGACCAGTCAGTATGTTTTGATAAAGGAGGATTTCGTACCCGAGAAAACTGCCGACTTGCCCTAAGTCACTAGACACTCTTACATGCTTTTGCTAAACTCAGACTCTGCATTTTTAGCAATGGTTGGAGACTGTATAAAGTCTTTAGAACATTGCCGCGTACAGCACAGAAACAATTTACGGAAACATATTTTAAAAGCTTGAATGAAAGATTCTGGAGTAGTTATCTTTTAATTTTAGATGAAAAAGAGTTGTCATGATACAATTTTGGCGTCAGTCAGATGGGTTATGGAAATCTCTACTTTTAATCGAAAAAAATAAAATCCTGGTCAAAGGACCTACCAAGGATATAGCAATGCTATGCACACAACTTCCATAATGAACATATTCAAACCAGAAAAAGGTCAAATACACGTGTGTAATCTAAAAGTGAGGATAGTTAAATACAAGCTGACTTGTCTTGCTTATGCACAATAAGTACAAATGAACGATATCAAAATCTTAAGACACACACCAAACGAGTTATTTTCATAGGTACCAAAACATTCCTGGATCAATTTCACACTCTTATAACGCTCTTATATTTTCTTATTTGGATGTACTTTAGTAAATCACGTGATTTAACAGTTTATCTTCCTCTGTTAGGTGTGAAGAACCAAGGAAACGGAAGCGCAAACGTAAACGTAAATTTTGGTATGTAAATGGACTGTAACACCACAATTTTCATCGAGCAATCCTTTCCGCTAAAAGGCTTTTATCAAGACTCTTAATGCTTACCACGATATAAACCTGAGAGAGGCACGCGACTTTGCACTCTTTCACAATACTACTAGTGAATATGCCATTTGCTCATTACGGTCTCTAGTGGCTATATAACAATAATAAAGCTAACCATTTTAATGTTTAAACATAAAATGTGCTGTAACATCTAAAGCATAAGTTTTAAATGCAGACAAAACATAGCAAATACCGTTCTAAACAAACATGGAAGCACAATGTTACTTTTGGAAAACAGTGTTCCAGATATTGCCTTTTCGTTTGTTATTTTTCTTTTGGTAAATAGTTATGCTAACTCACTGCATGAGTTTGTAACATACCGTAATCAACTCGAGCAATTTAAGTTTCCTTTATCACTGCAAACAATTCTTTGTGTATCAACACCTTTTATGATATTGATTTTCATTTCACTTACATACATTTTCACAATGTAATTTGCAATTTACTGTTGACAATAATAGGCAATTTATTGTTCCATAACACACTTTTCTATCGTTGTGTTACAATGTGTTTGTGTTTCTTAATTCATATTTTTAAACTATTATTATAATATTACTTTTTACATCATTAGTTCAAGGGATTGAAAGTAGGTTTGTAATTGATGTTCACCAGTTCTACAATACTGCACCGTAGATATCCATCATGCATATCAAATGTGTTTGTCAAATAGAATATTTTGTCAAATATTTTTACATTCGCAGCATCAGATTTCATATAACATATGCCTTATGAAGTTTTTATATGATGGGAAGTCACTCTGATTTTAAATGAGATTCATAGCACTATTTGTGCTATTGATGTATATATTGTATATATATATATATATATATATATATATATATATATATATATATATATATATATATATATATATATATATATATATATATATATATATACATATATATATATATATATATATATATATATATATATATATATATATATATATATATATTTATATATTTTTATATATATATACATTGGTGGGCCGTTATACCGTAGATTAGCATGGTACCTCCTTATACGGTTGAAGGTCACAGAACTTTTCACGCCGACAGTCCGTCTTAGATAACTTAAGGCTACTTCAGAACGTGAACACGCGTGCTATCTATTATGCAGACTCATACTAGAATGTCCTTTGAATACTAAATCGTATTACGCGGATAAATCCATCTGACATCTGCCAATGGACATCATTGCCCCGATCACTATTCAGCGCATGCGCGATTACGTCATATCCTACCATTATTCAACCCGGAGTCTGGATTCTCTGGTCGCCGATAGTACGGACTTGTATAACAATAAATCCCACGAGACCTGAAGCGGATTAAGCATACAGATTAATGCCACTGGTCTCCTCAGTGCTCGCTCTGGCTGATATCCCTGCCAGGAATATCTGCTGTCGGGATTAACTTGCGGCTTTATGGGATTTAAATGACTACCTGTCTGATTATCGAGAGGGGGTCGTCAATATAATCCTTCACAGTGAGGTGCCTCTGACACTCAAATCGGGCACCAACCATTGATGACCAGGCTTTAACAGATACAGAGATACAAGCGACACATCCAAAGTCCCAACCAAATTTTTCTTCACTTAATTCTCAAATGATACTAAGCTTCCATAGTATGAGCATTTTGACTTTTCATTCTACGCAAAACATTATGAGGTCTTCTCGCTTCGGCCGGACACCAACTGGTCCAATTGTCTTTATTTTTACAAAATGAAACTACAGCACAAAGTGACGATACGATTTTGATAAAATATGTACACAAGCATTCATGCGATAAATGAGTCAAATTATTAGATAAGGACCCCATGAAAAAAATGTCTGCCTTCTGTAGCATTTTCCTGTATTGTTGATAAATTTCCAAAAAATGAGTATGGAAAAGAAAAGAGGATTTTGCATGGAAATGATTAGAATTGCTGGGGATCATGCCTGAAACTGTACCTTGGATTTCTTAGTTCGTTTGGTTCCCTATTATCAAGGAAAGCCAGCGCACCTTTCAGCCTTCAAAGTACATTTACATTTTGTTAGAAAGATGTACGTTAGGTGTGTATTTTGTTTTAACCACTGTAAAGGAAATAAAATATCGGTATGTCAAATTTATTGTTAAGTGATATTCGTTGGCAACGCATCATACTAGTATTCGTAGCCTCGCATATCAAATGAGGATAAAATTGTAAAATCGAGTTTAAAAAACATTATCATTTCGTGCTCTGTACAAAATCGCTGATGCAGCTGTAATGTAATTCTGCTTAGAGTAGTAATTGGATTTTCACAGGTCAAATATAGGTCACACGGAATCTTCAAATAGGAAGTTCAGTATGGACTTATTTTTTGAGGCGTGAATACCCAAGGTCGTCTAGTAGAGTCTTAACCCACTAATAGATAAAGTACTCGGGAAGGGTCGCTATTTTTATGTGTATATGTCTATGCAAAGCAATTTTTCCAAAGCAGTTTATGCATGAATATATATTGGAAAGTTGCCACTAAACATTAACGACAGTCAACCAAGGTTCTCAGCTCATTGCATGCTTTGAGGTTTGGAAATAGGTTTAGTGTCATTGTATATCAAATGCTACGGCTAGATTGTGACTTGTCGGTTATTAATGGTGGAGACGTCACCCAAACTCAATGGAAACATTCTCATGTACCTCCTTGCAAGATGCTGATATGACATGTGAAAACACCTCACTCGAGGTGTATATACATGTATGAACAAATCTTATGGGATTTATCATCACTTTTCCAGCCATATCATGATTAGATCGTGAAAAGACAGTGCTGATTGGTGCAGGAAATTGTACCAAGGGTAACAATACACTATCCCCAAGTCACTGGCAACTTTCTCACTTGTCCCAGCCATATTCGAACCTGGCGCCTTTTTAAGGCAAACATTGAGACAAGGTGATCAGCCAGTGGCAATACCAAAGCAACTTCGCTATCAGGGCAGAGCCGCAAAAGTAAGTAAAGGGGCACTAACGTATGTTTACATATTACGAGGATTATATGTATGCATGTACCTACATTGGCTGCAATATCTGTTGCAAAAACCTACAAAATAGATATTGATAGAGAGAATAGCGATATGTAAACATGAGGAAATAAGTGAAGAAATGGATTGTACATGAAAATTGTCGATAGATAACAAGTACGTATGAGGAACTTGTTCACCTATCAATCCATGTTTCTAGTTCATCTCATCTTATTTTCTTTTTCAATGTGGAAATCGTAATTTCATTCATTGTCACGTTTTCTGCCATTTTACGGCTGGGCAACCTTCTCACATGCCTTGAGTCAGATTCGAACCTTTTACCTTTGGCAGTGGAGACAGACAACTGATGCAGTCCCATAAAAATGCGTTGTCTCCATTGCTACCTGTGTGACCTTTTGAAGCTGCTTCGCCCGTCTCCTAGCAGACAATCGAGTTGCTGTAATAACCACACGTCTTCAGTCGCTCCATACACAATTACCAGCTCGCCAACTCTTCAATTTTTGCGCACCCACGTTCGATAGTGCTGCGAATGAAAAGTTCTGCAACCAAATCCAATATATTTTCAATTTACTGAACATAGAATATCCCCACATCTGCGAGCTGAGCACACAGACATATCCTCTCGTGCTCGATTATCTGCTAATGTATAGTTTTCTTCAAGTATCTTGGAGTTCAAAGGCTGTCTGTCTGGCTTTCTTGGCATGAGTCTACATTGTAGACATGGACTTGTCCTGTTTCAAACAGAACCACACTCGATTAAGCAAATATGATATAAACAAACATAGCAAGTATTATTATTGAACCACCATTGCATAATGTGTTATCATCATTTTCGCTGGATATTTGCCTAAGCTACCGTGCTGGTGAATAGAGTGGTATTTTGTTTATCATGACTTGTACTGCAAACGGGTTGCACTAAGTGAAGTCGTTTAACCCGTTTAATTTAGGAGTGTGCATTTGTATGAGACCGTAGTATCTGGGCAAAACCATTGACTTGGTTCAAGATATTGGTAACTTTCTCGTTTGCCTTAAGCACTACTCTAGCCCAGATCTCCTATAGTGATGACACGTAGGCGGCGATTGCAATGCGCTCGACCTCTCGCGTGGGGTTGCTTTGTAAACGTGCGGTGATGTGAAGGATAGTATATGACGCATTTGCAACTGGAATATCACTCAGAACAAGAACACCTGGAGCTTACATGCGGTTTGATACTATAGAAAATATTTGATGGTAAGATAACCATTTAAGAAATATTTGACTAAAAGCTATTGTTTCCGCCAGGTTTCACAATCTGTCTTCAAATATCTCAAAAATGTTACTCAACTCCCCGTATTACTGTTATAAAATCAGTCTCTATTGCACTTCAGATGCACAAGAATTAACATGCAATGTACTACTTGTATTGTATTGTATGCTTTATATAATTGACTGTAATTGAAAGATTACAAAATCATTCATAGTACAATATTTTCTTTGGGTGCACAAGAATAAACATACAATATAACATGTTTGAAGTTTTTTTGTTTGTTTTGGTCGGATTTGATTTCTGACGTAAATAGAGTTATCATCAGGTGATGCTAAGATCCGTACTTCCTAGGCCTGCTGCCGTGTAAATCCCACCAGTCTCCCAGGAGTATGGGATAAAGAAGATAGCCGCCCTCCGCGCGATCAATACACACACTGTAGGCAAAATGACACTCGCAAAATATTGCCAATGATAAAGGGCCGTATTTACACCGGTCTGTAGTGTGAACGTGTCACATTTATTACCGCCTCCTGAAGGAACTCTACAGGGCGGCATTTAAGGACTGGCACCTAGCCTCAGCGGCCTGGGCGGCGAGGACGAGGAGGAGATGACGTAGGGTTTTATTGATTATTTTGGGACGGACGTCCTTTTCTGGACCGTAGAATATGACCCACTTAATTGACTCATGTTACAAGAAAAATGCTGCGGTATTGCTTCAGACGTTAGCGGCGATTAGGGGGTCCATTATAGCCTACTAACTGCACCCAGCATGTCATGCAGCAATGAATCATGCTTGAGTGCTTGTTAAAAGTGCCTTTGACGTAATACAGGTACCCATTCTGTGAAGGTTCATGTATAATTATAAGATAGCATATTTATCAGGCGAAAATACGTTAATACTTATACTGTAAGACTTTTTTTAAAGTATCCACGAATGTTTTTGATATGATTTTCAGAATCATCGTGAGTCCCCTCTATAAGGAGCCTTTGCTGTAATCCAGATAGCTATGTTTCATGTAATTGCAGGAAGCATCATCCGCAATCGCACTTATAGTAGAACTCAGTGATCGACAGTAAATTTCATAACTTTCAGTACCATATTGTTACTTTCTCAATGTCGCATATATGAGATGATATCAACATTGTCCATAATGTATCATTGCTTCAGCCATATTAAGGCCGAAGCATGATCAGTGAGTTACACCAATAGGCAACCACCCACTAATTACAAGTCACTGGCACTTCGTGCTAGATTCGGACAATATATAGTATTTTAATATACTCTTAGCAAATATGAACATGCACCATCTCCTTTTGATATAAAGATTCTTTTATCTCTTCTTACGATTTCCTCAGTAAGCAATTTATTAACTGTAATTGCAATATTACGAAGTAACTATAATTTATGTGTATTCAGAGCTTAATTCATTTACAACACACTGTCTGGATCTCTTAGATCAATGAACTTCTCTGGGACATATGCACCTACAGTTGGGAATAGAACATGTAGACTTATTAAATCTTAAATATAAACGTGTTGTTAATAGTATTTTTGTAGGTGTTTAAGGTATGACATTTAGCTAAAATTAGCCCCACGTGTATGGAGTGTTTCGTCATGCGCTCCAATGCTCTACTCGTTCGTGTCCGGTCAGTGAAAATTGAATTATGGATGTGTGGTTATTAAGGCCCACTTTAGCCCCTGCAGAAGTGTCAATGATTGATAGCTTTTGTCACCTAGTCGGGTCCTTGCCAGTCTGTGGCGTGGCTCTGAATTCTATAGCCCCTCTGAGAGTCACCTTTTCTCTCCTTAGTCCCAATTTTATTACCTGGCGTGCGAGCTACCCTCCTTGCGTCCGATTAGAATTTCAAATTCACAAACCGAATTAGCGCGGAAATAGAGGTCAGCCTCTGCTACACACACGCTCCGCGGTAAAAACTGGCCTAGACACGTATGTGCATTGTAGCCTGCATCGAAAAAATACGATTCGTCCAAAATCCGAAAAGGACTATTCTGGCGCGAGAAATGCCTGCAGCGAATTGCATGCTTGAAATATACATTGCCTGATCAAGTTTTTGTGATGTTACTAGCCACCCACTACACCTAATGAAGTGATGCGCAAGCATTTGCAAATACATATACATGTAAATGTTTCATTGTATTCTTTGAGGAAATAGGTACACATATGACCTGGTGAGTTAGACCCCGTGGTCTGACATACAGGACATGTTTTTCTTGAAGGCAAACCAACATTTCCCGAAATATTTGAATATAAACTGGTGTTCTTGTTAGATTCAAAATTGCCTCCTCACCTAATATCTTCCAAATTCTATTTGTGTTAAAAGTTGTGAGTCAGGACATATATATATAAATATATATATATATATATATATATATATATATATATATATATATATATATATATATATATATATATATATACATATATATATATATATATATATATATATATATATATATATATACATGTATATATATATATATATATATATATATTATATATATATATTATCACACATTTCAACTGACATTGGAATACAGATGGAAGTGGTGGTATACATAGTACATAGTAATGCAGTTTGTTGATCGAAGTAAATATTATTCTCGTCGAGCTTAATTGATTATTCCTCGCAATATCCAATACATTATTTAGATGTTGATCACACGAAAAAAAAACATGCATCAAGGTGAGATGTCTTTGTGTAGTTTTGTGTGTGGCCTTGTGGTACCCTAAGGTATAGCACGGATGTGCTTTGCTAATCCAGGTATCAAAGCAAACAATTGAAGTAGGTTCCTATTGTTTATAAAGAGAAAGGCTCAGTAAAACCACCCCACTGCTTATGGTAAATGTTTTGTTTCGTTTCTCTGATCTGACCGAAGGAATGTCGATGAGATCAAACGCCTACTGCGTGAAGAAGCAAATCAATACACCACTCGTATCAGCGGTAGTGGAGACTTCACTGAAGAATTTGGAGTTGTTCGTTGGTAGTTGGAGACGATAGTATTTCTTTACGCTAGTAGGGACTCCCTTTTTGCTCAGCGGTCCATCGCATTGCAAACCGACTGATTGATGCATCTAACTACTACATGTAGTATTGCACAAGGTCTGCAATTTTAACTAAGCGGAGATGTTACACCACAATTCAACCGCGCTTGATAGGGTTGCTTCCCATATATTTGGAGACAATGTTTCTAAGCTAAGTCGATGGATACTGCCTCCATTCCCAAGAGGTCCAGTGCATTGCGAACCGACTGCATGCTGCTTTTTATCACTGCACAAGGTACGGTCTGTTGGGAATCTCACTCGAAACACATGGTAAAGATTTAAGTGATTATTTCATTAGGGGAATATGGAAGAAGAATGAAATTTCAAATATGGTCACTTTTTCTGCCAATCATGCATGGTTTGAAGATGAACACTTCTTAACGCCACACCCACTCATATCTCCTAGGTATATTAGTGGTACGGATGGGAAGGCATGATTGACAGCTTGCCTACGCATATCCTCCTACACTGAAAACACTCATCATCTGGAGATGAGTCGCTTTATTGCCCCAGGAAACCTTATGAGGACATAGATCTAATAGTTCAAGAATTTTTGTAAGGACAATCATGGCAATGGAAGATTGCATGCCGGTTAAAAAGATTTTTGTTGAAAGACTTAGAGAGTATGTAATTGACTGTACAAACAAAATGGATAGTCCCATTATACAGATTTTACTTTACAATATTGTCAGGATTTTGGAGTGATCGAAAATATTAGAAATATGGTTAATGGGCAGTGTGTGGAGAAAGCTACATGGAAAAAATTAGTGTGGGAAAGGGCATGGGAAGGTGAACAAGTGAAGTGGGATGATCATATGGTGAACGATGAGAAACTCAATTTGCTAAATATGGTGACTAATGCACCTAGCTACTCTGTATGGTGGGAAATCGCAGACAGAGACCAGAGCTTTATGAAACGTAGTGAAGTAATGGTCAAACTGCTCTGTCACGCCAGTGCACTGAAGGGTGATGATATTAAGTTACGGAGATCAACCTTCAATGAGAAAAGCTGTACTTTATGCCAATTAGCTTCTTATGATAACGCAATCCATATGATCATGCAGTGTCCTGCACACGAACAGGTTAGGCTGGAGATGTATAACTGCATAAACAGATATGGACATGACCTTGACCAATCTTGTGGGTTAGATGTACTCCTAGGGAAACAAATAGAAGGATGGGATTTTGAAGACATGCTACCCATATGGCACATATCTTGTACCTTCATACACACTATGTACAATATTAGAATTAGGAGGTACAAGAGATAACCCATATAACCAGGTACTGTGCTGCTATTTGTGTCACTGTTTTTCCCCCGTATGCATATGCCTTTATAACTGCAAAGTCATTGTATGTAATCACAAGTGCCCCTGCGATCTCTCTCTACCCCACACTAAGATGTAGTGATCACAGATGTTACTCCTTGTGTTTTTTTACCCCAAGTACAGGGGCGATATGTATATTCAATGTGTATTTGTATACCAGCATGTATATGAGACAACGATGATAAGGAGGAGTCTCTCTCCACCTTAACTGCATAGGCTCCTTCCATCTATGCTGCGTAAATGTATAATGTCCTATTTCCCTTACTTCATGTAGATATTTAATAGTGGGACAATACTATGCATCTTTATTTTACTTGAAGCGCAATAGATATCAGAGACCTCCTTAGTGTGCACAACAGCAGGATTTGTGAACTTACCCTAAAAAGTGAGTACCTGCGTGCACCCTTAATAACAGGTAAAAGCAAGGAGGACTCTGTTTCTAGGGTGGACTCACCCAGTCACTATATAACCTAATCTGCCTTATTTTTCTGTTATAATTTATTTATATATTTGTACAATGAAGTTGCAATGATATGTACGATTTTGTAATACCTATTACAGCAAATAAACGTATTATTATTATTATTATTATTATTATTATTATTATTATTACTGCCTCCATTCCCAAGAGGTCCAGTGCATTGCGAACCGACTGCATGCTGCTTTTTATCACTGCACAAGGTACGGTCTGTTGGGAATCTCACTCGAAACACATGGTAAAGATTTAAGTGATTATTTCATTAGGGGAATATGGAAGAAGAATGAAATTTCAAATATGGTCACTTTTTCTGCCAATCATGCATGGTTTGAAGATGAACACTTCTTAAAGCCACACCCACTCATATCTCCTAGGTATATTAGTGGTACGGATGGGAAGGCATGATTGACAGCTTGCCTACGCATATCCTCCTACACTGAAAACACTCATCATCTGGAGATGAGTCGCTTTATTGCCCCAGGAAACCTTATGAGGACATAGATCTAATAGTTCAAGAATCATAGATATACGCCTCCTCCTTCTCCATGGGGCCTGCTAAATTACCACCGCGGGACCAAACGGTGGATTCGTAGTCTAATTAGATCACTGGGATCGTGAATACACCCTAATTTGCCAAATTAGCCTGAATGGCTAGAACTGTCCTGAGACTTGCATTGCTATACCTTGGGGAGTAGCAATCTTTTGAAATTCTCGCAAAGACATAGCGGTATGGAAATTAAGTTACAGTGAGAAGTGAGTGTATCCCTTATTCTGTTATGAACGCACCTCTTGTCATATCTGTCTGTGAAGATGCATTTATTTTGGTGTATGTGGGTGTATTCCTTTTTGCATTTCACGTAGCACTAGCTTGGAACAGGGATGATATGTGACTGATGTAGATAGCATGCATATGACTGCTGCTAAATCTCAGTAAAGGAAAGGGAGTTGCTTTGGAGGAATATGAGGTCCCCGATCCATACGTAATATGCCACTTCGATACTGCGTCAAAGCCCGTCCCTATAATACACACACATACATTCAAACATACATACATATGTACACACACACACACACACACGCACACACATATATATATATATATATATATATATATATATATATATATATATATATATATATATATATATATATATATATATATGTGTGTGTGTGTGTGTATAAATCCAGCAAACCTGAGACCACATATTACCTTGAATGAATCTACAGCCGTCTAGTAGATATATTTCCCATGCCAAGAAACAATCCCTGAGCAACCTAAAGCCAAATCTCAGTCTCTGTATTTCCCCCACGTCCTCGTGTAGGTAGTTATTTATTCATCGAAGCGTTATTTTTCCTTTTCGTTTCAAACCAGCAAATGCTTCGAGGCATCACTCGCGCAAATCTCGCGCCAACTCTCAAGGAGCGCGGGAATAAATCAAATAACGTTGATTTTCCCCTCGATCTCCGTCCAACACAGGCCCTTTGACGGCCGATAATGCCGGACTAATATTCCCACAATCTAATTCTGCCTAACTAATCAATTTATCGTCTTTTGACACAAGGCCGACACAAACATCATAAACAATTATCTCCACAACTCCATCGAATAGATTCTTTCGCTAGTGATGCTTACACATTCTTATATTTCCCCAAGAATAATATTGACAGAGCTTATTGAACCACGTTACTCTATCATCCAGTTTCACCAACTTTGGGCAAAATTGTTATTTGGAAATAACGGCATTTTTTGATAGCAAAGAACGTTCAACCTTTTCTAGCATTAAACTTCAATTGATATCTTAAGGGTGAGTCTTAATTGCTCTTTACAATCGTGTTTTATTTGCCGAGTGATAACATTCTTTGGCTACATTAGGCTTTCTCATTGAATTGCAACATTCATTCGCACTTAAATCCTACTCTTCCTCTGAAAGGTTGAGCTGCCATGGTCTTTACAGTGGTTCCGACACGATTTATATATCTTTAATAGCATTAGTTCAACATACAGATGCCCTTAGAGGCAAAGTGCGGACACCATATCAGAATCATCTGTTGCTGTTATGCAGATTTTGGGATTATCCCTTCCGTTACTCTTGGACAATTTGTAAAGAATATAATAGCTGAGAAACGACAGAAATCCAGGCAAATTGGTATTCATCTGATAGCACTCAACTAGAGATTTTAAGTGAGTACCATCTTGATACTGTTTGGAAGGTTTGAATCTGAGCACAAATTTAGCTTCAGTATATAAAGTGTTTGAAAGGTATTTAACAAATACCATTGTATAAGTGTGGCTGATTCAGTTTCCCAGTGACGATATATTCTAGCCAATTTCATTCGAGTGGCTTTGTCGCTAACACACACGGGATCTGGGGTATTTGCACCAGTGGTCAAGCAATTCAATTATGCTGGACATATTCCCTAGTCAACCAATCAAATGTCAGAAGGTGGAAATGAGACGTATTAAGCCAGATAAGTGAGTTAACTTCACTTCATTATCTCATATTCTGCGCATTTGCCTGTGAAGATGTTTGGCTAATGTATTCCCGGGCATTTATTATAATAGGATTGTCTTGATAATCGTATTACCGGTACGGCCCTACAGCTGAGTTGTCAAGCGGGCTGATCGCCAACTACTCTCTCTCTCTCTCTCTCTCTCTCTCTCTCTCTCTCTCTCTCTCTCTCTCTCTCTCTCTCTCTCTCTGGCTTATTTCTGTATAAGCCTTCTTTACAAATGGGTCGGCTAGTACACAATCCATCCGAAGACTCGGCCATGGAGGAAGCCCCCACATCCCAGAATTCACCTCAACAAAAACATCATAATTCGAACCCAAGTGTATGTAGTGGTATGACACAGCAATAAGAGGGCGATCGATGCGCTAGGTCGATCAGCCGTGGGGCTATGCCTGTGCTATCAGCCTTCCGCCGCCGTCAATCCCTTGGCACATCGAGTACCCCATGTGCATTTTAAGGTCACAGGTAATGAAATATCTAGCAATAATCTGGGATGTTCCTCTGGAAATTATTACCATACAAAACACTGCGTGTCGTGACTGGAATCTCCACACTGAACAGGGGTAGGCTGGGGACAGAGATATTCATGTGCATAGGGGTGATGTTGACAATAATGACGACCATCGTATCTAATGGTGATGATTTTATGTATTTATTCGTTGTAACTATTTCTTCATTTGAATAACTGATTAGAAAATCCCACAACAAAATAATACTGTTGACGTATAGTGTTTTATCTTTATATGCGTATGCTTAGATAATGCATCTTTGTATCTAAGGGTCCTATTTTACCCACAAAGATTACTACTACTACTACTACTACTACTACTACTTCTACTTCTAATGATAATATCAATAATAATGATAATGATAATAAAAATAACAATAATGATAATAATGATGATAGTAGTTATAGTAAAAATAATAATAATGATGATGATAATAACAATAATAATGATAATAATAATAATTCTTTGAATATAATAATATTAAGAAGTAGAAGAGGAAGAAGAATTTTGAAATATAAAAATAACAATAGTATTAATACTACTGCTAATGATAATATTATAATATTGATAATGATACTTATTACAAGAACATTATTTTACAATAATTCGCAGGAACTGCTACAAAGGGTTTTTAGGTACAGTTCATAAAACTCTTCTTAACGGTTAGATCTCCTATAAAAGGTATTTTCTCAACAGATACATATTGGATAATCGGACGAATCACGAATGACTTATTTACGATAGGAAGGTAAATAAATTGTGAGCGGATAGATAAACCATCATAAATAGTTTAGCCTGTCAGGTGCTAGAGGAATGGTTGCCGAATAAGGTCACGTGACCTTCTACGTCCGGTCACGTGATGTATGGTAGACCGCCTGACTTTAGGTTGGTCTTACGATGAATTGGCCAAAATGACGTAATATATTAGACAGGGAAACTTGCCTGCAACTGGATCTTTGATAACCCTTCCGCGAAAGGTCACATCAAATAGATGGAAGCATTTCCTCAGCATAGAAGTAGACGTGTCTGATGAATTGCTATTTCTCATCTGCTGGGAGAACCACCAATAACTATCTGTCAGATAATACACAACATACTGCTACTGCTGCTGCCTGGCCCAAGATGGAGGCAGATCCCACCTACTTCTTTATCAACCTCACTACCACCATAGCAGACATCGATATCATATTCATTTTCTATAGATATACCACTACTGGTATTACTGATGCATCTGAAAATAGAAATAATAATAACAATAATAATAATAATAATAATAATAATAATAATAATAATAATAATAATAATGACAATAATAATAACAATAATAATAATGATAATAAAAATAATGATAATAATGAGTTATGGTAATAACGCCTCTACAAATGTGTATCATCATCATCACCATAAAACTAAGAATTGTCATCATCATCATCACCATAGCAGACATCATCATCACCATCACCGATAGCCCTATCGACATCTTATCATCTTAGTTCTCGAAATCTTTCCTTTTATTTCAGCTTTATCCCAATAGCAAGCAGTAGGCACGCCAGTGTTCCTATCATCTGTATTATTAAGATCAAATCATCCAAGTAGAAGCCGTGATGTCAATTAGCCAGTCCCATAAAACATTGCGTTAACGCAAGACGTAACCTTGGGAGGCCAGCCCACAGAGTGCGCTGGGGAAAGACTATCGCCTCAGCCTTTGTGACCTGGAGTGTTTTATGCACGTCATGCGCCGATAATGTTATGGGGCTTATAAATAATGCCCCCAATCTAGGGATCTTATTCCACTGGCTATTTATCCGCGGCGGCGATGTGGCTCCAGCCTTAGCCCTTGATTAACTCACGGAAAGGATAAACCGTCACAATTGCTCCCTCTGAAGGGAGGCTTCGTTCCTTAGGACATGGCTAATATGTGGACTCCTTAAAGTGATCCGGTAGTCAAGGTTCCTAGTACCTGACTTAGCGCCGCCAAGTGAGAAAATCATGAACAAACTTGGCCACATGAGATACTTGCCGCAAGGTTCTTGGTACCTGACCGAGCAGAGGCATGGGAGAAAGTTACCTGTGATTTGGGATATGGTAGTGGTTTTCCTTGTGTACCCCGGTTTCCTCCAACATGAACAACTGTCTTGATTGACTTACAGAAGTGATGGACCGTCAGAACTACCCCCTCTTCAGAGTGGCTGGGACCTTACAACACAGCTAATAAGTCAAGTGCTTAAAGGGATCAGATAGACTAGATCCTTGGTATGTCTTTTTCCATAATGTCTTGCTCCAAAGACATTGTTAATATAATGATACATACATGTAGTATACAGGATTCATATATAGATAAAAGCATAATTAGGATTCCACATAATTAAATAGATATATGAGGTACATGAGGCATCTAGTTATTTGCAATCTATCAAAGCATTACAATGCTCTTAGGTGGTTGAAGAATATTGCCAATCTTCCAAGTATTTTTGGAAGGATGTTTTTGTTAGTTCCAATATATTTGTCTAAGTCCATATTGTATTTTAGGATTCTCATTATTCTTTGGAAGCTAGGTCCTTAGTAATTGAAAAGCCAGCCTTACTTCTCGTGATGACCAACCAGGGGTGCATGAGAAAGTTGCCAGTGACTTGAGGTTAAGCGGTGGTTTTCTTGGGCACTACGGTTTCCTCCGCCATTAGCAACTGGTTAATCATGATGACAGAAGACGTGACGAGTACATGTACTTCTAAATTGCTTCCAGTGTGTAGCACTATCAGTATTTGTTAAAGTAATGCCAATTTCTAACCTCTTCATCAAATCCTAGCAAGGTGTTCTATATAGTTACAGTTCATCTTGACACCTTTCATAAATGGTTTGGGAAATTGTCTATGTGGAATTGTATGCAAAATGCAGACAGTGGTGATGCATACTGACACAGAGTGGGTCTATCATTGTATATCACTATTTCTACCACTACGAGGCTGAAATACCCATTGAAGAACCTCTATATCTAGCATACCTTATCACGTGTTCATACCTCGTATGGTGGACTGCCGAATGGTAATCACAGGAGGTAACGTCTGTAAGAGTGACTGCTTTCAGATCGATTGGGAAGTAACTAATTTTCGCGTTAGTATAAATGAGGTTAATTGTGAGTGTGTGTTTTAGAATATATATATATATATATATATATATATATATATATATATATATATATATATATATATATATATATATATATATATATATATATATATATATATATATATATATATATATATATATATATATATATATATATATATATAATTATGTATATATATATATATATATATATATATATATATATATATATATATATATATATATATATATATATATATATATAAATG
>OZ012690.1:34387562-34390958 GCA_963942565.1 Maea johnstoni
TTTTTGAAAACAACCTAGTAAAGACGAAAGACAAAAAAGAAAAAAAAACTCCCTAATATTAATGGGAGTTGTCTCTCCGAAAACATGTTTTTGTCGAAAACCTTCACCTATTGCATAACTAGTCAAGAATGGGTTACACACACGTGTCACGTGTTTCCTGCGACTTCTATGAGATATTGTCTGCAGCTGGTGATGTAGTGGAGATAATTAAAGGACAATGGTTCCCGTTGGTGCCAACATTCCTGGTAGATAAAAGGTTAGTTTATTGTATCTCAGTCTTGCAGATCTGGTTGTGACACCTGGGTAGACTGAAAGAGACTTCACAGAAGTCTTAATGTGATAAAATGGGTATGTTCGTGTAAATGCATTTAACAGATGGGGACAAGGTCTTTGAAATGGAATAGGACATATCCTTATCGCCACCCTGTCATATAAAGTTGTGAAACTTCTCACATGTGGAAAAATTGGCAAATATATTATTTTATGTATAGATTTACCGAATAGTTCATGTGCATGGCCATTGAAATGAAATTGGAAAAATGTTCATTGTTACGTATTCGGTCATGCATGCTAATGGACTTTTCAGCAGCATAGAAAACTTTATATACTCTTATAAATTAATCAAATAGGGCATGGAATTAAAAACAATTGTATTGTCACTTTTTATGTCTTGCAAGACTGGGAGACTTTTCAGGATCTTAAACTTAGAAGAATGGGCATGTTCATATAGATGTATTAACCACATACTAGTAGAACATGGTCATTGTAATAGGATTGGAATAATAAATGGTTCCATCACACCTTTTTGTCATGCAAGGGTGCGAGACGTTTTAGAAATGTAAAACTAGGTAAAGGGAATGATATGCGCTGTATACAGTACATGTCTTAACATGGAATTGGAAGTTTATTCACCGTCACTTCTGTAATGCAAGACTAAGACACTCAACATGTTGTTAAACATGGGAATATATATGTGTATCATAGGGATTAAAATTGAGACAGGCAGCTATGTTAGAAGACCCAATGCTAAAAAGTACCTTTAATTCATGGACACAAGGCCTTTTAGAAAGCTTTTTACATAAATTCGCCATGACTGGGGTCAACAAGTGTAGAGAGCCTAGAATATTTACTTTCTGCTCTGGTTGCACTGTGTGGGAAAATGATATCGACATATTGTTATGGCAACATGCTATGATATCTTTTTTTCTGCTCAATTTCTGAGAAAAAGTGCCTTTCATTTATGGAAGCAATGTCTATTTGAAAAGCTGTTTACATATGGTTGACAAGACAGCGCATATTATAGTTTACCTACAAGCGAGCCAAAGTGTAAAACATAGACATACTAGTAATATAAGACTGAAGCATCAAAAAGAAACATTCTTCACGTACATTAAAACCGTATGTAATGGTGAATGATACCAGGACTACTAAAGAAACTATCAATTAACTACGATCTTAGAAAAGTGAGAATAAGTAAAATGGATATTTCCGTGCACAGTTATCTGACATGATATTGATTAAAATCGTAAAAGAGCCCTTTAAATAGTTAAATAATTGAAATGTGATAACAGAAGGTACTTCAAACGCTGTAGCTGTTCAGGCTGAAAGTAGGTGCTGCATACTAAAGACACATGCCATTATAATGTCATTAACCTTGGTTACTCCTAAAGGAATGCATTAGTATCCCATTTGTTAGATATACTGGCATTATTTTCTACTTTAAGCTCCTAAGAATGACACGTGTGTTTACACATTCTACGTCCATGTGGCCATATTGGATTGAGGCGTGATACATTATGGTATAACAGGCAAGCTCGTCGCATTCCGTCCACATTTATGGCGTCTCCTCAACAAAGTGTGATTTAAGCGCAAGTATTGTTATTAAAACGTCCTCAAATTCATCACGGTTTACGCCACAAATCCCCCGGCTTCGTAATGATAGGCCCATTAAAGCTGATTACCGCTAATAAATCTTGCCTAGCCCAGTTATGGCTGGCATCAAGTCGTAACGCAGCCGTCTAGAGAGCCTTAGGAGAAGAACCCCCACCTACATGACATTATGTGCCATTTCGTGTAAGCCACCTAACACCAGCCGCCATAACTACCATACAGAGAAGTGTCTCTGGCTTTACTTACTGCTTGCGAGTGCATAAAAGGTTCTTGCACCTACTTAGATTGCATCGCTGTCTTTCCTTACTTACAGCTTGCGAATGCATAAATTATTGTATTGTACTTTATTGACTGATCCGACAGGATACAAAAGTTGTACGAATACATGTAACATAGTAATAACAAAAACAGATACAAAAAAGAACATGGTAATAACAAGAATAGATACAAAAGAAATCAAAGCATATAACCCTCCAGTTATAATTACAATGAAAAATGTTCTCGCACATATCTAGCTTGCATCGCTGTCTTTCCTTTCTTACTGATTGCGCAAGCACAAAAGGTTCCCTCACGTCTATAACTTACACCGCCAGTAAATGCTTGTGCCATGCCATGTCTTACTTACTGCTTGCGCATGTACAAAATGTGTTTGCACATCTTAACGTGGCTGATGTATAAGGGGTCATTTTGAGAGTTTTACATATGTTAAAGCCTATACCCTTCATAAGCCTTCCTCATAATCGAACCAGGTGTTAATGCCTAGGCCATCACTGAGCAGAATGAGAATAGGAGACCAGCCATTGGAGAAGCTCCCGTAGCGGGTACTCTGATTTGATCTTTCCTCCACATTCTTGAAATCTGAAGGTTCGCGGTTCATAATTGCGGATAAGAGCTCCGTTAAAGAAAATATGTATGTTTTTCAGTTTTTCACCCCAAACATCTTAACCCCTGCTAAGAGTGTATTTTTGTGACGCCTAACATACTCCTCAACAGAAGACGGTTTAGGCAATATATACGTTGTATAGGCTGAATCGTCATATAAAAGCAGAGTAGAGGAAGGAGTGAGTAAATGAAATTAACGTTAACTCCATAAGCTACCCGAAGCATGCATCGCCATTACCTTGCCTTACTACTAAGGCATGCAACCACGTTCTCGCACGTCATTAGATTGCAACGCCATGTCTTGCTGTTGAAACATGCATGCGGAATTTCAAAATGTCCTCATGCGAAATTGTAATGTTGGTGAAAACAAGGTGATTTGTCAGGGAGGTGATAGAATAGTTAGATTAGCCATGTTGGAATAGGTGGCACCGGAATGAACAAACAGGTGACTGAAGTAAGCGTTAGGATTAGTATATCCGTTTAGAAAAATTGTCGGAAATCCAGTCTGACAGTTAACGCAGGTATATACATAAAAATGATATATTTTTACAGTCAGTATAACACTCAACAATGCCTGTATACATTGGGGATTGTAAACAAGACTATATATACATATATATATAT
>OZ012690.1:34391158-34418658 GCA_963942565.1 Maea johnstoni
TTGCATCATGAGTCACCATAGGCAATGCTCGATGTTGGTGCGTCTCTAAGGTACTTGTAGTTTCAGTATTTCTCTCGCACCTGTCATAACTGACGCAGTATATATAGATCACGAAGCCCTTTGAAGCCATCCGCTTTGGGATCTGCACCTCGGGATACCCATGGCTCTATGTTCTCCGCTTGTTTGAAGCATGCACTTAGAAGGATTCTGTAAAAGAAGTATGCCTTTAACCCATCCACACATGAGCGGTGCAATACCTGACGTTTTGTGATACCTTTCAGGCGAGAGCATAATTAGAAGAATTATTTGAAGGAGAAGCGAAAATCAGGTGCTCATCAAGAAATTTTGTTCAAATATAGTGTTTATCTATGCCTTAATACCAAGTTATTTAAAAAGGATGGTAAAATCCAGACGACACATGTAAAAGGGAAATCGGCGTTTAAGGGTAGAAACGTCAATGATACCTAAGAGCGGTTGCTTTGACAGGCACTGCGAGGATGTGATAAAGTCCTTTGATATTCCTGGGATGCTCTGAGCAATTCACACTGAAATGGACGACAGATTCTCTGAAGAATGATAAAAAAGAGTATAGCCTGTTTTTGTTCATGGTACGATGATACATTATGGCAAACGAAAATCTATAGTGGTATGTGTAGGCTTTACTGTTCATGACCATATATATCTTCAGGATTATATATATATATATATATATATATATATATATATATATATATATATATATATATATATATATATATATATATATATATATATATATATATCCTGGAGTTTTAAGTTTTGATATACATGAAACTGATACGTGCCGCACCTGTACGTGCATAATGGTAGATGTATAACCTATTTTATGATCAACAGAGAGATCATGTTTAAATGATATGGTTTTGAAACCAATACAATGCCTAGAATAAAAGCTGTTATTTACTGTATGAAGAAGTATTTCAGCCAAAAAGCATTAACCAAGGAGTGTTAAGGTGCAAGCTTACCTATCACTACACGGTTAAATCAATTCACAATTGGAGCGTATTTGTGTATGCTGCTCTTGCGAGGTTTAACAATCACTCTTCAAAAAGATTTCAAATGATACTCTCCTTTTTTTTCCTCTACTTGAGGAGTTTTGTTAAAAGGTTTTCCGACTATGTGTGCATTTCGAACCAGGTGTAAATGGGTTACACTAGAAAATCTATAGGTGCCTATTCTTTGGGGAATGGCATCTTGCTTAAGGAAGACGTATTGTTTGCACGCTCGCAGAGGTGTTATCGAGTAATATAATACACAAATGACACATTTTAGAGTGATTGCTTGATTATGGTTTTCTGGGGCTAGTGCTTGGTAACTTTGTTAGTACTGATAGCTTTGCTAGTAGACAAACTCCTGATTGAATTATCACGTTTGGCAATAAAGCATCTTTATTGCAGCGCTAATGGCAGGCAGTGTGAATTGTCGTTAATGCTGCACTTGATTGGATCTGCCTAATTGGAATGAGACAAAGATTAGTAATTAGACCTGCGGGAAAATGGAGTCTCACTGAAGGATTTGTGACGTGTTTTGTAAGTTTACGAGAATATGATGACTGCCACTCCCATTATGAATGCAATGACCTTATACGGTGTTCTCTACTAATCAAAAGCATCAGCTAACAGACACTCGGACGTACGCACCGTTACGGTGGATCCCCTTTTCTCTCGTTTAAATGTATCGTAATGGAAAAATCACACAGATGAATTATGACTATTGCAGAGTGCATGAATATATGTGCGCCTGCACACATGTATGGAAAGATATTAGCACATTAACTATTTGCTTTCCGTCTGTTGCAAATATACCAAACGCTGGTGCATATACGTTACGTAGATATACGTTGATAGTACGTAACTTATAAATGCATATATTCAAAAATACGCATATTGCATACGTATATATATATTTATATATATATATATATATATATATATATATATATATATATATATATACATATATATATATATATATATATATATATATATATATATATATATATATATATATATATATATATATATATATATATATGTGTGTGTGTGTGTGTGTATGTGTGTGTATACCTTATTCGCTGTAATTCCCACTACAAAAGCATATATCAAACAGAAATTGGAGGAAAACGTAAGTTACAAACAGGAAACAAACAAAAAGAGCTTTTTACAACTCTCCTTTTAAATTTTTTATTGAATTATTTTCATCATCCCAGTTTATTTTGAAAGGTATCATACAAACAGGTGACCGACTCGTAGGAAAGCTCTAGGCTAACTAGATTTACTCCGTACTCTATCGACTTTCCTTTTCTATGCAAAAGGCTTAACAATGTCTTACTATGCATAATAATATTATTGACACTGAAGTGCCATTTGATATGGGTAGGCGGATTACATAGTGGACCACTAATCACTCCTTTTGATGAGCTAAATCCAGGTGTTATATAAGGTTAAATCTCTTGCGTAATCTTGTTCCAGCGTAGTCACATCTTTCCTGGAATCCCCAATGTCTTATTGAATGAGATTAGCTCATACACTTCACATTACATAACAGTAAATGATACATCTAACTGATCTAGATCGCGAAGGTAGACTACAACATATGTGAATAATATGATGATTGCAAGGCAAGGGTCTGAAACTTATTCGGTATAAAGTAGAGATTAGCACATAGGTATAGTAAGAAAATAAGGACGAATGGTGACCTACAGATATTGCTCAGGGATTGAAGGGAAATAGGATACACGTAATATAAATTAAGTCCCTTAACCCATTATTACTAGCAGCAGCAGCCAAAAGCAGCCAGGCAATACTGGTGACAACTTTGAGAAAAGGGCATAGTTTGGAAAGCTTTTTAAGAATAAATGTAAATCATAACGCTATAAACGATATTGCATCAAATGTTTGTAAAAGAATTTTTAAATCCAAAGTTATTGTGCTGTTTTTATGTTGAATGTTGGGTGGTCAAGATTGACTCCCGAACTGGTCTTGAGGAAATCATAACACTGTGTTTCATTATTCTTAAGTATAGGAATGATTTGAAACATCACTTCCCGGTGAAAATCCCACTTCATTGGTGACTTTTCAAATTCGACAAGCTTTTCTTTATTAATTCCCAGACCGTGTGCAGTGGTGAGACACCATGAGCACCGGTGTGCAAAGTAACGTACAACTTGGCTATGGAGGCAGTCCAGCAATGTGTATAATAAACAATAAAAGAACATAAAACAAACCTTCACTTTATGTTCATATTATCACTTACATATGTTCACTAAACTTTGGCAAGATTAGTTTTTAAATGAATCTATATCAATACTTTTCGCCGTAAATTCTACAAGCAAAATTTGCAGGAAGATTAATCCTCAGAGTTCATAGATTATAACCTTATATACCATAGAGTGCACATCTTTAAGATCTGGAAAGCTTCAAGCCTATGCAGTCCTATCGCATGTTTTGAATTCGGGAGTAGGTAGCAAATCCCAAATCGATACCTGAGCTCAGCAGATTATATCATGGTGTGACCTCATTTGCGTTGGAGAAGAGATTAGACATGTCGGATTTTGACCTCTCTAGCAGTGAAGGGGAGATTGGGTCTGTCAAGCATGCATCAGTATTAGCGGCTGATGGACTAGGATAGCCACTCGTGGAGAGGCATTACGTTTGACATATGCTAAGCAGATTAACATTGAGATTAACTTGACTGTTCCGTGTCGCTTCATCTGCAAACGTCAATCCTAACTTAGTTGAACTATGCGTGGCAAAAAACAGAAATGGGAAAACCGTGTATCAAAAAATGACAAGTTATGTCAGTAGGTTTGTCTTTGTGTTGATCCTAAATCTCGGAATAATTTCAAAAAGGATCAAAGGATAACTTACAGGAGGTTGTGTGCGGTCTATTCGGTTTTGTGCGGTCTAAATGTTTCTATCGCGAAGCGGGCGTCAAACTGAAATAGAATATGGGGCACATAGTTTGAAATAAAAAGATTGAAATATGAAAAATTAGATAGTTGGGAAAATCGGATTATATGCATCACAAGACTAAACAGTTTTTCCAGATATGCATTTTTGGAGAGCATGAAATTTTCTGAACAACAATGTTAGTGAGCAATCAGTACGCCCAGTGCGTGTTGATATTCTCACCTGGTTCTGAAGAACAGACCATAATATATCTTATCGTGTGTTCTCTGATATATTTGTTTTAAGCGTGTCTGTTTCGTCTTGTTATATACGAGTACAATACAATATACAATACCATACAATACGATATATGTGGGTATATGTGGATGACTTAAAAGCGTTGTCACTTACGAATTTTTCATTTCTGTGATGAAGCCTTTAGTTTATGACAGTTGTTTGATATACTGAAGTGTGGTCAGTGTTATGGAATGCTTTGAGGAAATGAGCTCGAGTCCCACCATGTCATATGCAATATTCGCTATTAAGCTAAAGCCGTAGACTGTGCACTATATTCAGAAACGCACAGTTAATGTGTGCAGTGCCATTTTAGGGTTTGTGATGTACTACATGTATCAAACACACACGCTTAATGAGATTCTTAAACTAGGCTCCCTTCATCCGTCACTTGACATATACGGCTAGTTTATCCCTACAAACCATCAAACTGTTAGTTTCTGACACGTCAGAAGGAACTCTGTTCCCGAAGTTCTCAAACTGATGCTTTTAATGTGCTGCTTTGGCATATCACGAAGATCATAACATTTCCCTGATTGCATCCTTCTCGGCGATGGACAGCGGGGGAAATAGTAAAAGAAAGCCAGGGGCTAGGCCTTGTACTGGATAACCCAGATATCGACTGACAGCTCATGCAACCAACACTTGAATTATTAAAACTTGGCTAGTTAACTTGATTTCCACAACTGGGGTTCTGGCAGTTATGGTAGAAGATAACAACGCACTGATTTATGTAGGCATTATTGGGGTTTAGTTCCTTGGCCGCTACGAGGTAACTTGGGAGTGTTATTTCTCGGGTATTAGCGTTTGTTTGACTTGCCAGGAATCATGGGATCAAGCAAGAACTCGCCCCACGCGATTTCTCACGTCCCGTTGACGCGAGACTTCGAGTTCTGAAGGTTTTACCTTTTGGTTCGTAAAGCTGGTGCTAGCTCATGTCAATCTAAACGGACGAAACTCCTATCTCCGACAAACACACACACACACACACACACACACACATATATATATATATATATATATATATATATATATATATATATATATATATATATATATATATATATATATATATATACATATATACATATATATATATATATATATATATATATATATATATATATATATATATATATATATATATATATATATATATATATATATATATGTATATATATATATATATATATATATATATATGTATATATATATATATATATATATATATATATATATATATATATATATATATATATATATATATATATATATATATATATATATATATATATATATATATATATGTATATATATATATATATATATATATATATATATGTATATATATACATATATATATATATATATATATATATATATATATATATATATATATATATATATATATATATATATATATATATATATATATATATATATATATATATCAACCATAAATATGTTATTCGTAAACCGTGGGCGTTTTGTATGGAAAAGCTACACTTTAGCAAAATTGTCTCTGCTTCAGTATTGTATTGTATATTTATTGACTGCACTTAGAGAACGTACAAACTCATACGGAATACAAAATCATATTTTCCAAATCAAAGTAAATATCATAAATACATATTATCAATGCAACATAGGTTAACAAATGAGGACAAAAATATATCAAACCAAAATAAAGAAAAATAAATACACATATCATGTTCTTCAACGGCTGTTATTCTTCCTTTATATTGAGTTATTACCATAGAAAAAAACTGTTGAGATGTATATAAATGCCATTTAGATATCCTTATGTGCCATACTGTGGTATATACAATAGGTTTGTCTGCCTGAGGGCAACAAAACGATACTCAAACCAGACAGGTACTGGCTTGTTTACATCAGTTTAAAGATGAAGTCACATGTATAAGCCCAGTATTTTTCCTATATATACGGTATGCCATTGGCACAACCTCTTAGATGGCTTTTTCCTAGAAGCGAATAAAAGGGGAGTCAAGTAGTTTATGCATAAAACATTGCTACGTTGTGTCTGCGGTTGACACCCATCTGAAACACGGGGACCCTATAAATACATTTGTAAGTGCGTGGGCTCGGGAGAGATGTGTGTGACGGTATTCCCATTGTTTCTGAATTGATGTATTCATGCAATGAAAGGGCATGCGTCAAGACTTACCTGAATTCGTACAGACACAGAGGCTTCGTTTCAAGTCGCTAGAGGCTGCCCCCTTGGTCGATCGGTCTATTGCAATGCGCAACGATTGCTCTCTGTATTTCACTACTAAACAAGGTTCGGATTCGAATCCCGGTTAAGGCATGTGAGATTATTGCCAGTGGCGAAGGGTACTCCATGATTGACTACCTATTGCTTAGTAATGAATTGGATAAGAAAAGCGGAAGAAATGGCGTTATACAAGATGCCAAAATCCAAACCCACTGCAAGCCATGGCTTACGATTAGATATGTGTTTATCATGGAAAAGGATTAATTTTATATGTATTACTCGCAATTGAGTGAGACATCCTTTCTATGTAAATTGTTGTAGGCGGACGTATGGACACTCTTTGTGGCCGTAAGCTATTGTATTGTAGAAGGATTAATGTAGATATGTATATTTATTGACCATACCAAGTGCATGAAGATACAACATTGATTTTTAAAAAACACATAAAGATAAGGCAAAAGTACAAGGCAAAAACAACACTTAGAGCTGTTACAAGTTAACCGGGCATCAGATGGCTCACAATCCTAGACTAAGCAGCTTTCACATTTAAACCCGCATTACGGCAGATCTGGCTAGTTTTACGTGTTGTCTATTTAACTATTGCCTATGGTTGTCTATTTGAATGTTTTCAATAGATCTTTCAAGAAACAGCGAACTACTTTAAAATCATTGGCGTTAAGCCTGACATGAACGTAATTCTTCCGGGATTATTCTAGTTGCTTATAGGTGCATCGTAGATAGGCTACATTTTGATATACAATTAAGGTAGTACGATATTGATGTCTATATTGATTAGCATACAGCTAATCAATTCTTTTAAGTATAACTTCAAAAGCAAACTTTTAGGTAAAAATGCAAGTTAATTTCACATCACGCAAAATGGATATAATTCACTAGTGTTCGAGATTAGGTTTTAAGCAGTCATAGATATATAATGCTAAATGTCGTATTACTCTGGGTTGTATTTGGGAAATAACGAATACGATAGAAGCGTTATTCAGTGTTAAGATATAGGCTATTACTATATGCATTTACATACATAAAAGTAACTAAATATGATTAGATATAATATCATAATGTGTCCAACAGGTGTTTTGCAGGCGAGTTTTGAAAAACAACCTACTCTTACAGACTTCTATACTTTTTCTTTGTAACTTTCTTTTTGACGACATACTTTGCTCAGCGCTGGACTATGGACCCTTTCTGCACTGTCGTAGAACATACCTGCTTTTTCTCGGTCAGTCGGTGCAGCGTACTATGTTAAGACTCTGAATGTTTTCTATCATAATCCCAATGCTCTAGGCTACTTGAACACCCCTCCCCCAACCGTCGGTATGAACCTCACGAGAAAGCATGGTGGTGCGTATTCAGTATGAATGAAACCCCAACACCTGTCGTGTTGATCAACAATGCACTTGTTCCCTTCCCTCCGTCTTCCGTCTTCCTAACCGTTCTATGTAACCACCCTCACTCACCGAAATAGCTCCACGTTTTTATTCACCCTATTATCGCCCACCGCCCTATTATCGCCCACCCTTGGACCTGTGTCAGTCTTCGTCTGTCCACCACCACCGCCACCTCAGGTAGCTTAGAGGATTGGTCAAATTTCACTTTTTCAATATTTCGAGGAGTTGGCAGTAAGGTACCCCCGTACCTTGCTGTGAACTTCTCATCTCTATCTCCTCCCTCCGGAACTCGGTCGGGATACCGACAAGGTATGACATCTTTCCCAATATGGATAATCAACGCATCCGTGTTTGCAAATCACGTTACTACGAGATTTTATGAGATTTCGACTTTTTTTCAAAAACATTGATTTTTTTTAAAATATACATGCGTTGATCATCACGACCTGCTACGTCACCCTGCACTTCTTACCTATCAGACTCGCACACTGAAGAACTACCCAGAGCTCAGTGGCTCGTGCCCTTCCTACCAGCACCCGAAATCTACCCTTCTCCACTCCTCACTCTCCTTGAAACCGTCATACCTTGTCGGGGGCCAAACTGCGCCCATGGACACAATTTTAACATAGTATCATATTTCTTTTTCTTGCTGCGCTAGATATGAACTGGCCCCGCAAAGGTAGGGTTTTCGACTTTGTAAACAATAGTTTGATAAGGTATATATATATATTTTCTCATTTGCTGTACATCATCACAAGGCATTGAGCACGTGTGAACCAAGTGCATGAGTCCTTCCACTTACAGCCTACAGGACCCCCTACTACTACGAGACGCATGGAGTCAAGCTGTTGCGCACGTCACGACTTTTTGTGTGAAGACTAGCGCGCAAATGAGTGACGTCACCTTTTTCTCTTTGAACACCGCGTGGTTTGTATCCCTGGTTTCCATTGGCTGGTGCCTCACTCCCTCCCCTTTCCTTCCCATTAATCGCATGTGCACCTCTAATCACATGTCGACCGATATACTAATAAAACACTTCCTCCCCTAATACCCCTATAACCCATACGGTACTGCAATGTACCTATACCTGCGGACTAAACTGTACTTAGTGACCTTAAAGTACCCAGTAACCCCTAATTGAATAACTGATATTTCATCACACGTGCTAAATGACCTGTTTGTTGGGTGAATAATCTCCTCCTCCCTCAGATTTGACGGGTGGAACATATATGATTTACCATGACGTCATCATGACATTTTGTGTGGTTGTTTATACTAAACTGTTGTCTTGTACCTGTTTGCTTTTAACTCGGAGTGCTTTCTTACCTAATCTTATCAACTAACACTTTAACTAATAGCATAAGTCTACGTTAATGTCATTTTCCAATAAATAACGCATATTGCATCGCCTTTCCAGGAACTGCCCATTAATACATACAGCTTTGTCTTGTTCCAGCCAGCACAGCGATCATGAAGTGATTTGTAATTCAATTTGGATGATTTTGAAGTGAATAGCCATGATTTCAAGGGAGTTTATAGAGTAGTCTTATATAGAAATAATTTAATACTAAGATACTCATACGCAGTGGTAGATGATCTATTAGGACATTTACGAAACGTCATGGGATTTTAAAACAATATTCTTCTCTGTTGTATCTGTAAACATTCCAAAAACGTTTCTACGCCATTGCGTGATACACTTTGATATGATATATTAAATAACACTTTATAGTGTAAATGATATTTTACAAATAACATTTCACTGCGTACACTAAACACAGTGTGATAAGATAGTAATAGGTTTATTTCTATAATATCTGAAGTTACGTCTTCGATGACATAAGAACACATTCGAAATAGAACAGAAGAACGAAATACGAATTCCACGAACTAATTACTGATTTGGATTCTCAGAATATTGGTTATCGATGAGTCAACCATATTCTGGGAACGCATTTTCTTATTTTATTTCGATGTTTAACGATAAATACCATAACGTCATCAAGTCAATTGACATTTTCCAATAGGATAGTTCAGACAATCCATTGCAATCACGATAAAAGAAATAAACTGAGCACATTGTAATTGTAAGCAAGTTATCAACGCCATACTAAATAGCTTAGTGATTTCCAAGGTAATTTGATAACAAAAAAGCATCGTTAATTGATTGGAAAAGCTATAAAAAAATAACCAAGCCACTCTCAAAAATATTGTGATTGCAATTGCAATTACATGCCGTGCTATTGCAACGACACCTAATGCTAATGATATCGTCTTTGCCACCATACCCATACAGAGTGATATAGGATATTCTTCTATACCCTGTTTAGCACTGGCCACTAGAACAGTGTTATGTTATATGTTTATCAATAGTAACGCGAAGACTACTTAATGTATGCATAGATAAAAAGGAAAACAATAACATCACGACAATCACACACCATTTTGACGCATCACAAAGCGGAAAATGTGTCCTTAAAAAATATTTGGCATAAGTAAATCTTTATGTCATTATTATCCTTAAATGCGATCATTTTCACTGAAATAGTTTACGTTAATTAATACTATCTTATACTCATCAGAAATACTCACTTTATTGTGCATGATGCAGAGAAACGAGACGAATATTTCACAGATGATGGGTTTGACCATAGTGCACTACATGGATATGATACCCAATATGCGTGTATTATGAGTAAAGACATTTATCAGGAAAATATCAATTTCTTGCCAGTGTGAGAGGCTTCCTCCAAAATGAGTGATACTACTGCAGAGCAAAAAGGGTAACCAAAAAGGATAACAGGGTATGAATCCTCCTCATCTAAAACCAAATTTAAGAAAGTCCTCATTTTTGCTCCAGAGAAAGAGCAATATCTGACCATTGCTTTTAAGTCGATTTTAGCAAAAACAGCAATTTACTTGTGAAATTAAAAAAGTCGGTTTTAGCAGAGTCAATGCACATACTCTAAGATATTTTGATGTACATGTAATGATGATATCCCAGGATTTTCCACTAAAGACTCTAGAGAGAGATTTTACCAACTAGGACAGGCTCATTGTCAAACAGAGTATAGCACAGGTCGTGTGAGTAGACCCACCTTTACGTGCAGGTCATGCGCAGTTGCACATTATTGATATGAACTGTCAAACGTGCGAAAGATATTGCCAAATCTTAGCTGTTATGACCTAATAATGATGGTCCCCCTAATGGATGAAGGGTATAAAACATGGTGTTTATAGGCGCTATGCATGGTCACCCGCGCCGCTACCATCTCCATGGCTTCTTGCAAACATGCCAACGGTTCTTACACACTCCACGGCGACTACTGGACTTACGTAATGTATATTCGTATATACTTATACAATGTACATTTCATGTGCATTACGATATTACGATACAGTTTGTATCTGTGTAAGAATTCGCACAGTCAATAAACATACAATACAATACAGTACAATATGTTATGTATTAAATAAATTAAATAACGTCTCTCACTATCTTTAATTAAATACGTAACACATTTGATCTATTGATTCTCATTCTCAAAACTTTTTTTTAAATTCAATTTCAAATTACACAATTGTGTAATCGGATTTTAATTTCACATAAATGCAAGTATTTACAAATCATCCAACGATATCATATTCTCAGAAACTTGGTAACAGCGATATCATTTTTATTTATATTTATTTGTCCATTGTTTTTCAACAATACCAATCATATGAAATTGTAAACGTAAACGAGTAGTGTTGTACCGTTAACTTTAATATAAAGTAACAGTATGAATACGGAAGTATTTTCACTGAGATTATGTCAGTAGATGTGTGATCTTCCGATCAGAACATCATTATCAATGAATTTTCCAAAAAAGTTAAAATGCACATGCTTTGTCCCCCTCTGACATTTTTTCACCTCAATACTCAGTACTAATAAGGCCAACACATCACCTTTTACGCCCAACACCAATTTCATTCTGAAGTATCCAATACTAATGATTTCGTATACTATAATTAGTAAAACGTAATGGCATACATTAGCCTGATTTGCTTGCAACGCAATTGTCGTTTGTCGTTATTTCTAGATGACAAATCATTACAGGCCTTAAAGTAGGAATCAGCCATGGTTCCCGTTTGACTCCAGATAATCAAATACTGTCTAATTTTCACGTGGTTCGCTATCCATACAAAAACTGCACATTTGTTTCTGTGGCTAGAAAGCAATCATCCCATCTCGTAAACTTGATTTGGCTATAATCAGGGCGCTTGTAATTAAGAAACGTGATTACATGCCGAGCTGACGACAACAACAACTTTATTGATTTGTCACCGAGCCTATCATAGGGTTATTATACCATTAGGCAAACTGATATTGTTTGCTTGATAATCAATGAATAGCTATGGTGGCTTAATCCCATACGGGGCTGTACGTCACCGCAAGCACCGAAAAGGCAAGTGGGCTCAGGCATTCGATTATCTTTGACAAACATTGGTAACGAACGGAGTGAAACATAAGTAATGAATGACAGAGTGAGAGAGCAGTTTTGCACAGTATCTGCAGGAGCTGCCACAATAGCTGAGCGGTCTAGAAAACTCAGGCATTCGATTATCTTTGGCAAACATTGGTAACGAACGGGGTGAAACATTAGTAATGAATGACAGAGTATGATGGCAGTTTTAGATTTTGCTCATAATATCTACAGGAGCTGCCTACATAGCTGAGCGGTCTAGCAGGCTCAGGCATTCGATTATCTTTGACAAACATTGGTAACGAACAAACAGATAGAAACTGGTAATGAATGATAGAGTGAAAGAGTAGTTTTAATATTTGCTCATATTATCTACAGGTGCTGCCTCCGTAGCTGAGCGGTCTAGCCAACTGAGGCATTTGATTTTATTGACAAACATTGCTAACGAACGGAGTGGAACGTTAGTAACGAATGACAGAGTGGGAGGGCAGTCTTGAATTCTGCTCATAGTATACACATGAGCTGCCTCCATAGCTGAGCTGTCTGTCAGACTCAGGCATTCGATTATCTTTGGCAAATATTGGTAATGAACGAACAGAGTGAAACACTTGTTATGAATGACGAAGTGAGAGAGCCGTTTTAAATTCTGCTAATAGTATCTACAGGAGCTGCCACAATAGCTGAGCGGTCTAGCATACTCGGGCATTGGATTATTCTTGAAAAATATTGGTAAAGAGCGAAATGAAACATTAGTAATGAATGACAGAGTGAGAGAGCAGTTTTAAATTATGTTCATAATATCAACAGGAGTTGCCTACTTGGCTGAGTGGTCTACAATGTAGCAGACTTGGGCATTCGATTATCTTTAGCGAACAGAAGAGAAACAAATATCAATTTAGTTTTCTTATTCTGCTAATCGTATAGGCAGGGGCTGAACAGTCTAATGCATTGCAAAGTAATGTCTCAGTGAGACTCATATCTGCACAATTCCCGGGTTCGAAAACAGCTTGATGCATACGAGGAAGTAGGCTAAATCTTTGAGTTAATCAGTGTTTTTTCTGAATGTAGCTCTCTATTTTATATAACAATACCTATTGGCAAGGCAAGATTTCGCATGAAATAGATGGCCTGTCCTATGGCCGAGTATTCCTACATGTAGGCATTTCTATTGGTTGCTGTTCCTCTTACTCACACCACTGCCGGTGTTTGAATCCGGCACGAAGTATGTTAAGATTTGGCGGTGTTTTCCACCGGGTAGTCCGGTTAACTCAACCATTCACAAACTGGCAATTCACTATATATATATTGATTTTTTCGAAAATTGACGTTTAACAAAATTCGAATCCTAATCCAAAAACAAGAATGGCAGAAGAAGTGGTGGTACCTTATTGTATGTATGTATTTTATTGACTACAGCTTCAGCTATAAAAGTACAGTACATCACAAACAATAAATTCAAATTATATACATAGGAGAAAATAAACAGTGGAACAAATGAAAAGAACAAATAAAATAAATTACTTATATAGATAATATAATATACATTTTTAAGGAGTGTCTGGGTCACTTATCCGGGTTATTTGGTCGGTCAGTAGTCATATGGGCCATCTTCTGCGACTGAAAGACGCATGATTAGCCTATTCCTCTCTTTATTCTAACTTATTCTAACTAGCTAGTCACACCCACAAAGCAGAAAAAGTGACCGTTATCATAGGAACGCCCCACGTGCTCTATCTGGCGAAAATAAGTCGTTATTCTGTGGAGGGGGAAATAAGAAAACGATTAGAAGCCCCATATATCTCACAGCATGTGTGTGGTCTGCCAAGCAAACTACATGCGAAGTTTGCCACGTCCTAGCAGAATAACATCTTAAATTTTGTAGATTTCGCCCTAAGACGGCGATCGATAGAGCAGGACGCCCACACGCAGGTCAGTATTTATTAGAATCTTCCGAGAGTCTGTGGGCTATCAGGGACGACACCTCCTCGTACACTGTCTGCTCAGGTCATTGACCATGGGAGAGGGAAGAGTACGGTACTGCTGCTACTACTACTACTACTACTACTACTACTACTACTACTACTACTACTACTACTACTACTACTACTACTACTACTACTACTACTCCCATTTAATTACAGAGAGCTTTGATCAAGTAAGACAATTTGACCATGCTAACATATAGATAGAACAGACCTTTTCTTTGGGTGGGGGGGGGGCTGCCAAACGGTCATATATATATATATATATATATATATATATATATATATATATATATATATATATATATATATATATATATATATATATATATATATATATATATATATATATACATATGTATATATATATATATACATATATATATATATATAAATATTTATATATATGTATATATATATATATATATATATATATATATATATATATATATATATATATATATATATATATATATATATATATATATATATATATATATATATATATATATATATATATATATATATGGATAGGTAGATACATGTACATACAGTGAGTGTGTATGCGTGTTAGTGTCCTTAAATAATAAGGCTGTTAGGCAGTATGTAGCAAAGTAAGATGTTGTATGCGTATGCAATAGGATGGCTCGGGTTTCAATCTTACCCCAGGGACAACAATAATCGCTGCAGCGTTGCGTAATGGATGATTTGAGAGGCCGCAGTGGTCACCTTTGCCGAGGCGTGGGGAACACTGGCCCGAGGCTAACAACTTAGCAAGGCCCGCGGGGATGCTCATACGCTAATTTAGCTTGTCAATGACGGATTAATGAGCCGGTGAAGGCCAGTTGCTGCAATGTGTTACGAAATCTGGGAGTAAGTCTTTGAATATTAACATTGGCAATTAAGGTTTTCAGTGATTTCATTATCCTGCATAGTTCACCTATCCAGTGAAATGTGATGTGTCGTAACCAAAACCAGCTAAGTGTTCAATTATGTATCATGCAAATTACAACTCTCAAAGTGGTAGACATTAATTCCAGAAAACATCTTATTTATTCAATACCATTTCATGTAACGAAATGCGATTGTAAATATCAACGGTCATATGTATGTACGGTTTGATTTGGAGAACTGTTTTATTTTATTTCCTAAACGCGGTGAATATTAATCTTTTATAAAGAGATGTCTGGTTTACGTGGTATTCGTACTGATCGTATTGATAGATATAAAAACGCCAACACGAATGCAAAACCTTTTGGAATGAGACAACAACCCATTCATGCTAAAGTCAGTTCCTCTCCTCTGGACCTGTGATACTTCTGTCAATAACCTGTAAATCAAGAATGGTTTTGCACACTTTTGGTTGTGACCAAATCAACATTTCCCCTCTCCCCATTTCCCCATTTCTCCTGACTATGCTTTTACCAGAAGGATTTCATTAAGATTATCGGTATGCTTTAGAGCATTCATGGGCTAAGAGAGACAATAGCAACTAGAGAGGTGAGATATTGGTATACTACTGGTCACTTAGTGAATTGAGTGGTCACTAGTACAATTAGGACACTGTGCCAACAATGTCCAGATAAAAGGATTGGCTATGTGCCCCTATATTAGCGTTTATTTACAGAATTGGCTGATAGCATTACCTATTGGAGATCTCCGGAATCAGGAAGCTTTGAAATTGTCATGATGTTAGGCGTTGTCCATTCATCTGTGTTGCTGGTCAGTATACTGGGCCTACTATAAAACACTTGGGTATTACCCAACAGTTTTCTAACCCATCAAATGTGTAAAGGTTAAACTATTTCGACAACATGTTTGCGTGGTCATCCGTGTTGGGTATACGACAGAACGTGGATACAATAGGTGATTAGAACCAAGTCAAGGGGGCATTGCATATATACATCTTTACACACACATACACACACACTCGTCCATTAAAAAACTCATGCTCAAATAATATGCATGCACATACATACATACATCGATGTATAGATATAAACATACACACAAATACATACATACATACATATATACATGCATACATACATAGATTCATACATCCGTACGTACATATATACATGTTTATATAAACATGCATACTTGTAGCAAACACATAACCTTGGGCAAACATACGTTATACATAGAAACAATCTAACTTCTCTTGATTTAAAACGTAATCATTACAACTTCAAAACATTTTAGTCTAGACATCAACATACCTTGAAACGATCATTGCAATACTGAAAAGGGCACATAAGTGAAAGGATATTCTTTAAATGGTAATTGGATGTGCTTTCGACCGCAGACTCCTCTATAACCTCAGTAACGTGGGTATTTTCGCTTCTATTTGAAAATAGACCTTACATGAAAAACCCTATAATTGAACACATAAACAAGAAAAAACGGGATTAGCGCAGAAGCGTAAATGGCTAAAAATATCTCGAAATGTTTGGCGAGAGTTTCAAAACAAGTTGGCAATCCGCCGTAAAATGCCGGAAGTGCGCATTAATTGCTTCAGCTGCACTAACTAGCAGTGTCCATCTTGTCGTGGGCAGAGAGAGCGCTGCGGGGGGTGGGAGCTAATGCCCGTATTACCGTTCTAGGTAATTGCGTCCAAAATATCTTGGTCGCTGCGCAATCACATTCGGTCCGCGGGCCGCCAAATTTCATCGCCGGCCGGTCGGTCGCTGGAGCATTGCTGAGACGGGGTTCACTCCAGCGTCACTGATGGCTTGCGCAACAGCAATGGCGGCGCAATCTGGCGGCCATGATTGATCTGTGTGATCAGTTCTGCTGGAGGCCCCTTTGGCTGCGCTGACTCTGAGCAGCGTCCCCTAGAGGCCGCTCCTGGAGGCTTTCCAAGCGGCTGCTGGGGGGTTAGCTAAGAGCAGCGGCGGCAGCAAGGGCTTTGTTTGTCTTAACACCTCCCGGTGACGGGGATAGAGAGCTTTCAGTAGGATTTAGCCGAGATCGTGGCTCACTGGGTCACTAAAACACCACTCCTTGCTACCTTTACGTTCAGCATCAGCAAGATAGTTAAAAGAGTAAATGTTACCCAGTATATCCCAACTAACTTTCCTTTAGACGTTTTTGAACCAGCGCTACATCCGAAGCATTTTTTTAAAATACCAAGACTCAGATGATAATGTTTTTTCGAGGCGAATTTAGATGGTAAATAAAGTACTGCTCGCTACTCTTGTAGTCATATTTAGGAAAAACATAACTGAAGGAGAAATGTTACTCCGGACAAAAAAATCTTCAAAAGTCTTTGAACTAATGCTTCCAATGCATTTTACTATCGTACCATGGATGTAGACGGTGATTTGTGTGTCTTAATAACTTCTGGTGAAGGAGAGGAAGAGTGGTTTGAGTATAGTAGTAAGCCAGCCTCAGTTATATCATGAATAGCTGAGGCTGGCTGGGAAAAAAACTGTTTAAAGAGAAAATACTTCGTACCAACCCAGTCATATTCCTTTAAATAATTTGTGATCCATACATAATATATGTATCATCCTATTAGATTGAATGGAAGAAAATAAATCAATATTTGATTTCATCGCTTGAACCTTTTAATCTAAAAAAAAATACATTTTAACGTTTTACAAAGTTTAACATGAATAATAAGATTTTATCAGGTAGGTGTTGTACATGTTGTGTTTAGCTAATTGCTAATAAAACAGGTCAAATAAGGTCAAGTTAGTTAAGGGCAAATGTTTATTGAAAATAGGTCAGATATTTATTGAAAACAGGCCAAATTCCCACCATACCACAATAACTAACTCAAATACCCTTGGATATGGTTTTCATTTAATAACTGGTATACGCCTACCATTCCTTTAATAAATCATATGTGGCGCCATCTTTATTGTAAGAAGTGTACCGAGATATGGTAATTGCCATATCAGCTATCACCATTATTCTCACACTACGCCTCTTTCCCCCACCACTATAATAGTAAACCTGGCCCTATACGTTCTGGCCTACCATTGATGTATCCAGCAATAACAAGACAATAACTGCCTGGCTAAGTGTCCTTTTTATATGGCTAAGATTGCGAAAATACATTAGTGCAGTGTCTCAGCTGGGTGGCTGTGTGGGCTATATAGTTATAACCGTTATCATGGTATAGTACATGGCCTGGTCAACGCCCCCGTTGTAAACAAAGCCCAAGCCGTTGTCTGATGTCGTATGGACGCATAAAAAGATTCGTGTACCTTGCGAAACACTACGATGGTTCAGGTATGAACGGCAATAAAATCTGGTAGAAAATCTGGTAGAAAAAGATTTTTTTCCTGTCGTTTACACCTGCACCATCTCAACACACACTGAAGACCTGTTATTGTAATTTCATTTCAGCGATATCAGGGATAAACTATGTCTTGTCTGTAAATAAGTGTATAGGGAACTTGAATATGTAAGGATTTTAATTTGGAATTCAATTTTTTCGTCACTTTTTTCTGTCTTATAGAGGTAAAACAATGACTGACACATGGTGGGGAAACCCAGACCCACAATAAAAAAAACACCACCTAATTCCAAGGCATATGAAAAACTTATAATTGACTTGGGGTTAGGAGTTTTTTTCCAAAGTACTGCGGTTTTCTCCATCGTTAACAGATGGTCTCAACTGTCTCACCTCGATTACATTAGAAAAATATCTATAAGCGAAAGTACACAACTCAAATAGCAAGCATGTATTATGAATGTAGGTTTATTAGACATGTTGGTAGACATGGTCATTCTCATATGAACTGGCCAAAGCTACTTGCTGTAAACAAGGACACAGCGCCATTATATCTAAGGCTTGATGTACTTCTGACGGCCAGTAAATATCTCATGACATGAGATGTCCTCTGAAGATGAGCTTCTGATGTGTAAATGGGACTGTTTATAGCCATTGGGGTCTCATATGGTATATTCAGCGCTCCCGGACACAAACAGCACCAGGGTCCATGGCCCAGCTTACGAGAATCACAATCTTACCATATCGAGAACAACTGGAAAATGGGCGACTAAGGAAAAATTACTTAATGGTTGTGATATCATATAGGATGGGGCTATCCTGATATGCCTATGGGCTAAGACGTTGCTATTGGCTGCACGCTGTCTGTTACCACTACCAAGTTCAAAGCCAGTTCGAGGTATCTAAAAATTTAAAAGGTTTCCATCAAATTGACTTCATCCAGTTTCCCCCATGTCCTACACCAAGAGACATTATGCCAGACGAAGTAAATATAACGAAATTAATTTCCTGTCAAAATTACCAGCTTACCATATCACTGACAGTAGGACAATGGCAAACTAAGGAGAATTGACAGTGGATACGTGGTAGCACGCACAGCTGTCAATCATAAGATCTCCCTTTTAGTATCTGCTGGACTCGGACCCTATCGTTGTTGCTGTGCTACTGTTATTCGAAAGGAGATAAATCGCCCCACGATTTCTGCTGCTTTCGGTAGCTTTAACGACACACGCCCTTCAGCAAAATAACTCAGTAAAGACAGTTTTAGAAATGGCCTAAAATATGAGGTTACAGTTTGCTAAAGTATTTCCTAGTAGGAATGGAATTACAGCTAGAGTTTCTGTATATGGTAACCAATTCCATGCATATATTTGCCTGTTTATCTGCAATGAACACACCAGTCCCAGAGTATGCTCTTTCATATTTTTTTAATGAGAGATGTATATCTAACCTTGCAAGAGCGCTGCTCTTCGCAACATACAATTCTCTTTGAGCTGATGTGCCGAGAGGCTCAATGTGTTAAACATTTTCCAGTGCCCGTGCTACAGAGATCCCCTTTACTCTTTCACTTTTCATTTTTAATCACAAAAACGTCCGCCCCACGGCCAAGTGGTCTAATGCATGTTGCACTGACTCCATACTATCACACCACTGCAAATAGGGGGTGTTCGAAAGTTGCATGGGCCAAGTCCCCTTTTCTCTTTCCCTTTCCATTCATGATTTTAGAAAAGGCCTACCCCATTGCCAAGTGGTCTAGTTTAATTTGCACTCACTCCTTACTATTACACCACTGCATATAGAGTCCGTGTTTCAAAATCCACATGACCCGTGTCCACAGGTTGTCCACTTTGTATTCCTAATCATGAGAGGGACTGCCTCATTGGCCCTGTGGTTTAACGCATTTTGCTGTGCTGTGTCTCCCCACTTCACCAATACAGTCAGCCCGGAGTGATGCATAAGACACGCCCATTGCTCACCCTTTGCTCACCGTTATTGCTTGCTATGTCACCATGGCGCAAAATCCTGACGTCGAATGCAGCACGAGACACGTGGGAACATTGATGATGAAGAGTACTCTCCCGGAGATAAGCAGAGTAACCCACTCGCTATTCCCTGTTTTAAGCCTTGAATGGCAGCATGACGATAGCCAAAACATCATTCTATATCTACTATAAATGTCTATCTAGGTCCCTTGATCTTAACTGTAAAGGACCTGCCCTGATGGCCATGTATTCATAGGCGTTGCAACTGACTGCTCGCTGTCTTTCACCACTGCCCGGGTTCGAATACTGACCGAGCATGTCATTGTGAGAAAGTTGCCATTGACTTAAGGTTATGCGATAGGTTTCGCCGAATAATCCAGTTTCCTTAGTCAACTGGCAAGCCACTTTTTAGTCCAATCATGGCCTAAAATGTGACGATTATTGAAAGTCCGAAACCCATATTTGTATCTGTACAAAGAAGTATGGAATATAACTAGCTACACTCTAATATTGAGAGTAAGGTTCACTCGTATTCTCCGTATTGCCGTATGGGCCATATATCCCTGATAGATAGTGACTGTTGGTGTTCCTTTCTTTTAGAGGAGTATGCATTATTTAGTAGCGATTCCCAGAGAAGATATCAATCTGTCTGACTTTCTTAGTTTATTTTTCAATTGCCAATTTAAACGATAGCTAAAACTTGAGGCCACAGAGTCAGATTCTATCAGTTTCGTTAAAACCTCCCTAGGGTCGTAGATGAATGCATACTTTGCATGTAAAGTGGACATATTGTGAAGCTCTTGTTTGTTTTTATCTACAAAGGCATTTATGTTCTCCGGGGTTTCCAGCGAGTGCTGAATCTGAACTCTCCTTACTTTACTATTTATGATCAGGGAATGCCCCCAAGGCCAATTGGTTTGACGCATTGCGAACTATTTGTCACGTTATACTTCCACTGCATCAGGTCCTAGATTCGAAACCCGCCTAAGGCATGTGCGAGCATGTTGCCAATGACTTGGGGAAGACGATGGTTTCGTCACCCTGGTTTCCTCCACCATGAACTGATAGATATTCATACCACAATTTAGCTTAGTATGGGAATAAATGAGGATTAGACAGAATAGGAATATTGCAATTTCCATGATTGCAATGCGCGTTTGGTCTGATACATATCAATCGACCCCATACTGCAGAACATATTTGTTAGGAGGGGCCATCTTATGAAAAACGATAATTATAGTGAATAGATTTCCCAACAAAACGTATATTTCATTTTTTTTATATATATATATATATATATATATATATATATATATATATATATATATATATATATATATATATATATATATATATATATATATATATATATGTATACACATATATATATATATATATATATATATATATATATATATATATATATATATATATATATATATATATATATATATATATATATATATATATTAACGGTATATTTCATTTCACCGAACCATTGCTGCCGTTTTCCAGTTATTTTCAATTAAATCAGAATTGCCATCCTCTTTGAATCGCATGGAATAAAATTTTGATCAACATAGTTTTTACTGACATATTTTGATATTATGGCTAGGACTCAAACATCATGGGGGAAATCAAGAAATAAAGCAAAAAAATCTATAGTCATTGGCAACTGCCTCACATGCCTTAAATGGGTTTTAAAGCCAGGAACGTTTGGCAATGCCGAGAGGCGCTGAGCAGTCAACACGCAATGCCAATCGACCGCTCGGCTATCGAGGCAGTACCTCAGCAGTCAACACGCAATGCCAATCGACCGCTCGGCTATCGAGGCAGTACCTCAGCAGTCAATACGCAATGCCAATAGACCGCTCGGCTATCAGGGCAGTACCACTCAAGCCCGAATTCGAAGGAAGCCTGTTCTCTATATGCGTACGCAGATGGGATTGGAAACTTTCGAGAGTAGTTGGCTCCACGACTAGCGTTGAGACCCACTGAGGCATTGCGAATGTACCTCACATGTACACTATCATTGCAGAGATATCGTGGCCTTACAGTCATAGTGTAAAGACACAAACATCGCTCCTCATTTAAGGCTTCGTGTTCTTGCCAATCTACAGCGGCCCAGGCTCAAACCAGAACAGATGTTTTCCCACTTGCTTCGATGGTTGCTATGGTGACTGGCCACCTAATTTCTATTGCATACAATCAAGGACTTTCGTCTGCTAAGGCGCCAAAGTGGAGAGGTAATCTTGCGCTGGTGCTACAGACGATGGCGTCGCACCAAGGAAAACATGAGTGTCGTGTCAAACGAACGATGGTTTCAGAGACGACAACATCAACATCCCAGACGCATGCGCAGTCACGGGAAACCAACTTCCGGTCTGGCTAATTAGCGAGATTTTCATGTTTTATTCACCGTGCGTTAGGCTCCCTCTGCAACCATTCTGGTCTTGTTGCCATGACAACGATTGACCCCTTGTCCTGATAAATGGTTAAGGGCGGGCAGAATTAAAACCCGAAGGAACGCTAGCACAGGAGTAAGTCATGATTTAAACCCCGTTATGATTGTCAAAAAGATCACCTTGCTCGGAAAAGCATTGATCGGACCTCGTTGATAATAGGGCAGCTCTAATGGAGTCCAATAAATTTGACGTCTCGGAAATATGATGAAATTTTATGTCATCAAAGAAACTCGTGCAGCGACTAACGACTTTTATTACAGTCTCCATTAGGGTTTGAACAATAATAGAAGGTGGTATCGACCCGGCTTGTTGGCGTGGAGAGGGTACGATGGGAAGCAAATGGAGTTGATTATGGACTCTGGCACGCGGGGACAGTTCTGTCCTACTCGCACCTGCGCACTCCGGGGGAAACGCTGATTGGCTTAATGAGGTCACGTGACTTGCCCTCGGTCTCGTGCTGGCGTGAAAAAGCTAACTTTGCTGCCATGACAGATTCCCTGTTCTCTTTAACATCTAGTCCCCAAGGACCTATAATTGCTGTATGATCTGCCGTCTTTGAAATTTTCTTGGAACTATAATTTAGAGATCTCCCCGAAGGGATCAATAATAGTTGCGAGGGATCTTGGATATGACAGGTTTAGGTGCCTAGGGGTTGTGACAGAAATCTCTCAAAGAGATACTCTCCTTTCAGCTCCCTACTGAAGATGTATATCATTATGATCAGAGAGCATATGTCATCTTACAGTAATCTATGTCTTAACATACAATATATGCAGCTAATAAAACAATGGCTGCAAGCTACAAAACCACAATACAAAAGGCTACATTGTGTGCTTTACAGAGGGAAGTGGATGCCATTGATACAAGTAGAACATACAAAAGCCCGATATAAAGTGTTTGATTCTTTCTGATGTTGATGGAAAGGTAGTATATACCAATCAGGGCATACCCTTTTACGTTGTGCAGCCTATGAAATACATAACAGCTTCCATGCAGTATGCCGCCTGATAGACGACTGAATGCATTCACATATTCATCTGTGTAAAACTGCACACATGTCGTGAACAGTGGTCTGCAATATTGTGTGGACCTCTTGTGCTATTCTAATATGAGTAGACTGTTACTGTTTTTAATGGGAAAAATGCAAAGATACATGGTGACAATTAAACTTTGCTTATTGTTCGATACAGGTCAGATTATAGAAATATTGGGAAACAAATGGAAAGATGTTTATTAGGTATTCTAATGAGTTGAAACACAGCGCACCAGGATTTCTATTACTGTCGGTTTCCAATTTTCTGGTAAATGACACTCATTTCCTTGTCTGGTTACAAGTAGACCTACGCTCTGCCGTTCAAAAACTCGAGTTGCTAAATGGAGCACGCTGGCCTTTCCTTTAAGGACAAAACAAGGGTCAGCGGGGCTTTCACCTTGAAATTGGCATGGGAAATCATTAGACAGAGGCAGATGGGCTTGCACATGTCCCTTTAAGAGACGAAGAGGCACAGAATGCACGCAACAAGTAGAACATTGCCGCTTTCACAGCAGCCATAGTGTCATGTCATTGGAAGGAGTGTATTGTATGTTTATTGGCTGTACTGATAAGTGCACAAAATCATACAGAGTGCAATGTTTAGCTTTCACAAAACAAAAATAATGTCTTACAGCAGAAAAAACTAAACACCAAGAGCTCACACATGAAGACCATTTCAATTGCTAAGGAGACGAGGTATAAATGCCTAATGTATGCAGTTAAAAGTATATTTTCTATTACACGTAATGAGGAATTCTGGTATCAAGATAACACACATTTAAAAATACCATATGTTTTTGAGAAATCATCTATTCGTTTCAATATACCCCTATCTTATATGGAAGATCTGAATTAATCATGCAAAACATTCGAATCTGAGCGCATACGCCCACATGTACATACATAGCGCTTAATTATTGAAAAGGAGACAGTAAGTTGGCAAAATAGGTATATTTGTAGTTGAAACGACATGCAGATTATACGTATAATGTATGAAAAGTGTGTGGCATATCCGATCACGTTATCGTATTATTCAGATTGAAATAATGCGTTTATGCTGCGTAAAGAGGGGAGCCTTTCAAGAGGAGCAAACTACTTTATAAGCATGTCATCAAGTGCAGTGTGGGGTTTAACCCTTATGTGGCTGTTGGCTAATTTGGCCAATACAAAATGATACAAAAAACCTGAAAAACGACTGAACCCCTGGCATATGGCTACTCATCTGAGAGGGCTCATCGAGAGCTATCCAAAGAATACCAACATGACAGGTTTAGATAGTGTTGAAAAATGCTTGCGTTCCTTAGCTTAGGACTATAAAGTATCCTCAGCATTGCAAGGGTTAAATGTTCAGCAGTGGACAAGAATTGGGTGATGAATGTGAGCGTTGCTAGGGTGCTGGGTGAGGAGGACTGCTGTTGGATATTCTAAGCGTCCTCTTGATTGCTCTCAATTATTGGCCTTCCCTCTCTCTAGGAAATGCCTCCGGATGCCCACGATCCGGAAAGAATATAATTGCAAAGCTAAAAAACACAACCGTCTCACGCGGTCCTATGGCTATGCGCCAACCGTTTCCAGAACTTGCCCAGATGACCGAGTGATCTAAGGCGTTGCCAATGACTGCCCTTTGTCTCTCATCATTGAACAGTTTGGAATTGAGACCGTGGCATGTGAAAAAGTTGCCAGAAACATAGGAGTTAGGCGGTGTTTTTGACGGGTACTCCGGCTTCCTATACTACTTACATCTGGCTACCATCAATATGGCTGAAAAAAAGTATCACATATTGATATTTTACCCTTATTTTAGTTCGTATTTATCTACTCAATTTTGAAAGCTTGTGATGATGCTCTACCCCAGATATTATTGGGGTGATTGTAATTATGGGATATTCGTTATTGTATGTGTTTGTTTATTGACTGTTTACTTTCAAAAAGGCAAAATCATATGTCATACAAAGTAGTAACGCAAAAATGATTCAAAATGTATTAGGTGGAGATTATAGATAACTTTGCGGCATATACCATGAATTGCATTCTACCTACGGCGAGTGTCAGGCTGTCCTTTGTTGCTATTCCTATGCTGGCGTAGTCATCATACAGGTCTTTTTATCAGTCACGTACTCAATTTGGTCAATCAATGTGTGTATTTTGCTTGTTATTTCATAACAAATCTGCATGTTATTCAGCAACATCCGGGAACGACCGTATGAATTAGATTCCTTGACTGAATATTGCAATGCGGCATTGGGGAAGCATCATCACGACTGACTGGTTGATAGGGGCTATTTGTGCAATTCACTATCCTGAAATATACGACCAGAGAAACTGACTTAGGGCACTTGAATATCCAGCAGGGAAGAACTGTATGGTTGTCAATTAAAGATAAATTTAATTGACACATCTCAAAGAAACTTGATGTTGACAAATGTCACTCATGTGCTATCACTATTTCCTAAAAAATCAGAATAGATCTCTCTCTCTCTCTCTCTCTCTCTCTCTCTCTCTCTCTCTCTCTCTCTCTCATGACCTGTATACATACATATATACACACGCATACATACATAGGCTTACATTGTTTGCTCAGTTACTTTTCCAAACAATGGCCCCAGAAATGAAATTCAAGAAGGCTGTCAGTTTATTTTTTTATTAAAAGGAATTTATAGAATGATTTGTGATTTAAGATAAGTTCAATACTCTGTAAAAGACAACAATTGCATTGTTCGGCATGACAGTGCTCGCGTTAGTTTGTAATATATATTGCTCTATGCAGAAGACTGGGCACCCTCATTTGCAGTCCGGCTCTATGAAGCAACCTTTCCAGTTCTCGTAAAGTCTATTTTATTCGCTGGGATAGAGATCTAGCGAGGCGGCTGGTCCCCTCCCTGCCGTATACTAGCAGCGTTGTTGCCTCGCTAGGGCCACACTGGGACTGATGGGGAATTAAGAGATTTCTAAAAACTCACCTTTCGTCCGAGGGAACATTAAGTAAGAGTTGTGGCTCAATAGCTTCATTGTTTAATCCACATAGCTGTCTGAATGCAGCTAGCGTAGGGTTCAGGATTTGGTCTAGTTAGCACTATCATACGGGCGAACCCTGGCGCCGGGAATATGAACTATTACCACTTGTTTAGTTAAGTGGTGGCAAGGTAAACTAGGACCCTATATAAGACTAAACATAGAGTAGGGAGAGTTGATGTAATTTGCATCAGAGATAAGCTTGGCGATGGCAACGTGAACTAGGCCGATTAGATTAGTTTGATTGTATATTGAGATATGCATTAAGTGCAAGAGAGCTGGCCAGAGCACACTCTGGCGGTGGCAAACATCACTAACAGCATTATACAAAATCATTAGGCTGTAGCGAAGAACAAAACGATCTCATGTATTTACGATCTGATATATATATATATATATATATATATATATATATATATATATATATATATATATATATATATATATATATA